>SRMA01027457.1:8558-32961 GCA_007224835.1 Danionella cerebrum | reverse complement strand
AAATAAAATAATCTGAAATCATGCGCTACACTTCCGAAGTGTAGATTGATCCATAGTTCTCAAGAACCGGAAAAAGAGCAAATATTCCGTCAAAAAGTGCCATGTCAAAATACAGATCATGTGATGCCAGCACATCATTTTGAGAAGTTTTATTGTGTTAAAAGGCATCTCAGAAAGAGAATAAAATAATCTGAAATCATGCGCTACACTTACCAAGTGTAGATTGATCCATAGTTCTCAAGAACCGGAAAAAGAGCAAATATTCCGTCAAAAAGTGCCGCGTCAAAATACAGATCATGTGATGCCAGCGCATCATTTTGAGCAGTTTTATTGTGTTAAAAGACATCTCAGAAAGAGCATAAAATAATCTGAAATCATGCGCTACACTTCCGAAGTGTAGATTGATCCATAGTTCTCAAGAACCCGAAAAAAGAGCAAATATTCCGTTAAAAAGTGCCATGTCAAAATACAGATCATGTGATGCCAGCGCATCATTTTGAGCAGTTTTATTTTGTCAAAAGGCATCTCAAAGAGAATAAAATAATCTGAAATCATGCGCTACACTTCCGAAGTGTAGATTGATCCATAGTTCTCAAGAACCGGGAAACGAGCAAATATTCCGTGGCAAAGTGCTAAGTCCAAATACAGATCATGTGATGCCAGCGCATCATTTTGAGCAGATTTATTGTGTTAAAAGGCTTCTCAGAAAGAGAATAAAATCATCTGAAATCATGCGCTACACTTCCGAAGTGTAGATTGATCCATAGTTCTCAAGAACCGGAAAAAGAGCAAATATTCCGTCAAAAAGCGCCATGTCAAAAGACAGATCATGTGATGCCAGCGCATCATTTTGAGCAGTTTTATTGTGTTAAAAGGCATCTCAGAAAGAGAATAAAATAATCTGAAATCATGCGCTACACTTCCGAAGTGTAAATTGATCCATAGTTCTCAAGAACCGGAAAAAGAGCAAATATCCCGTGAAAAAGTGCCATGTCAAAATACAGATCATGTGATGCCAGCGCATCATTTTGAGCAGTTTTATTGTGTTAAAAGGCATCTCAGAAAAGAGAATAAAATAATCTGAAATCATGCGCTACACTTCCGAAGTGTAGATTGATCCATAGTTCTCAAGAACCGGAAAAAGAGCAAATATTCCGTTAAAAAGTGCCATGTCAAAATACAGATCATGTGGAGCCAGCGCATCATTTTGAGCAGTTTTATTGTGTTAAAAGGCATCTCAGAAAGAGAATAAAATAATCTGAAATCATGCGCTACACTTCCGACGCGTAGATTGATCCATAGTTCTCAAGAACCGGAAAAAGAGCAAATATTCCGTCAAAAAGTGCCATGTCAAAATACAGATCATGTGATGCCAGCGCATTATTTTGAGCAGTTTTATTGTGTTAAAAGGCATCTCAGAAAGAGAATAAAATAATCTGAAATCAAGCGCCACACTTCCGAAGTGTAGATTGATCCATAGTTCTCAAGAACCGGAAAAAGAGCAAATATTCCGACCAAAAGTGCCATGTCAAAATACAGATCATGTGATGCCAGCGCATCATTTTGAGCAGTTTTATTGTGTTAAAAGGCATCTCAGAGAGAGAATAAAATCATCTGAAATCATGCGCTACACTTCCGAAGTGTAGATTGATCCATAGTTCTCAAGAACCGGAAAAAGAGCAAATATTCCGTCAAAAAGTGCAACGTCAAAATACAGATCATGTGATGCCAGCGCATCATTTTGAGCAGTTTTATTGTGTTAAAAGGCATCTCAGAAAGAGAATAAATAATCTGAAACCATGCGCTACACTTCCGAAGTGTAGATTGATCCATAGTTCTCAAGAACCGGAAAAAGAGCAAATATTCCGTCAAAAAGTGCCATGTCAAAATACAGACTATGTGATGCCAGCGCATCATTTTGAGCAGTTTTATTGTGTTAAAAGGCATCTCAGAAAGAGAATAAAATAATCTGAAATCATGCGCTACACTTCCGAAGTGTAGATTGATCCATAGTTCTCAAGAACCGGAAAGAGCAAATATTCCGTCAAAAAAGGCCATGTCAAAATACAGATCATGTGATGCCAGCGCATCATTTTGAGCAGTTTTATTGTGTTAAAAAGGCATCTCAGAAAGAGAATAAAATAATCTGAAATCATGCGCTACACTTCCGAAGTGTAGATTGATCCATAGTTCTCAAGAACCGAAAAAAAGCAAATATTCCGTCAAAAAGTGCCATGTCAAAATACAGATCATGTGATGCCAGCGTATCATTTTGAGCAGTTTTATCGTGTTAAAAGGCATCTTAGAGAGAGAATAAAATCATCTGAAATCATGCGCTACACTAAGATGTTTAATTTGATCCATAGTTCTCAAGAACCGGAAAAAGAGCAATTATTGCGTCAAAAAGTGCCATGTCCAAATACAGATCATGTGATGCCAGCGCATCATTTTGAGCAGTTTATTGTGTTAAAAGGCATCTCAGAAAGAGAATAAAATAATCTGAAATCATGCGCTACACTCCCGAAGCGTAGATTGATCCATAGTTCTCAAGAACCGGAAAAAGAGCAAATATTCGGTCAAAAAGTGCCATGTCAAAATACAGATCATGTGATGCCAGCGCATCATTTTGAGCAGTTTTATTACGTTAAAAGGCATCTCAGAAAGAGAATAAAATAATCTGAAATCATGCGCTACACTTCCGAAGTGTAGATTGATCCATAGTTCTCAAGAACCGGAAAAAGAGCAAATATTCCGTCAAAAAGTGCCATGCCAAAACACAGATCATGTGATGCCAGCGCATCATTTTGAGCAGTTTTATTGTGTTAAAAGGCATCTTAGAGAGAGAATAAAATCATCTGAAATCATGCGCTACACTTCCGAAGTGTAGATTGATCCATAGTTCTCAAGAACCGAAAAAGAGCAAATATTCCGTCAAAAAGTGCCATGTCAAAATACAGATCATGTGATGCCAGCGCATCATTTTGAGCAGTTTTTATTGTGTTAAAAGGCATCTCAGAAAGAGAATAAAATAATCTGAAATCATGCGCTACACTTCCGAAGTGTAGATCGATCCATAGTTCTCAAGAAACGGAAAAAGAGCAAATATTCCGTTAAAAAGTGCCATGTCAAAATAGAGATCATGTGATGCCAGCGCATCATTTTGAGCAGTTTTATTGTGTTAAAAGGCATCTCAAAAAGAGAATAAAATAATCCGAAATCATGCGCTACACTTCCGAAGTGTAGATTGATCCATAGTTCTCAAGAACCGGAAAAAGAGCAAATATTCCGTCAAAAAGTGCCATGTCAAAATACAGATCATGTGATGCCAGCCCATCATCTTGAGCAGTTTTATTGTGTTAAAAGGCATCTCAGAAAGAGAATAAAATAATCTGAAATCATACGCGACACTTCCGAAGTGTAGATTGATCCATAGTTCTCAAGAACCGGAAAAAGAGCAAATATTCCGCCAAAAGTGCCATGTCAAAATACAGATCATGTGATGCCAGCGCATCATTTTGAGCAGTTTTATTGTGTTAAAAGGCATCTCAGAAAGAGAATAAAATAATCTGAAATCATGCTACACTTCCGAAGTGTAGATTGATCCATAGTTCTCAAGAACCGGAAAAAGAGCAAATATTCCGTCAAAAAGTGCAGTGTCAAAATACAGATCATGTGATGCCAGCGCATCATTTTGAGCAGTTTTATTGTGTTAAAAGGCATCTTAGAGAGAGAATAAAATCATCTGAAATCATGCGCTACACTTCCGAAGTGTAGATTGATCCATAGTTCTCAAGAACCGGAAAAAAGAGCAAATATTCCGTCCAAAAGTGCCATGTCAAAATACAGATCATGTGATGCCAGCGCATCATTTTGAGCAGTTTTATTGTGTTAAAAGGCATCTCAGAAAAGAGAATAAAATAATCTGAAATCATGCGCTACACTTCCGAAGTGTAGATTGATCATTAGTTCTCAAGAACCGGAAAAAGAGCAAATATTCCGTCAAAAAGTGCCATGTCAAAAAACACATCATGTGATGCCAGCGCATCATTTTGAGCAGTTTTATTGTGTTAAAAGGCATCTCTGAAAGAGAATAAAATAATCTGAAATCATGCGCTACACTTCCGAAGTGTAGATTGATCCATAGTTCTCAAGAACCGGAAAAAGAGCAAATATCCCGTCAAAAAGTGCCATGTCAAAACACAGATCATGTGATGCCAGCGCATCATTTTGAGCAGTTTTATTGTGTTAAAAGGCATCTCAGAAAGAGAATAAAATAATCTGAAATCAAGCGCTACACTTCCGAAGTGTAGATTGATCCATAGTTCTCAAGAACCGGAAAAAGAGCAAATATTCCGTAAAAAAGTGCCATGTCGTAATACAGATCATGTGATGCCAGCGCATCATTTTGAGCAGTTTTATTGTGTTAAAAGGGCATCTCAGAAAGAGAATAAAATAATCTGAAATCATGCGCTACACTTCCGAAGTGTAGATTGATCCATAGTTCTCAAGAACCGAAAAAAGAACAAATATTCCGTCAAAAAGTGCCATGTCAAAATACAGATCATGTGATGCCAGCGCATCATTTTGAGCAGTTTTATTGTGTTAAAGGCATCTCAGAAAGAGAATAAAATAATCTGAAATCATGCGCCACACTTCCGAAGTGTAGATTGATCCATAGTTCTCAAGAACCGGAAAAAGAGCAAATATTCCGTTACAAAGTGCCATGTCAACATACAGATCATGTGATGCCAGCGCATCATTTTGAGCAGTTTTATTGTGTTAAAAGGCATCTCAGAAAGAGAATAAAATAATCTGAATCCATGCGCTACACTTCCGAAGTGTAGATTGATCCATAGTTCTCAAGAACCGGAAAAAGAGCAAATATTCCGTTAAAAAGTGCCATGTCAAAATACAGATCATGTGATGCCATCGCATCATTTTGAGCAGTTTTATTGTGTTAAAAGGCATCTCAGAAAGAGAATAAAAATAATCTGAAATCATGCGCTACACTTCCGAAGTGTAGATTGATCCATAGTTCTTAAGAACCGGAAAAGAGCAAATATTCCGTCAAAAAGTGCCATGTCCAAATACAGATCAAGTGATGCCAGCGCATCATTTTGAGCAGTTTTATTGTGTTAAAAGGCATCTCAGAAAAAGAATAAACACATCTGAAATCATGCGCTACACTATAGAAGTTTAGTTTATCCATATTCTCAAGAACCGGGAAAACGAGCAAATATTCCGTCAAAAAGTGCAATGTCAAAATACAGATCATGTGATGCCAGCGCATCATTTTGAGCAGTTTTATTGTGTTAAAAGGCATCTCAGAAAGAGAATAAAAAAATAATCTGAAATCATGCGCTACACTTCCGAAGTGTAGATTGATCCATAGTTCTCAAGAACCGGAAAAAGAGCAAATATTCCGTCAAAAAGTGCCATGTCAAAATACAGATCATGTGATGCCAGCCATCATTTTGAGCAGTTTTATTGTGTTAAAAGGCATCTCAGAAAGAGAATAAAATAATCTGAAATCATGCGCTTTACTATGGAGGTTTAGTTTGATCCATAGTTCTCAATGTGGTATGATGAATTTCGCTTGGCGCTGATTATTCAATTAAATACCGCTAGCCAATGGCGTTCCACAATTTGCCATATAAAAGGACTCCTATTTTCGATCCCTCCGTGTGTTCCCATGGGTGCCGGCTTCGTGTGCCAGGATCGTTTCGCGACCGTATCATTGCTAGATCGCAACAGTATTGCTTTCTGCGCGGTGGCTGCGTGTGCTGATCGGCGTCTCGGCTGTAAACACACCTGTAATCTCTGCTTCAGGCGTAGCGATCAATCATTCACTGGCGTGCAAAAGAGCCTCTGCTCGGAGCTCAGAGGAGCCTCCGCCAACAAACCTCGCCTGAAAAGTCTGCCCTAATTAGTTATAGACACTGCTGCTTTGCTGACCCGGAAGCACGGGTGGGATTCCCCTATTGCGTCACTGATTTGAGGCTTCCCCGTGGTTGCCAGCGCTGCTGCGGCTGTGGCGCTGCCTGAGTGGAGAACACAAACAACTTATACCCGCTCTACAAGCTGTGGTTCTGCAACTCAGGACTAACCTCTCCAACGTGCTTTCTAACTGTGGACTAAGGTTTCTCTTCCCTGCCCACCTGGATATTCCGTTTTTATACAATTATAGTGAACTCTTATGTGCTGGATTATTTGTTTTTAAGCAATTGTGTGTGTGTGTGTGTGTGTGTGTGTGTGTGTGTGTGTACTTGCATTTATCACTGCGTGGGGCCCAGGCCCAAGGAGCCCACCAACAGTGAGGGGCCCAATTCCCATGTGGGGCCCAAAATGCCGGGCCCCACACGGATTACCATTCAAACAGTGCTCAGTAGCCTCCCCTGATGTTGCTCCTCCTTTTTTTTCACTTAGCCCACTAGGTGACAAAGTTTGGTTTTGTGTGCGTGAAGTGTGTGTGCTCAATACTGCTCTTGGAGGTTCAGAACTGTAACTGCAGCGATACACACGACTGGAAGAGTGTAAAATTTTGCCCAATGAGAACGCCTCATGGAGGGCGGGCCCAAGAAAAAGTGATTTGACTGGCTGATTAATCTACAACGTCATTTCCTCCCTTAATTGGAAGAAGGATCTGCATTCGGTCTCCTAACATTTCAGGTAGGTTTGTTTTAATTTAATTGTATTACTTTAATTTTGTCATGTCAATTTGATAGAGGGTTAGGGTTATGTTTTCAAGTGTAGTGCAAGAAAAGCTAATTAAATAGAGATTCAGAGCCGTGTTTGTTTAATCCGTGCTGTTAGCCGCAAATGAAGCTAACAGCTAAACAGACTTAAACTTCACTGTCATTATAATCAGGCTTTTTAAAAAATCCACAATCCTGAAACGAATGTTCCTGGAAGGATTATAAATGCTTCTTCAGGACAGTTTGGTGGACGTTTATTAAGTTGGGGGCAGATAAAGTCAGAATTGTGTCGGCGGTGGGGACGACGGTTCGGAAGACTCCGTGTCGGCGGTGGGGACGACGGTTCGGAAGACTCCGTGTCGGCGGTGGGGACGACGGATCGGAAAACTCCGTGTCGGCGGTGGGGACGACGGATCGGAAAACTCCGTGTCGGCGGTGGGGACGACGGATCGGAAAACTCCGTGTCGGCTGTGGAGACGACGGTTCGGAAGACTCCGTGTCGGCGGGAGCGCCGGCATCTGTTGGGTTTACGGGAACAACTGGGAGGAAATCTGGATTGAAACGCAGAACAAACCGAATGTGAGTAAAGTGGCTAGTGTCCGTTTATCGTTCTGCGGCGTGTACGGTAGTTTTCACGGGTTATATTTATATTTATGTTTGACTCCGTGTATAACGGTGGCCGAGATCTGAGTTTAAACGTCAGGCAGAAACACGGACCGCGAGAAAACAAGAAAGCTGACAACAGGAACCACGGAATGTCAGATAAAGTTGTTAAATAGTTTCTGATAAAAATAACCACATGGACCTTAACATACATGGTTGTATGTTTTTTGCATAACGAAGCTTCTCCCATTTGTTAAAAACCTGAAGATGGAAATAATCCCAAACCATATCTAAATCAAACTTTATTCTGGGATTAAATTGACCTCAGAGCAAACGGGACTGAATCTAGATCTGACCGTTCAGTGGCCGGTTTGATAGATTGTTAGGAGACACTTGTTTTAATCAAGCTTGGGACAGATGGGTGTAAATGTTGTTCTAGTTGGTAGATATGGTCTGAATTTTTGCAAGATGGAGTAATCATTTTCATGAACAAAATTTAAATCCGTTAAAATAGTAATTTCATGTTCTACAAGCTGCAGCCTCTTGTGTTATCATTAACTGTGTGTTTTCAGTTTCTGGAGCATCTCCCATCTCTTCTACTCAACTTTAATGGTAAGAGTCCATGTCATGCTGTTGTGAGTTGATATACATACTGAATCTATACTAATGTCACTATTGTAGTTTGTCTTTTTTTATTGGAAAACACTCCACATAGATAGCCAACCAATGACATAAAATAACTCCTAATTGGTTTCCTAGTTATCTAGGTTCCTTGTGTAATGGTTTAAATGTATTTATACAGAGGCAAAATGATCAAAAGGAGAGCAAGGATTCAGCCTGCTGATGAAGCAAAGTTATACATTGAATCTGCAAGTGACAAGCCAGGGTTGATGCAAAGATTCATCAATGCTGATAAAGGTACGATGAAAAAGGTTCCTCTGAATGTCTGCTTAGTACACAGCACTACCGATGTATGCTGGCTGGCCAGAAAAAAAGTCACGCACCCCAATTTTTGTTGGACCTCGTCTGTCTTTGATGTTAAATCAAGGTGGTGCCTTTTTGTTTGGACAGGCAGCACACATTCACATTCTATGCCGATAGGCTTGTGAAAGGCGTTAGTTGTACTGAAGAAATAGTATCACTACTCTTAAACTCCCTTGTTAGTTGGACAGAAAGAAAGCTTTTGTTATAATTTGTCATGCCATATTCATTTGGAATGTCATCCATACATTGAATGAAAAGTTTAAGATCTCAGTCTTTCTTTTAATCAAATCTATCTCTAAAATGAATGAAGAGGAGTGTTTGCTGCCCAGCCTATCGATCCAGGGGCTTTTGTATTGGAATACAGAGGCGAACTTATATCAGCAGAAGAATGCCAGTCAAGGCTCTACACGGAGAGGGAGAGCACATTTCTGTTTGAATTTCAGTGGCAAAATCATCAGTGGTGGTGAGCATATAATGATTATTATTTGGAGGAAAGTAAGTATATACTTGTAACAAGGTTTTGAGTACTTTGATAGTGAATAAACAATGGGAGAATCCTTGAAGTCTACCAGTCAGATGGACGGTAACATCAGATATTTGAAGCTAACTGATAAGTATCGTCAATTTAGACCTTGCTAAAAGATCTTAACATCTTACTCTGTCTGGATTTCTTAAAGTCAAAGTTCAATGTATTTAGAATATCCATTACATTTTTTGTACTGTATGAAGATTTGAGTAGTAACGGAGAACTAATGGGTTAATTTTTTTCTTCACGTTATATGTTTTTCAGTCTTGATGCATCCAAGGAAGATGGATCCCTTGGAAGACTAGTCAATGACAATGATAAATCTCCAAATTGCACCATGAAGAAAATAATTGTGAAAGACAAGCCACATTTGTGTCTATTTGCTGTGAAGAGGATAGAACCAGGCACAGAAATTGATTACAATTATGGTGATGTAAAGTGGCCTTGGCGCAAAAAGGTGAGTTGGTCAGATGAAGCATACTCATTGGTGCATTAAAAGAATACTGTTTTAGAAGAGCAGTTTTATTTTTTTTATTTTCTGGGTTATGTGGTCCTTGAGGAGTACTCTAAGTCAGTCTTGTTTTTTTTTTTTTTTTAATTTTTAAGTATTTTCTTTAACTTGACAACAGCTAAAATTGTAGTTTTGAACGTGGTCCACTGGATCCACTAATATGTTGGTGTAATACTGGGTCCTCCCAGAATAATGCCATGAGTGCCCTGTGATTCAAGTCTAAATGTAGATTTCATGTCAGCTAACCTGCAAATACACCACGTAAACCAGCTTTAATGGGGTTGTTTCACTTTAATTTTAGGTGGGAACTGAAGAGTTTCCAGCTGCAAGAGTGGAGTCTTCTACAGCTCTGATAGAGGAGATTTCAAGGGACCAGGATGGCAGCATACAGGTGATGTAACTGTTTGTAGTCCCAATATCAACATTAAAACTGTTATTCCACAACAGTTTTTAAAGCTGCAATAGTTTGCACTGAAGCATCCAACCTGTTTCTAAGACAACCACGTAACACTGACGGGTGTGTTTCCAGCGTTCCCCTTCTGGGGTCCGCATCCAGACAGAAACCCTGAAACGTCTTTCAGCCAGTTCAGCTCGCACACACTCATGTTTCCAGTTGGGTCCCTCATGGGGCCCTTTTATAGACCAGTTGACCTCACACACTCCTGGGTTTTCTAGTTTGTCCCTTTGTGGGGCCCTTCCGTATGTGTCTCAATTAATGTGACTTTTACATAATAGTGGTAACATTTACAGGTATTAAAATACAATAGAGTGCAGACTAAAATCAACACCTGCTCATGAGGACCACAGCTAAAATCCTACTTTGAACGTGGTCCACTGGATCCACTAATATGTTGGTGTAAAACTGGGTCCTCCTAGAATAATGCCATGAGTGCCCTGTGATTCAAGTTTAAATGTAGATTTCATGTCAGCTAACCTGCAAATACACCATGTAAACCAGCTTTAATGGGGTTATTTCACTTTAATTTTAGGTGGGAACTGAAGAGTTTCCAGCTGCAAGAGTGGAGTCTTCTACAGCTCTGATAGAGGAGATTTCAAGGGACCAGGATGGCAGCATACAGGTGATGTAACTGTTTGAATTTTTTTTTAGATAAACTAATATTTGATGTAAAACCTGATCCATCCAGAAAAGACTACCCTACCCCTGTAAGAGTTGTGCTTATATTGACCCAGTTTTAACCTTATGACTAGGGGTGTAACGGTTCACGGGGATGTATTGAACTGTTTCGGTACGGCCTGTTCGGTTCGGTACACTTGCGTACCGTTTCGGTATTCTGTATTTTTATTAAATTATATAAACTTATTATTAGCGCGATATTAAGCGCAGCGGAACAATGTTCCTAGGCGAGTTTCCGCACGGACGCTATTGAGTGAAGCACAGTAGAGGTGCACGCCGGGTAGCTGACTGGCAACAGAGAAAGAGAAGCCAGAGCTTGAAGACACCTCACTACGGTCTCCTGTTTGGGAACACTTTGGCTTCTCTGTTAAAATACATAACGGGGATAGACGAGTGGATGAATTTAAAGTTGTATGCCGACATTGTTCCACGGAGATCGGGCAGGCAACACATCTAACATTTTTTACTGCTGGAGGTAGTCACTGCAACCAGATCTATGCTCTCTTCAGAAAATGTGGATAGGTAATCTATCCTAACTATCCTAACTAGTTGCAGTATTTCATTTTTTATTTAAAAAAATGTGCTTTTCTTTATAAAGAGTGCAATTTATTTAAAATATCACCCAAAAGTGTCACTTTTATTTATTTTTCGCAAGAATTCTATTGTGTATTGGCAGCTTTTCAAAATAAAGAATATGTAAGTTCTTATTGTTTTGTACCGAACCAAATAAACCGAACCGAGCTCTCCAAGACACTGTACCGAACCGAATACGATTTTAGCGTACCTTACACCCCTACTTATGACCCTTTTTTTAAATAATTTTTATGCATTTATTTGTGTTTAATTACATTTAGATAGCTGTTGTTCAAGGGATTTCTTTAGTCAACTATTCTGAAAGTGAAAGTGATGAGGACAGTGTGAAGAATTGCTCCATTACTCCACACTCTGATGATGTTCTTCAAACTAACAGCAGGAAGAAAACTATTCTGGTACTTTGATTTTTTTTTTTTTTTAAACATATTAGAAAACTTACAGTAAAAATTTGTACGGTAAATGTTTGTTTGTTTTTTAACTTCTAGGTAAATATAAGTGGAAATGGATAAAGATAGCTTGACCCAGCCAGTTTTTTTTTTTCAGGATGGTGTACCAAATGTTCCTGATCCTTTATATGATTCAAATGAGAGCATAGTGGAAGAGAGTGATGATGAAGTTGTTCCAAAACTCAGAAGGACCAAAAGCATCCTGGTATTCTTCTGATAGTCTCAATATGAATGCTACCACTTGAAGGCTGTCATGATTTTTATTTAAAATCTGAGTGAAATGGATGATCATACCTTTTCATGATTCCCTTTTTGCAGATGGAAAGATTACCTCTTTCTGATGCTCTCTTTGATTCAAGTGACGACACTACAGAGGATCTTTCCACATCCAAGTCTGACAGGGCCTCAGAAAGGCAGAGAAGATACTGCTATCCTGTAAGCCTAATTTCTTACTCCTATATTTATTTATTTATTTATTTATTTATTTATTTATTTATTTATTTATTTATTTTCCCCTTGGACTGAAAGTACTCTGAATTCCACTTTTTTATATATACCTATATGATTTGCTTTATTACTACATGTAGTCAATTAAAATTGTGGTCAGTTTGTTTTACTTAACATTATTTTGAGGGAGAAATAACTATTTATTTGGTCTTTTTGTATTTCAAACAATTGAAGAGTCTTGTAGGAACAGATAATACAAGCGGAGAAAGTGAAGAGGAGTACGTACCAAATCCCAATGAAGAAAGCACCGATAGTGATGGCAGTTCAGAGCTATCTGTGAAAGGTAAAGATGAAAAAAAAACTGCACCTCACAGTCAGAGTGCAAGGAAGTCTTTGACGAAGACTTCCTTCGTCAGTCGAAGCCAGGGGAAGCGGGTGTTGAAGACTTCCTTCGAAAATCGAAGCCAGGGTGAATCTAGTCAGAGTGGAGGATTTGTTAAAAGGCAATATTCCACAGCTGATGTCCAGAAAGAGCAAATGGAACCCCTTGTAGAAGAACCATCTGTTTATGTGAATCCAGTCATGAAGAAGGAAGATGGTTCACGAAAATATAACAAAAAACATTACTGCTTATATTGTGGAGTACTTGTTCAAAAAATGTCAAGGCATTTGCTCCGGAGACACCAAGATGAAATTGATGTTGCCAAAGCATTTAGTCTGCCAAAAAACTCAAAAGAAAGGCGACTGCAGTTGGATTATATCCGAAATAGGGGGAACTTTGAGCACAACACTCAAGTTTTGGAAAACCATAAAGGCAAACTCATCCCATCGAAACAACCAAAGGAAAAAAACTGAAGGAGAAGAATTTACACATTGTGTGTATTGTTATGGGCTGTACACAAAAAGGGTGATGTGGCGTCATTTTCAATCCTGCAAACTCAAGCCACAAGATAACCCATCTAAAAAAGGTAAAACAAGAGTCCAGGCATTGTGTGCTTTTGCTGAACCTGTCCCATCTGATTTAAGTGATGCTTACTGGAAGTTTTTAAGTGAGATGAATCAAGATAAGATTGTAGTAGCAATTAAGAGCGACCGCTGCATTCTAGACTATGGTTTCAGATTCTTCAACAAGAACAGGAAGATAATCAGCCAACACCAGTACATTCGGCAAAAGTTGAGAGAGCTTGGCAGACTGTTATTGGAAGTAAGAAAGGTTGCACCTGTAAAGAGTATCAAAGAACTTATCAAACCAGAAAAGTACAAGCAAGTTGTCTCTGCTGCAAGATGCCTTACTGGCTTCAGTGATGACACTGGCAAATATCAATGCCCTTCTCTTGCTTGCAAAGTTGGACACAGTTTGCACTCCTTGGCCATGTTTATTAAGTCTGAAGGACTGAAGATGAAAGATAAACAGGCCGTTCAAGATGCTGAGGAATTTGCACAGCTTTACCAAGAAAGTTGGAAATTTGACATTGCAAGCCAAGCACTCACTCAACTTGACCAAACCAAGTGGAATTCTCCTCAGCTTTTGCCTTTTACAAAGGATGTCCAGAATCTTCATTGCTATTTGACTGAACAACAGCACCAATGTCTAATTGCCCTGAAGGAAGATCCTTCATCGTCAAACTGGAAAGACCTTGCTAAAGTGACTCTGGCACAGGTTATCCTCTTCAACCGCCGGAGGGCAGGAGAGGTGTCCAGAATGCCTTTGTCTACGTACTTATCAAAGGACTCATCAGAAACGCATGAAGATGTTAATCTGGCCCTCACAGCTCTCGAGCAGAAACTTTGCCAACATTTTGTTCGTATAAAAAAAAAAAAAAAAAGAGGAAGGAAAGTTCCAGTTCTCCTCACTCCGCTCATGAGAGAATCCCTGGATGCTTTAACAGAAAAGCGTGAAGAATGTGGAGTGCTGAGTAACAATGGATATTTGTTCGCATTGCCCCATTCTGTTCACTACCTCAGGGGTTCAGACTGTATAAGACAGTTTGTGAATGACTGCAGTGAAATAAAAAACCCGAAGGCTCTAACGTCAACAAAACTCAGGAAACACATTGCCACCCTGTCTACTGTTCTGAATCTCAAGACTACTGAACTCGACCAGTTGGCAGATTTCCTTGGACATAACATCGAAGTCCATCGAAAACATTACCGCCTTCCAGAGGGCACGCTCCAGCTTGCAAAAATAAGCAAAGTTCTCTTGGCAATGGAACAGGGTCGGCTAGGAGAATATAAAGGGAAGAGTCTGGATGAAATTCATCTTGATGTGAACGGTATTTAGTTTCACTTTATTGTAATGAAATAATTTTTCCAAAGATTGTACTAGTTTTTACTTTTCAAGAACAATATATTACTTTTACTTAATCATATTAATGACTAGGGCAGGTTTTTTAGTTAACTTTGACTACAACTGCAGAACTGTTAATAAATGTAGTACATAAATATATTCTTGATCTTAGTATTTTTAGGTTTCCAACTCATCCTTTCAATTGCTGTTTCAGAGAGCGTTGACATGGATGGTTTTCTACAAGAGGGCATGGAAGGTATGTGTAATTTACTTATTAATTTTTTTATTTATTTTTTTTTTCCCTTTACTTGAATGATCTTCACATCATGTGGAGTCAAAGCTTAAGTAGTTTCCCACAAAGGTGACAGATTTTAAACTTTGCTGTATGTATCTACATATAGAACTAAAGTAACATGAAGCTCCATTAGAAACAATATAAGACAAACTTGTTGTACAGTTGTAACATTAACTGAGTTTTTAAAGTCTGTAATTTTGAGTTAGACATGAATGCCAGACAGTTAAATAACGATTAAATCTAATTCCAAATATCAATCATGGTTACAAATATTTTTCCTGTAACCAGATGCTGATTTGCCGAAAGAACAGGAAAAGGAATGTGATTTGACATCACCTCAAGAAGGTAACTCCCCAGTGAATGTCCAGCACCAAAGGAAGTCAGCAAAACAGAGGAAATTTGATCATGCATCTTTGGGATGTGCATCCCACAGTGTTACTTCTGTGTCTTTATTCATATTTAAATCCTTGATCACTGCAAATAATTAAAGATCTTTTCCTCTGTGCCCAGACACAGATGTTCCAGACACACATGGGTCAGAAGATGAGGTTGATGTTAGATCTCTGCAGGAGTGTTCTTCCACAGCAAATGAACTAACCCTGAAGAGATCAGTCAAAAAAAGAGGTAAGGGGAAAAACAAATTGTAACAAAATTGTACCTAACTCCTTATTTCAACAGGCCTAGCATCATTGGAGTGTGTTATTGTGATCCCTGTCTCAAGGTGGCAAGTTGTGAACCTATGATGTGGTGTTTTTATGCCCCTAGGTAAAAAAGCAGTAATTAAACGATCTTGGACGCCAGAGGAAAGTGCTGCTGTCAACAAACATTTGAGGAAGTTCATAGTCATGAACCAAGTTCCAGGTAAGGAGGACTGTGAGCGCTGCATTGCTGCAGAACCCGATGCACTGAGAACCAGAGACTGGAAAGCAGTTAAGTACTTTATCAAAAACAGAATTACTGCGGTTCGAAGAAAACTGGAGTGAACACAGTTGGACAAGAAAGTGAATGCTCTCATTGCTAATGTTTTGGAATTTAAATTGTTTTCATTATAATGTCAGTGTTTCAATAAAAATAATTGTACTAAAATCAGTGGAAAAAATATATACAAAATGCATTTTTGCTGAAAATAAATGGTTTACGAGTTTTTGTACACTGTTTGGTATTAAATTTTACTAATATATGATTTACCTTTATTAGTCCTGTTAGTGGGAAAAATTGTTATTGGGGTTGTCCATCATGAAGGACAGCCATCATCCTATGTCCCCCATCCTTCACTAAGTTCAGTGGAGAGCTCAGGACAAAGCTGGCTTTCCTTAACAGTAAATTGAATCTACTACTAATATATGCCTTATAAACTAAAAAGAAAAACAAACACTTAGGGTTATTGTGGAATTAAACAATTAAATTAAATTTCTAATATGATCAAATGTTATTAGGTGCTGCAAGTGTCTTTCACAAAGCAAATGATACATAAGAAAACTAATAATACAAACTTTCAGAAATGTCCCCCACTAAGATGCAAGGGCTGGGAATGTGTGTGTGTGTGAGAGAGAGATTTTGGACCTCTCGAGTACATAATGTGGGATGGATCCCACTATTGACAGAAAAACTGACATGTGTGAAGATGGGCCTCCCAAGTACTGTTTGTTAGAAATGGACCCCAGAAGTGACGGGAAAACTGATGTCAGTTTAAAAGTTAAGATTTATGTTATTTTAAAGTGATGGTTATGATCAGGATTTTTTTTCAGCTTTACCTGATTTTTTTCAACACCGTAGAACCACTGGAAAGGGTGGACCCCACAATTGGGTAAAAAAATGTTGGGCCCTGCGAGGGAGGAAAACAAGTATGTGTGTGTGTGTGTGTGTTCTACTGGTTAGAAGCACTGTTAACTTCCTCCTTCCCAGATCCTGCCCCTGACCAGCAGTGTTTGAATCACCTCCGCTTATTTATCAGCTTCCTCTCTGCTCCCTCTGACTCACACACAGGCTCCCTGCCAGAGCATGAGTCAGTTTCTGTAAAGAAATGAAACTGGGTTTATTCACCAGATGAATGTTTGTTTGTGCTCCAGGTTCATGGATGTTGCGTTCATTCAGTTTTTTTTGGTGTTTATTTTATATTGAATGCAAAACAATGTGAAAAGATCATGTATTTACATTTTTGATGCACAATAACCTGAGAAAATGCGGTGGCGCACATGGTGGTGCAGTGGGTAGCACTGTGGCCTTCCAGTTAGAAGGTTACCGGTTCGAGGCTCGCCAGTGAACTTCATGGAAGGAGTTTGCATGCTCTATGTGTGCTTCAGTTTCCCCCACAATCCCCAAAACATGCGGTTAGGTTAATTAAATTACCTAGGTGCGAATGTTTGAGTGAATGTTGCCCTGCGATGGACCGGCGACCTGTCCAGGGTGTACCCCAGCTTCTAGCATAGGCACCGGCAGACCCCTGTGACCCCGAAAGGGAAAATGAATAAATTAATGTTTTTCCACCATCATAGCTGGCTTTAGTGATGCGATGTGATAGATATGCAGTGATTTTAGCGCTCTGTTGCTAAGTTTACACCCGGAGCATTCAGGAGTACAATAAAATGAAATAACAAATAGTAAAGTATTTCCACATTTTTTTATGTGGCAACAAATTCATGAATACTATATTTTCATAATTTTATTTTAAAATTTTAATCAAAAAGGAATAAAGCTGTCAATATTTAAAAAAAATGTACTGTATCTTCAGTGTTGCTGATATTGTTGAAAAATGTTTCCCTAATAATCCTTTTTCACAAAAAACAAGGTACACTGTTTCCTGTCAAGTAATCTAGCCACCGGATCGGTCGAGGCCCGGGTTAACAACGACCGCCTCCGGTGCTGTTGACTTACAGGGTGCCGGTGGAAATTGGACTACTGTTGGTTGAAGAAGGAGAGGAGGGAGAAGGATTCATAGACAGAGAGAGAGGAGGAAAGGCAGGAGTGTAGATCTGAGAATAGGGACTCTTAACGTTGGTACAATGACAGGGAAGGGTAGAGAGCTGGCGGACATGATGGAGAGAAGGAAGGTAGATATTCTGTGCGTGCAGGAGACCAGGTGGAAGGGTAGCAAAGCGCGTAGTATTGGAGGGGGATACAAACTGTTTTACTATGGTGTGGATAAGAAGAGAAATGGGGTAGGAGTGATCCTGAAGGAGGAGTTTGTGAGGAATGTTTTAGAGGTGAAAAGAGTGTCAGACAGGGTGATCAGTTTGAAGTTAGAAATTGAAGGGGTGATGTTGAATGTAGTGAGTGGTTATGCTCCACAAGTAGGCTGTAAGTTGGAAGAGAAGGAGAGATTTTGGAGTGAGTTGGATGAGGTGATGGAGAGTATTCCCAGAGGGAAATGATCAACGGATGATTCGCTGTGGCGGCCCCTAAACTGGGAACAGCCGAAAGGAAAAGAAGAAGAAGACTGTATCCTGTCAAGTATTAAAAGACGCGTGTAAAGTGAAATGACCGGAATGCATCGGGTGCACATGGTACCAGTGTCAAACATTTTTCCAATATTTCCTATGACAACATGATTATTGAATAGAACTCCTCTGCTCAATGGACAAGAAATATTTAAATAGAATGCAAATTATTTGTTATTAAAAAGTAAACAGCTACTAGGAGATGTCGTCCGAAGTGTACTTGCCTTTTGGAGTAATGATGCTTCAGAAACTTCAAGTTGTCTTTTTGTTTTATTTAACATTTACTTGAAGACAATTATCCTTGACTCACTTTTTAAATACAGGAAAAATATCATAAAACAAGCTTATGTACTGTATACTGTCCAGGGTGTACCCCTGCCTGTCACCCGATGTGAACCGGCACCAGCATACCCCCGTGACTCCTAAAGATGAATGATTGTCATTTAAGCAAATCAACGTACACCACAGAGACGAGTTTAACAATTATTAGTTTGCGAGTGTGTGCGGTGGGCACGAACCTACAGGCTAGCTGTATTGGTCGATGGGTCCCAGTTAAGTGGTGTGCTTTAAGTAAAATCGTGTTTCTGGTCTTTCATTTCAAGTGCTTCAATTTAATGTCCCTCACAGAATAAACTGAGCTTGAAACAGCTTTCTGTATCTGTCTGCTAAACCATGAGGTCGCTGAGCTCACCAAACCAATTGAGTTCATTATTGAAATCAATAAAATGACTAAATTATATACCGGTACATACCTTATTTTGTTTAAATAATTTTTGTGTAATTTTAGGTGTGCGTGGACAATGTTCTGAAAACCATGAAAGAGAATGCAAATAAAGCCAGTAGCATCCTGCTCACAGCAATCCCTCAGATCAGTCAGATGAACTGGGAGAGCACCATCAAGGCAAACAAAGTAAGAAGATTGTTTTTTTTATTGTAATATTCCACTTATTTCTGCATAAAGCATCTATATGCGCATTAGGGCTGTGCAATTGATCGCAGTCGAAAAAATCTAAACAAATGCAATATTTAATCCGCATAAGGCTGCAATTTGATCTGTTAATTTATTTAGAGTTTTGTTCAGAATACATTCTTGTACGCATGATTTTAAAATGTAAACCAATCAGAGCTGACACAGCACATCAGACAAGTACAGCTAAGATTAACCAATCAGAGCTCACCTTGCGAACAACAAATCTTTGTTTTCCTGTCACCAGCTCACCCCGGAGAGAGTGTTTATTACTAGGGGAAATGTGGTGATATGCCACCGTTCACACTGAAAACCAGAAATGGTGAACATGCAAAAAAAAAAACTTTTAGAGAGCAATCTGGTTTTTGGTTTTGATTTACGTTTGAATTTATTGTTATCGCTGTAATTCAGGTTAGTTCATCTTTATTTTTTGTCTGTTTTTGAAGAGAATTTATTCTTTTTTTTATTATCAAGCAGTTAGTGCGACTGTGTACAGTATAATATTGATTAGCGTTGAGGTTAGTTAATCTTCATTTATTCATGTCTTCTGTTTTAAAGACACTTTTTCTCCAGTTTTGTTATTTCATTGTGAAATGTTTTGTTATGCTCTTCTTGTGCGCTGAATACATTTAGAATGTATGGAGCTTGTTTGAAAAAGCAGAACAGTTGCCAAAATCGCAATATTTGTTCCAAAAACATTGCTATATGATTTTTCGGTTCATATTGCAGAGCCCTAGCGTGCATTTAGTGATGTACTTGATGCTAATATAAAGGAATGCTGTTTCTTTCAGCTGATGTCTCAGTCTTCAGTAATGCTGCCCAAACATTAACGCTGCCTGGGATTGAGGAGTCCTGATCATTTCTCAAGCTTAGAGACTTTCTGACCACTAACATCAACCACCAACTCTCTCTCACAAAGGAATGTCTTTAACAAACATGTGCATGAATGGACCGTTTTTTCTTTTCCAGTGCCCTTTATACGCGTCACTAGCACTTGAATTAAACATCGACTAAAACACTTGTTTTGATGCATTTCTCACACACTGTAATGGCAAAAAGTTTGTATTTACTCATTAAATATCCATTGTATTTATCCAACTTTTAACCAAATTGAATGAATTTGTAATATTTTATAATCAGTTCTCAGGCGTTGTGTGGAATACGTGTGTTTGGGTTTATTTCCTAACCAAATGGAATAGAATTTGTTCAGATTCAATTATCTCTAAAAGTACGGCTAAAACTGAAGCAACATGAACTCAGTGGGAGGACGATCCAATCACAAAAAAGAAGTGTTTTTTTATATGTAGCTGAATAAAATTATAACGCAACTAATAAAAATGCATTATATAAAATCACCCTGATTTGGTTTTGTGCACCTTGCATTTTTCTTCAAATATTTTAGCAGTCAGGAGGTAAATTATGTAATAAAATGTAATGGTTCATTGTTTATAACGGTGGCCCAGCATATCAGTTTGTTCACATTTTTCATAAAATTAAGCTGTAGATATAGACACTAGGCAAATATTTAAGCTTCCACCAACTTGCAGCATCTGTCATAAAAGCAATAATATTTAGCTGACCAGCACTGTTCACCACAGTGTGAAATTCACACAAACAAATTGTTTTTTATCCCACCATAAGATGCCAGTAGACTGGCTGTTTAATATCAAGAGGGAATATCCGGTGAAACATGACAACTATGACAAACCAAACGGCATCTATGTAAACTACTATAACTGGAAGATGATGTTTGGTTGTGAATAAATTCTGAAGTTTTAGTGAAAAATAGCTTTTAATATTTACAGAGACTTTTTAGTAATGTTAACTTAATAGAGGGTGTAATATTTATTTCACTAAACTTTTATCTTCACATTATTAAGGCAGCAATTGAGGGATACGTCATGTTTAGATATTTTTTGTGTGTGCTTCATAAGCCCATAATGAATAGATGTTTATTTTGATTTACAGGCATCTGGTACATTGCATAGAGAGATGCACTGCCTATACTGGTTTTTTTTTCTCACGCTAGACACAACAAGAATTACAATAGTCAGAAATTGCATTATTTCTCTGCATGTCTCAATATTAGAGGTCACCCAGTATGTGTGGTTCTGCTGGTGATATTGATATTTGAGCACCGTGCACACCGCTGATGGCCACTTACTGCTCCATGTCATAAAGCGTGAATCGACTGGTTTCTTGAACACGACAATGTGAGTACAGTGAACTCAGTCACCAGATCAAAATCCAGTAGAGCACATGTGGCGGAATGTGAGATTTGCATTAGGGCTGAAACGATTAGTCGACAAATAAAAAATTGTCGACAAATATTTGTGTTGTCGAGTAGTCGTTTAATGTCATATGACCTAATGTAAGGGTCACGTGTCGCGATTTTGAAATCTCCGTGAAGTTGGCCCCCTTCCTACGCGCTCCGCCTTCCTCTTGTACTTGTGCTCTTAGTGCTAGATTTGTGCCGTTGGAATTATATTTTGTGCTGTTATAGATTTTGAGATATTAAACATTATTTTATAGGTCATCCAAAGGTCACCGGCCCCCCCATCAAACTCCAAATCGCACCAAAACGGTACACCTCATTAGTGCTAGGATTGTGCTGATTTGTGCCGTAAAAAGTTTTAATTGTGCTGCTTTATTTTTTGAGATATTCGCGTAATTGTGGCTGGTGACGTCACCGAGCCCAAAACAAACTGACTGAAAACTATTTTAGACGATTGTGCTGCTTAGTGCCAGGATTGTGCTGATTTGTGCCGCTAAAAGTTTTAATTGTGCTGCTTTATTTTTAGAGATATTAGCGTTAGTGTGGCGAGAGATTACTTGAAATCATAAGATTATCTATTGTTTATTTAATGTTGTGTTTGGCTATTTTATCTGTTCTTAGAGACTGCATGCAACTTAACCTGTCATCCAAACTGCTCCTCTGTTAAGCATGGCGTGTACTACAGATTAAAGTGCTAAAGGTATTTGATTTAAGCTATTAAACCATTAAGCTATGTTTGGGTTTTATATCATTATATATATTATACAGCCTACAACATTTACGCTTGCTATTTTGATCTGATTATATTTCATTTAAAAGTGCCTACTATGTAATTTAGTCTGTGTTAAGATATTAGTCTGTTATTTGATGCTCTTTATTTCTATTTTTCTATTAAACCACATCACATTTTGCTTATCTTAATCATACATAGCTTTGTCTCTTTATGAGATTCTGTAAATTCAATATAAGTTTAATTACTTGTTTTCTGATCAGTTAAACAACGTGCAAACATTTACTTGTATTTGTAACTTTTGACTTTCACTAGTACTGTGCTAAAATGTTTTGGAATACAAGTTCTGTCATTCCTTACAGATACATACTGTTGAGGCTTTTTTTTGTCAAAGTTTAAAATTACAATAACAAGTTTTTCATTTTATATTGGTTCGTTGAATTTTATTGTCTGCAAATGTTATAACATAGTATGTATTTTTTTATTGTACATAAAACAGTATTCGGTGAAAGACACTCGAGGTTTTTGTAGATAAGTAAACAAATTTAATCAGGATTGGCACAAACCAGCCCAGGTTTTCATTGCGTTTGAATATGATGGTAAGTTACGTCAGCTCCTGAGGGGAAAAAAATAAAGCAGCACAAACAAAACCTTTTACGGCACAAATTAGCACAATCCTAGCACTGTACCGTTTTCGTGCGATTTGGAGTTTGATGGGGGGGCGGTGACCTTTGGATGACCTATAAAATAATGTTTAATATCTCAAAATCTATAACAGCACAAAATATAATTCCAACGGCACAAATCTAGCACTAAGAGCACAAGTACAAGAGGAAGGCGGAGCGCGTAGGTGGGGGGCCAACTTCACGGAGATAAAGAGGAAGCATCCCAGTGTTTTTCACTGCGGTCACGCCATCTGCGTTTTGAAAAAGCATGGTCACGCTATCTCCGCCTTTTTTTGTACTACGCGTCTATGTTGCACATTACGGTAACGACAGCTTGCCGGTTTCAAAGCTGTTTTTCATTTTACTGTTTTACATGCAACAGACTATTGTTCTACATATCCCCAAGAACCACTGCTGTGATATTCATGTTATTTTACTGTTGAATTATTGAATAATTACATGACAAAGTCTGACCTATAACAACAATAATGTACAAGTTTTAAAAAAATCATATGACCTGTAATAATAATATAAACGTTTTTTAAAAAAAAATCATAAAAATTTAAAATCAAATTGTTTTCTGAAAATTCCAACAGACTATTGTTCTACATATCCCCAAGAACCAGTGTTGTGATAATCATGTCATATTACTGTAGAATTATTGAATAATTACATGACAAAGTCCGACCTATAACCACAATAATGTACAAGTTTTAAAAAAATCATAAAAATTTAAAATCAAATTGTTTTCTGAAAATTCCAACAGACTATTGTTCTACATATCCCCAAGAACCAGTGATGTGATATTCATGTTATTTTACTTTTGAATTATTGAATAATTACATGACAAAGTCTGACCCATAACAACAATAATGTACAAGTTTTAAAAAAATCATAAAAATTTAAAATCAAATTGTTTTCTGAAAATTCCAACAGACTATTGTTCTACATATCCCCAAGAACCACTGATGTGATATTCATGTTATTTTACTGTTGAATTATTGAATAATTACATGACAAAGTCTGACCCATAATAATAATATAAACGTTTTTTAAAAAATCATAAAAATTTAAAATCAAATTGTTTTCTGAAAAATCCAACAGACTATTGTTCTACATATCCCCAAGAACCAGTGTTGTGATAATCATGTTATTTTACTGTTGAATTATTGAATAATTACATGACAAAGTCTGACCCATAACAACAATAATGTACAAGTTTTAAAAAATCATAAAAATTTAAAATCAAATTGTTTTCTGAAAAATCCAACAGACTATTGTTCTACATATCCCCAAGAACCACTGATGTGATATTCATGTTATTTTATTGTTGAATTATTGAATAATTACATGACAAAATCTGACCCATAATAATAATATAAACGTTTTTTAAAAAATCATAAAAATTTAAAATCAAATTGTTTTCTGAAAATTCCAACAGACTATTGTTCTACATATCTCCAAGAACCAGTGTTGTGATAATCATGTCATATTACTGTAGAATTATTGAATAATTACATGACAAAGTCTGACCCATAACAACAATAATATACAAGTTTTAAAAAAAATCATAAAAATTTAAAATCAAATTGTTTTCTGTAAATTCCAACAGACTATTGTTCTACATATCCCCAAGAACCAGTGATGTGATAATCATGTCATATTGCTGTAGAATTATTGAATAATTACATGACAAAGTCTGACCCATAACAACAATAATGTACAAGTTTAAAAAAAAATCATAAAAATTTACAATCAAATTGTTTTCTGAAAAATCCAACGGACTATTGTTCTACATATCCCCAA
>SRMA01027456.1:0-13951 GCA_007224835.1 Danionella cerebrum | reverse complement strand
AATGTTACTGGCTATTATTAGTAATGTAGTGACAATGTTACTAGCTATTATTAGTATTGTAGTGACAATGTTACTAGCTATTATTAGTAATGTAGTGACAATGTTACTGGCTATTATTAGTAATGTAGTGACAATGTTACTGGCTATTATTAGTAATGTAGTGACAATGTTACTAGCCATTATTAGTAATGAAGTGACAATGTTACTAGCCATTATTAGTAATGTAGTGACAATGTTACTGGCTATTATTAGTAATGTAGTGACAATGTTACTGGCTATTATTAGCAACGTAGTGACAATGTTACTGGCTATTATTAGTAATGTAGTGACAATGTTACTGGCTATTATTAGTAATGTAGGGACAACGTTACTAGCTATTATTAGTAATGTAGTGACAATGTTACTGGCTATTATTAGTAATGTAGTGACAATGTTACTGGCTATTATTAGTAATGTAGTGACAGTTTTACTGGCTATTATTAGTAATGTAGTGACAATGTTACTGGCTATTATTAGTAATGTAGTGACAATGTTACTGGCTATTATTAGTAATGTAGTGACAATGTTACTGGCTATTATTTATAATGTAGTGACAATGTTACTGGCTATTATTAGTAATGTGGTGACAATGTTACTGGCTATTATTAGTAATGTAGCAACAATGTTACTGGCTATTATTAGTAATGTAGCAACAATGTTACTGGCTATTATTAGTAATGTAGTGACAATGTTACTAGCTATTATTAGTAATGTAGTGACAATGTTAATAGCTATTATTAGTAATGTAGTGACAATGTTACTGGCTATTATTAGTAATGTGGTGACAATGCTACTGGCTATTATTAGTAATGTAGTGACAATGTTACTGGCTATTATTAGCGATGTGGTGACAATGTTACTGGCTATTATTAGTAATGTAGTGACAATGTTACTGGCTATTATTAGTAATGTAGTGAAAATGTTACTAGCTATTATTAGTAATGTAGCGACAATGTTACTGGCTATTATTAGTAATGTAGTGACAATGTTACTGGCTATTATTAGTAATGTAGTGACAATGTTACTAGCTATTATTAGTAATGTAGTGACAATGTTACTAGCTATTATTAGTAATGTGGTGACAATGTTACTGGCTAATATTAGTAATGTGGTGACAATGTTACTGGCTAATATTAGTAATGTGGTGACAATGTTACTAGCTATTATTAGTAATGTAGTGACAATGGTACTAGCTATTATTAGTAATGTAGTGACAATGTTACTAGCTATTATTAGTAATGTAGTGACAATGTTAATGGCTATTATTAGTAATGTAGTGACAATGTTAATGGCTATTATTAGTAATGTAGTGACAATGTTACTGGCTATTATTAGTAATGTAGTGACAATGTTACCGGCTATTATTTGTAATGTAGTGACAATGTTACTGGCTATTATTAGTAATGTAGTGACAATGTTACTGGCTAATATTAGTAATGTAGTGACAATGTTACTGGCTATTATTAGTATTGTAGTGACAATGTTACTGGCTATTATTAGTAATGTAGTGACAATGTTACTGGCTATTATTAGTAATGTAGTGACAATGTTACTGGCTATTATTAGTATTGTAGTGACAATGTTACTAGCTATTACTAGGAATGTAGTGACAATGTTACTGGCTATTATTAGTAATGTAGTGACAATGTTACTAGCTATTATTAGTAATGTAGTGACAATGTTACTAGCTATTATTAGTAATGTAGTGACAATGTTACTGGCTATTATGGTATTACTAATGTGGGGGCAATGTTGCACTGGAACAGTGATGGTGATAACGAATGGTGGACTTTAGAGTGATGACTGGGGGCAAAGAAAAACATTACAGCCTTTTTTTTGTTACTTTTACTGTTTACTGTCTGTTCATGTTACATGTTTGGCTGTTAACTTCTACACAGTTGATATAAAATATTTTACAACAGTATTTGGTTCAGAATCTTTTTTTCTAGATCTTCCTCTTTTAAAATTGGGTGCGTGCTTATATCCGAAAAATATGGTAACTCTTCATCTCCATAAATTATGAGACCAAATACACTTCAAGTAGAGTGAATTTAACTCTGTATAGCTGTGAATTTATTAAATTCGACAGGTAAAGTATATCTAAAAGATCAGTGATTGATTTGTATTTGGCCTCTCTTCTCATGCTTTGCTGATTTAATGAGCTGTTCTGTTAGAAACCGAGGCAGTACTTCATTACAGGGTGCAATTTTACCAAAACGAATCTTCATTTTCCTCCTGCACGAAGATCTGATCACTTCTGCAAACGTCCACACGAAGGAGCTCCAGGTCTGCGTTTAAACCAGCGGCAGAGAGTGGATTGCATAATCGCTCGGAGCCAAACAAAGAGTTTAATGGGTGACAGGGAGCATCCCTTCAAAGCATCAGGAGCTTTTAGGTGAGAAACACACTCTCCTGTCGTCTGGCACCTGCAGATCCTCCCAATTACACTAGTCTTTTTTTATAACCCACTGACAAGAGGGCTTCGTGGATGGCATGGACAGACATAGAAAGTACAAAACCTCTTCGTTCTGAAAAGTGGACAACGAGAGTGCACTACTGTACCTTTGGGACCAAGAAAAGGATGTGACAAAATGGTAGAGCACAGAGGGATGAAAAGGTGTAATGATATAAAGGGAGAGAAAGGAGGTCTGAAGAGGACATTGGTGAGACGTGTGAGGGTTGAGATGTTTTGCTAATCAAAAAGTGTTTCCTTTAATTAGATCTATTAAAAAGTCCAAATACTCTTGAAATGGTTCCTATTGTCACTAAATTAAGTTGTTGCTAGGAGCCAGACTGCTTCGTGTGAATCAAATGGAAAGGAATCATTTAAAAATCATGCCGTCAGACTGTTCTGTTTCTCGGTTTAGATAAGTAGATAAAAAGTACAGGTTTATCCATTACTATATATACCAGAGATTAAACTGGTGTTTTGATTCCCCATTCATGAATCGAGTCTAGCGCTATTATATTGTTTGGCTGATACTGTTAGAATTGTGTGAGGTTCTCTACTCTGTACGGAATAAAACAAATAAATATCCAATGACTTCCTGTTTACAATAAATGCCAAAAGTGTCCGTTTGCCAACATTCCTCACATCTTATTGTAGGGAGGATTAGCTATTAGTGAATTATTTAAGCCAAGAGGTATAATTAATAAGTGATTCAAATGAGTCGACTCAATGTCTTAGACATTAACTCAGAATCGTTTGAAAACTCATGACCAAAATACATAACAAAGTTGCTGTTTATTAAGGGAAACAAATCAATTTCACTCAAAAGGAATTATTTATAAGATTTTAGATACATTTAGAGTGTAAATCACTCTAACAGGCTCGGTAAGGATCAACAGAATAATGCAACAACTTGAAAACATTAAGAGATTCAGGCATTTCGCACAGGACAAACCTGAGAAACCATTGATCAGAATTTCAGCTTAGCATTGAGTTACCACTGCGGGTTATAAGTTAATAACATTACAGCAAAAGTGCAAGATGTTACTTGTGCTCTGAAAGGGATTCCCAGTCTTGCTTCATTTCCTAGTTTGTGAAGAGTTCAATGTTCAATGAACTCACAACACGAAACTTTAGCTGAAAAGGAAATGAGTGAAAGTGTGTGGACTGTGGAGTCCTAACACCACATTTTGCCTCTGAAACATCTTTAGACCTTTAGAAAACTTCTACAGAACTTCTTGTTTGTTTTGCAAAACTTCTAAAAGCTTGAAAAAAAAAGTATTTTTGTGTTTCTTTCTTTTCTTTGTGAATACAGTGGTACCCTGTTATAAACGTTATTTCTTTTACGACACCTTGGCTAACATTTTTTATAGCACATTATTGGTAATCTATACATAATGTTTCGCTTGATTTAAAACTGATTTAAAGTGTTTTAAAGTATATCAGCCCCTTTTTGCACTTTCTGCACTAGGAGAAAGGAGCGCCAGGACCCAGAAGCGCAGCGCGATGTCAGACAAACAAGCAGATAATAGAGCAGAACTGTTTGTGGTTGTTCGTATCTCAAATTTTTTTCCGTACCTCGAAGCAAAAACTTTCCCGCGAGACCTTTCGTAACTTGAAGCATTCATATCTCAGGGTACCACTGTAGTTTGAATTGTGCAGCATTCATTTTTAAAGTCTCTGAGTCCACCTCCTTGAGGGTGGTCCCATCCAATCAGATGGCAGTGTCTGGGTATACCACCAACCAATCAAACTACAGGTTACCTCACTGAGGGCAATCGACAGTTCTCGCTAGCAGCAGAGAACAAAAGAAAAACAGATTCTAACCCATTTTGTAAACGTTTAATCACATTAAGTAACTGATCAAAAGCTAATATACCAGAACAAAGTGAGGTCCAATGTTTATGTTTACAGAAAGCAGCTTAGGTTTGTTCATTAGCAGCTGTTCATTTAATATTTCCTCATCCGATGTGAACACAAGGGCATACCCTGGTGCAGAATCAGGGTGATCTAAGAGAAGGCTCTTGAGTCTCTCATGCAAATGGAAGGTTCCTTATCCTAGAATTCATGTAAAGTTTGGTTCCCTTTCAGTCGAAATGCAAATGATGTCGAAGTTTCGACTATGGGAACGTCTATGTTCCCTCATTCAGGGGACGGGGGTTACGAAAGTAACCTAGACGTTCCCTTTCAGTCGAAACGCGGATGTTCCCATAGTCAAAACTTCGACGTTGTCTGCATTCCCTCCTTCAGGGAACGGGGGTTACGAAAGTAACCTAGACGTTCTGCTAAGTTGACCTTGTGGAGAAGTTCGTACCAGGCTCTTTAGAGCAAACACTGGTGACGAAAAGCAGTAAAACTTTATCTTGACTTGGGTGAAAAGGTCTTGGGACCGGCCTAATGGACTCACAGAGAGAATTCCTGAGGTGTTTGATGAGTGAATTGCCTGCGTTTCTTGGGCATTGGAGAATTTTCTACATTTCCTTCATCAGAGGTCAGAAAACTTAGAGTTGACCACAGAATTGATTTGGAATGGGTGAAGGAGTCAGACAAACCACTGAATGTACGCTACTGAAATGAAAACGTTTAGAGATGATGAGCACCATTAGATCAACTCAAGAATGAAACAAGCTGAAGCTCAGATTTAAAGCCGCCAATGGATTTAGGATGAAATCTCAAAGATCAGCCACTCATGGAGAAGAGGAGGAATAAAGATCAGCAGGTTGAGTTTGTGCCCTGCTCAGAAGCAGACACAGTTCTGCAGGTGCGACAAGAGACAGGAGACAGATGAGGGGGTGGTTCAAATATCTCTGGCTGAAGACTGCAGAGAGCTGGCCCTTCACCCGGCACACGAGCGCGATCGATGAAGCGAAGAGACAAGGTCTACGGTGAGGTAATGATAGAGTGTGGAAGAAGACCACCCTGCCATCTGAACCCATCATGACAAACATCACCTGTGATCAGGGTCTCAGCGCCTGTAATCCCCAAACACAGCGGACAGCACATCTTAAAAGCAAAGGGACTGCAGTTCTCTTGATTTCTATACTTTCTAGCAAACTTTACTTTTATAAAAGTAATAATACAAATTTCCCCCTGACCTTGAACTCCAAACATAAAATAAATACATGTATGCACTTAGCATTTAAGCTTTTATCCAAAGAGACTTACAGATCGGGAAAAACCATACATCGATCAAAACAGAGAAGAGGTTCGCTTTCAAGTGTCCACTTCGATTTATGTTCAAGCAGCCTATCAACTACATGTAACGGGCCAAAGAAAGACTTTCAACGTGTTGTGAGAAATTAACATTATCACCTGACAAAAGCCCGGTGTTGCGATCTCACTCTTTGCTTTCAGAGCCGAACACTACTCCTCTATCCCAGGAGCAATCGTTGACACCTTCTACCATCTGAAGTCCTATGAACCATCCTGGATGCCGAACGTCTTTTAAGAGACAAATAGATCATGGGTAGATGTTCTGTGATCAGACTTGTGGCATATCCCCCTGCGGAGGACCCTGGGTTCCTACCGCCCTCAGAGGTTGAAACTATCTCTCAGTAGAGATGTTCCGATACCATTTTTTCCCTCCCGATACAGATCCCCATACTTGGGCTCAGGGTATCGGCCGATACGGAGTACCGATCCGATACCTCGGTGTGTATCTGTATATACAGCTGTAGATACTACTAGCCCTGTATTAATTGACATTTTATGCACTTTATAATTTAAAATAAATTATTTTTTGTTGTGCTTCAGATAAACTCAATATGGCAATGAAAATAATCAATATGGACATGAAAAAAAATGTAATAGATATACCCTATCTTTGAAATGTGGATACAAGAGAGTGGCAACTTCATACAAGGGCTCTTCCTCGATGGTTGCTAAATGTTTCTTGACGGCCTCAAGAAGAGTGTTTTTCATTGTTTTTATACCAGTGTCCTCCTGGCTCTCCCGAGCAAGGTGCCGTTTTAGAACTGTAACTGAGGGGATCACTTCCGCTACAGATGAGGTGGTGGAGCTAATCTATTTATTTATTGCTTTTTTCATGTTGCTTGTGTTGTCGCGCAAAATACCATGAACACGGGATTTAGAAATATTCCACTTCACAAGCACACCCTCGATTGATACAGCTATGGACGCGTGCGAGCCTCGAAACTCGTTAGCTTCTTCTTTTACTTTGAAGAGTAAAAGAGTAAAAATCCACCCAGTGTGCTGTCAAACTCAGTAAAGACCGCAGAGTTTCGAGTCGCAGCTCCAGATGTCAGTAATGGAAGCTGATAGTTTGCACGTCCTTTAGTTTACATGAAATGTGTTCACGCACTGTCTCATATAATTTAGGGAGCACTGTTTTGGAGATATATTTGCGACCAGCCAAACTGTACCAGTGCTCCAAATGTTCAATTAAGCGGCGAAACTCCACGTTTTCAACCACTGACAGTGGCTGGTCATCCAGTACAATAAACTCGATAATCCTGTCGGTTATCTTTATTGCTCGTTGGCTGTCTTGTGTAAACTTTTCTCTTTGTTTGAATGAAGCTTCCAATGTTTGTTGCGTCTGGCACGGCTTGTCTTTCTCCTTGGTTGCTTGTGGCAACACGACACAACTTCCTGTGTTTGCATTCTGAGCAGCGAAGAAGAATTGATTTCCGCTTTGTAGCGATAAACAAAGCTAGCGGGCTTAACAAGGTTATGTTTATGAAAATGGTATCGGATCGGTACGTGGATTCAAATACTCGCAGATACCGATTTTTTTGTGGTATCGGCAGCATTTTCGATACTGGTATCGGAACAACTCTATTTCTCAGTCTATAGCACCCTCTGCTAGAAGCTGATGTACTGGGAAATAGGGAATATCGCAGAGCATGCCCAGTTGGGGTGGTGCTAACTTTTCTCCTGGAGGGGTTTGAGAATGATCTTCTTATTCCATGGCCCAGTGACAGGAAAAATCATGGTTCATCTGGTGCAATTTAAAAGCTTTTAATGTCTTAATTATTAAACAAAAGTTCACAAGTTTTATTTTACTATATTTTACCTAAATGTATTACTGTAATAGAAACTAGTTTCAGGAGTTTCTTCCATCATTTATTAAGGCACGGGAATCTCATAAAACATTGCTGTTGAACTGACCCTGAACTGCATTCGCTCTAAGTAGATACCACCAAGCACCAACCAAAACAATTCAAAACAAAGCACGTTGTGCCCCGATTGGTGGATCTTGCACGCAAGTAAAAAGTCTCCCCAAATTAAAACATCTCAGTAAAGTAGAGATTCTTGAAAAAGCAACTTAAGTACAGCAATGAACGACTTTTACGTTGTTACTGCCCAACAAGATGTTTAGTGGGAGCGCCCGTGATACCCCCTAGTTCTGTTAGGACTATGAGGACCTTCCTTTGAGCCCTTGGAGTCAGTCAAGCCTTTCACTCTCTGCCAGTGGAGCCTACTTGGAATTCGGCCCTGGTGAATCTCACATTGTGATAGGCCCAGGTTTGTGCCCAAGGTTCCCAGCATTCCCTTCCCTCCTGGCTTTGCGTCTACCTGCGTTAGTGCCAGTCTGCATGGAACTTGGCCACAGCGCTTTAAATGGACTGAAAGGGATATCTAGGTTGTTTGTGTAACCCCCAATTCCCTTAAGGAGTGATCGTAGATGTATGGTGCATGGGCTGCCCAAAACCACACATTCAGCTCCTGTCTAATCAATATGTTTATCTCTGCGAAGAACCAATACTGTTTTTAAATGTGTATTTGAAGAGGTTTTTTTTTCTACAAAACGCCATAACTCCATTTTGATGAATTTGAGTAAATATGTTTTTTTCTGTAGCACAAAAGGGATTCGATTAAAATCTAAATGTTCTGTTCCAAACTTTCATAAAGCACCTCAAAGTCATACAAACAAAACAATTACAAATCCAGATTTTAATATTTAAAGATTTATTTTATATAATCCCTATAAAAATAAATCCATATTATCAATATTAATTGTTATTTCTTTTAAAATGAAACAACACTGACATTGAATCTAGAGGGTGGTTCCAGAATAGATCGGTTAAACAGTGTCAGAAACCATACGCAGATATTGGACTTACTTTGGGTTTTTTATGGCATTTATCGCATTTTGGAACCAAACTCTTCACTTGTGAATGCACCATGACTCATCATATCTGCTGTTGAATCATTTTAAATCATTTATTTGGCCACTGGTTGAATCAAAAACAAAATAAAGCACTGAATCATTGTGTAAAATAAAAAACAAAGAAGACGCAAATTCACACACAGTGTACTCACATGGTCATTAATGCCTTTGTTGTCTTCATACTTTGTCTCAATGTGGATGGAGAACTTTGGCAGGAAGGAGCACTGAGGAAGAGGAGAGATGTCAACACTTTGAACCAAAAGTTCATCACTATTTTAAAATTACATCTAATTAAACCGTTAAAACAGACTGTCTTTCAAATAATATAACTTTTCAAACCCCATTTAAAATACAACATGAATCAACACCTGTGCAATAATTTATCGATCACTTATTTAATACACCTTATTTTATTATTGAGACAGGAAAGTCATGCAGGAAACGAATCAGGAGAGAGAGAGAGAGAGAGAGAGAGAGAGAGAGAGAGAGAGAGAAGGAAGAGCATGAAATCAAGGATAAAACTCAAGTCACCCTTTCTGCTCGCAAATCTACTATTTATTTTATTTACTTACAAGCTGTAATTAACAGAGAAACGTTGTTTAAACTTGAGTTGTCTTCAAATAAAGTAAAATCAATGTTCAAAACTTAACAGGATTTCACAAAATACAGGAATAAAGTCTCTGGGCACATTATGGAATCACATGCTAGCTGGTTAGCTTTTTAGCTACACAATAAGCTGCTGTTTTGCTTCGAAGCCTCTGCTCTGATCCGTCTGTTGCCATTGGTCAATATCGTACGATAAGAAGTCTGGACAAAACATTGATTCCGATTCAGTTTATGGATTAAATCATAAAATTGTTTACTTATTTTATTCTAGAACCACTATTTTCTATTAATTATTAATAACCATGAGGGAAATAAAGCAATTAGATTTTCATCAGAAGCATTTCATTTACATTTGTTGCAGAATTTATTCATAATTTAATCTGCTGCAGGAAAATGACCCCAAACAGACAACCAGTCATTAAGAAAAATATTCAGCGTAAAGACAAACAAGAAGTACCGGAAAACTGGGATCAGCTGAGTTCCTTCTAAAACTGCTGGTGCTGCTTTTTGAGGGTTATTGTGGCCACACCAAACCCTGTTTTTATGCTCAAGTCGGATCAAGTCCTGGGTTCCTAGAGCTGAAGCACTTTTAGTCATTTCTGAAATTTGTCGAGTTGTCGTTGCTTCAATTGACATTAGGAGACAGTTGTCTTTTTTACTAAAAGTACAAAAGGAACATTATTTAAAAATATGTAAAACAAGCTTCCTCTCACTCAGAGAACAAACACTTGCTCTTAAATGTTACATGCTTTGGCTATACGTGTTAGTGCTGCCCCCTAGTGCGTGTATAATATTACATGCTCTAATACAAACCGCACTAAACCCCGATATTCAGAGCTTTAAGCCCTCTACACACCGTAGCAAAGTTTTGTGCAACAATGCGCCTCGATCAAAAACCATAAACGAAAGCTCACACATCAGACCGAACGAGTGGTGCCAACAAGTTTGGCTCTACCACAGAAGATTGTTTTTTCACAAGGAAAACGACCAATGAAAACTGCCGTGAGTAGAGACAAACAGCAAAGAAGAAGACGACGACAGAGAAGAAATCAAAGAACACCTGAAAAATGATGGATGTTGAGCGGTATATTTTGTTGGTGGCTGATCACAGGGTTGTTTGACAAAAATGTGGAGGAAAGAAAGGATTTGTGGCGCTCTATTGCCTTGGACCTCAAATGCCATCTTCAGGCAGCGAGTGACATTGCATCAAAATGTCCTCAACCCAGAGGAAGAGCACCCTGCTGAGAAGCCATCCGAAGATTCGTGCGAATCTCAATTCGGATCAGTGTCTAGAGGCCTTAACTAACGCATTAAATATTTGCAAATAAAGCACCGTTTCCATCCAACGAGTCCAAGAGAATAAAATGGTCACTTCCTGATAAACTGGTGTCAAATATCAAATTGGAAGTTGCTGCGTTAGAAGAAGGTCAAATAATCGAAATGGGAACGCAGCCGGTCGGAACAGTTCTGGGAGCTGATGATCCCGAACCACTTTGATGACAGACTTTAGCTTTTTAGAATGAGCAAACAACATTTCAGCTGTCGTACAATGAATTCGGTTGGTTTGTCCATTAATGCCTCACCATTGCAGCCCAGTTCCAAAAGAAAAACAAATTGCCATTGTTGGGATTTATCTGGCAAAGACGTTTATGCATATTTTTAAAATGTATGCACATTTTGGTGTTTCCATCCAATTTTTTAATGCAATATTACAAAATGCGCATAAAAATGATGGTTAAACATGAAAAAGTTGATAATGAATCTCCTTTTTGAGTAATATTTTGATAGAATTGTATCAGGAGAATCAGGGCTGGGTGGTATGATGGAATATATCGTTGCCATGAAATGAAATACCGTGTACCGTGAAATGTAAATTAGGGGGCTTGGCTAACTCAAGAGCAGCACGTGTGAGGCTGAAACTGGTCAAACCAATGCGAGACTGAAGGATACGCTGGGAGGTTGTAAAAACATGGAAAAGAAGAAACAAACAGACAAGAAGGGCTCCGAAAATGTTGAGCAGGAGAAGAAACCATCATTAAAAGAGGTTTTGTGAAACCTGACGAGAAACAAATGGTGTCGTGATAATGTACGCACTAGCTTCACCTTAAAACGAAACACCCACAAGATGTTCAAGTTTATTTATTTCCTATTTCCTTTTGTACATTTTCCTGAAATAACTACGTATAAAAAATATTGTTAGTGTGAAATAAAACTTTGGTCTAATGAGAAGATTACGTCACGTTATAGTCCACGTTTCCAAAAACAATAAACAACGTTTTAAAATGCTTCCCTCTGAAGAAGCCAAGCCGGATGCTCTGAGCAGATCTGCAATGCAATGCGGCAGTGTGACTGTGTTTTATGATCCTGGCCAACTGCTTCAATAATGGGCTCTTTTCCGCCTGGCTGGATTTACAGTCGCCCTCCTCCTCTCCGCTGCACACTTGTGCCGGTGCTGTGGCCCCTCTGAGACCCAACACAGAGCTGCCTGATCAGATTAAACTCTGCTCCTCTGCCCAACATGGAGATCAATAGAGGCGGGTTACATAACGCTGGAGGAAGAGATGCTGCCGGGGGTCCAGGAGATGATGAGGAAGAAAAGAGCACATGACATCCGCGTTTGCTGCCTTCAGGTTCATTGATGAGAATTCATGTTATTTTCCATCTTTTATGCAATTCTCAACTGAAGAGACTTTTATTGTGAAAATGTTTTTTTTGGAGGTTTTTGTTTACCTTTCTACCTCCTTGTTTATCAGTTCACTCGGTTGTTAAGGTTGTAGCACCTTCTTGTTTTGGTACAAATATCAGCTGATGAGAAATCGTAGAGAAACCACACTGGAATTCCACAACCACTCACAAAGTTACTTTGAAACGATTTCACTTCATCTTGTTTTTGTTTCTAATTACTACAAAATATGTGTCTGACACTTTCTCACACACTGATGCTTTTGTACTAAAAGAACTTTGGGGAAAGACGTCACTGGCAGCCAAGTGAGAAGTCCTGGTCACTCCAGAGCCTGGTATTTGCCATTCACAAAAAACATATATTTATTCCACATTTTAAAGTAAAATCACTATATCCATATCATTATTATTATTATTATTATTATTATTAAATAAAAAAATCAGTTTATGACCCCTTTAATGATAGAGGGGATCTGCAAACAGGAGAAGGACATAATCCTTGCTGGGATTTCCCAAAACTGATGTGAAACAAAAAAAAAAAGGTAAGAAAAACCCAGTAAGGGTTCCGCCAACGAGTGATGAGCCTTGTTTTCTGAAGGGAGCAAAACCTTTTTCAAACGTAGGCAGGATTTTAATCTATTGTTGATAAATTTACAGACAAATCGTTCGAATAGAAATAGGCAGCGCTCTGGGGATTATCAACTCACTAGAGTCACTATAAGCAGTTTTCATAGAACACGAATGCTAATGAGATAATCAACTGATAGAGACACCTGTGACTATTTACCGCGGAACAGCTGTTGGTGATTGATTAGAAATAGGAGTAGCAACATCACACGTGTTTTTATCTGAGAGACACTGGAATCTTTTTATAATTAACAGTGCAATTCTCTCACATATTTAAATGATTCTTTAATGTATTCCGGATAAAGTATGAAACAAACTAGAGTTTACACACCCTGACAAACTGACCCATTTCTTGGCCGCTTTTCTAAAACTATGGTTAGTGGTTGGGTGAAGCCAGAGGTGTAGTCGGGGCGATACGCACGTATACTTCGCATGCCTACTTTATACCCACGCTATACTCACTTGTTTTGCTGGATAGACTTCCCCAATTCACGTGAGTTCACGTCCCCTTTAACTGACTTGGAAGTGTTTTTTAACTTGCAGCTTTATTTTTTTGCAATTGGTGCATTTTGTTTGAATTCCAGCATTTCCCGCCCACCAATGACCTTACAAGGGGTCTGCATCCCGTCCCCTGTAACTGTCTGCCAGGTGTTTTTAAAACCTCCTGCTTAATTTGCTGCAATTGGTGTATTTTTCTTTTAGTTTAATTGGCTGTAAGATTAATTTATCAAAGAGCTTCATCAGCTGATCCGGGTGTGGGGTTGGAGCGGAACTCTACAAGACACCAACACCCAAAGACTAAGTATACAATAATAAAAAATGCACAAAATGTCATTTATGTTAAATAAAGCTAATCAATCAAAGAACATTGACTTTGGTAACTTCTTTGCTCACTTGTAATTACAATTTGTGCTGGGAAAGTTAGGGTGGAAAACCTTTTTTAGGGCTGCACCACTGGGTGAAGCCATTTATTGTCAAACAACCGTGTTTACCTGTCACATGCAGTAGTTCCTCTCCCTGCCTTTAGAGGCCACCACACTTGTTGCTGCCTTAGTTCTTCTTCATGGTTTTTTGTTAGTGTAATGTTTTTCACCTGTGCTCAATCACAACTGGCTATTTAAGTGCTGCTTTGTTTTCCTGTCTTTCACTCGGTTTTTGTTTGGACACAGTTGTGCTGTAAACCCTAATCTTCCTCGCTCTTCCTCAAGTAAGGGAATTTCTTTTTGTTGCATTTTTGCTGTTGCTCAGCTGTTTCTTGTGGAGCTTGATTCCCTGTATTATTTCATTAAAGAAAGACTTTATTTTTTGGAGCTCTGCTTGGAGTGTCTCATTTGGGTTCTACTTCAACACAACTGCCTCTTTGGCTCAGTGGTTCACACTTCAGTCTCCACACCAGAGACCCGGGTTCAAAACCCGGT
>SRMA01027455.1:7647-18814 GCA_007224835.1 Danionella cerebrum | reverse complement strand
TTTGTTATCCAAAGTTTATCTACAATTATCATTACATTTATGCATTTGGCAGACGCTTTTTTCCAAAGTGACTTACATGTTGAATGAACACATTTTTTTTAGTTCTTGCTTTCCCTTGGATGTGAACCCATGACCTTTGCATTGTTGGCACAATGCTTTACCAACTGAGTCACAGGAAACTGCAGAATAAAGATAAACATGAATTGCCGTATAACATAAAACACCGTATATTTATTGAAAAAAAGGGACAAAAGCAAAAACATGAATAGACATACACATACATACACTGTGTGCAGAGTTATTAGTCCAGTTATATTTTTGAGGATTCATTTTATCATTGAGCAGCTACTATATTCTGAAGTGGAGCTTTCTGCCATTTACTGATCCAGCCACGGCCCCATCCTTCTGGCCCAACAAAAGACTCACATTTCATCAGCCCATAAAATCTTGGAAAAATCAGTCTTGAGATATTTCTTGGCCCAGTCTTGACGTTTCATCTTGTGTCTCTTGTTCAGTGGTGGTTGTTATTCAGCCTTCATTTTCTTGGCCACGTCCCTGAGTATTGCACGCCTTGTGCTTTTTGACACTCCAGTAACGTTGATGGTCTGAAATATGGTGGCAAATGGCATCTTGGCAGCTTCACGATTGATTTTCCTTAATTCTTGGGAAGTTACTTTGGGTCTTCTTTTTCGACGTGCTTCTTGCAACCCTGTTGACTATTTGCCATGAAACACTTGATTGTTCTGTGATAACGCTTCAAAAGCTTGGCGATTTCAAGGCCGCTGCATCCCTCTGCAAGACATCTCACACTTTTCAGTCTCCGTCAAATCTCTCTTCTGACCCACTTCTACCAAAGGAAAGTAAGTTGCCTAATAATTATGAACACTTGAAATAGGGTGTTGATGTCATTAGACCACACCCCTTCTTATTACACAGATGCACACCAGCTGATAAACTTAATTGGTAGCAAGCTTTCAAGCCTATACAGCTTGTGGTAGGACAACATGCATAAAAAGGATGATGTGGTCAAAATACTTATTTGCCTAAAAACTGTGCACACAGTGTATTATGTGTTTTTAGTGGAAATAAATATCCAATAATATAACAATTTTTTCTGCTATTTGGGTGAATCTAGTTTGAGAGTTATATTTATAATATCAAATCAAAAATCAAACTAAAAGAACAACTAAAACAGGGGTGTCCAAACTTTTTGCACAGGGGGCCGGATTTGATGTGGGGGGGCCAACCTCGGCTGACATTCATTACATAAAGCAACAATATATTTAAACACAGTTTAGCAAGCCATTCTGTGTTTCACATTTTCTTTTTTATTTTCATTATAACAATCAAAGATGTATTTTGGTTCATTTGAACATTAATTATTTTATCATGGGAGTTCAATGTTCACAGAATTTTTGAATAACAGAAACGATTATCCACAAGTGCAGGACTAATTTGATATATGACATATCATCAAATATAAATGTTGATTGAACGGTTTATTCTGGAGTGAAAACTGACAACTCGTCTGAATTTGTAACTGAACAAAACAAAATTTAGTCAGAGTTATTTAAATGACAAATGACTTAATGTGACGGGTGATACTGAGATCTGGACTGCAGCACCACGGCCAGGGCTGGCTCAAAGGCAGAGGTATTGATGCGCAAGATGTCTCGCAGGTGAGAGTTTGTGAGCCGTGTCCTCACACGACTCTTATTTAAGTTCATAACCGAGAATGTCTTCTCATACAAATACGTCACACAAATACGCTGCTGTGAGATTAAATTAGCTTCAAGTTGTGTCAATTTCTTGCTGCGTTCCTCCCCCGTCAAATTATCATACATGTCAGCGTGTTTCGTTTGGTAATGTCACTTGACGTTGAACTCTTTAAAAACAGCCACTGTCTCTTTGCAAATGAGACAGACACAGTTGTTACGTATTTCTGTGAAGAAATAGTCCAATTTCCTTTTCTTATTTATTGTCATTTTAGAAAATTGGGGGTAAAAGGTTACACGGGGTGATGTCGCATATAGTGCTCCTGCCTCTAGTGGGTAAATTAGGAACAGCAATTAGGAACAGCACTTATTAAGTATATGTGCGGGGTATAGAGTGCTCCTGCCCTCTAGTGGGTAAATTAAGAACAGCACTTACTAAGATATGTGCTAGCCAGGAGTTATTAATTTTATTATAGAGGCTGCGGGCCAGATTAAGTTTGACCACGGGCCACATTTGGCCCCCAGGCCGGACTTTGTACATGTCTGAACTAAAAGAATAACTAATAAATATAGCTTTATAGCCTGACTAATACAAAGAGCATTTCCAGCCTCATTTATCTGTGTCTTCTGTCAGTAAATGCAAATCTTGCTTATGTCCAGCTGAGAAACTGTTCTTTGGGTTCACATAGTCCTTTGGTGTGTTTGCTGTTGCATAGACATAGTGGGGGCCCATTGAACACACTAGCAAACTGATCAGTATGCTAACCACAGCAAGCGAGCAGAGCAGTACATTCAACCTCAAATCCTGAAAAGCAGCAAGAGAATTTCCCCCTGACCGCACTTCACAGGTACGAATATGAGTCTCTTGCAGATTGCATGATGCATCTACAGATGGTATAAAACTAGTATAGATACGAAAAACTATGTAGTCATAACTAAGTATGATTGAATGAACATTTACAGTTTTTTTGGGTCGCTGACAAGCATTTGTTCAAGCAATGTCAGATTTTTTAAACTCTAAACCCGATTAGCACAACATCAGACTTTTGTGGCCATACCATTCAAATATTTCATGTCATTTTCACACAAAATGCAGCCAGTGAACACATTTCCACAAAGCTTTAATTTTCTTAAAAGACTATCGCTAACCCTAATGGATAATGGATTAGGGATTGTTTTTGTAATATTAACAAATGTTAACACACTACATCCCACTATAGAAAAAACTATATTCAAACCTTAAATACAGTCAAAAAAACTCAGCTTCTTCAGTGAAATCAGTTTAAAAACAATCATTGAATCTTGTTTTCCTTTCGGCTGTTCCAGGTCGGCACAGCGTTTTCACCTAACTCTGTCCTCAGTATCCTCTACTCTTGCATCAACTAACTTCATGTCCTCTTTCAGTACATCCATATATCTAGACTTTGGCCTTCCTCTTGACCTCTTGTCTGGCAACTCCATCTCCTACATCCTTCTACCAATTTAACCACTATCCCTCCTCTGCACATGTCCAAACCATCTCAACCTGGCCTCTCTGACTTTGTCTCCAAACAACCAACCTAAGCTGTCCCTCTGATGTGCTCATTCTTAATCTTGTCCATCTTTGTCATCTCCGCTACTTCCATCTCTGCCTCTTGTCTCTTCCTCACTGCTACAGTCTCTAACCCATACATCATAGCTGGTCTCACTTCTGTACACCTTTGCTGACACTCTTCTGTCACACAACACCCCTGACACTTTTCTCCACCCACTCCAACCTGCCTGCACTCGCCTCTGCACCACTTTTCCACACTCCCCGTCGCACTAGACTGTTGACCCCAAATACTTAAACTCCTGCACCTTCTTGACCTCAGCCCCCTGTAACCTCACTGTTCTACTTCCCTCCCTCTTGTTCAAATACTGCGACTGACTTTAATTCCTCTTCTTTCTAAAGCTGATCTCCAACATTCCAGGTGTTCATCCACCTGCTCTCTGCTCTCACTAAAGACCACAATGTCATCTGCAAACATCATTGTCCACGGAGATTCCCATCTGACCTCATCTGTCAACCTGTCCATCACCATAGCAAACAAGAACTCAAAGACTCAAAGCTGATCCTTGATGTAGCCCCACCTCCACCTTGAACTCCTTTGTCTGACCTACAGCATATCTCACTGCTGTCTTACTCCTCTCATACATATCCTGTACATATCTCTGAAGTACTTCTCTGCCACTCCTCACATCCTCATACAGGACCATAGCTCCTTTCTCAGCACCCTGTCATAAGCTTTTTCTAAATCCATAAAGACGCAGTGCAGCTCCTTCTGACCATCTCTGTACTTCTCCATTAACATTCTCAGAGCAAAAATTGCATCAGTAGTGCTCTTCCTGGGCATGAAGCCATACTGCTGCTCACAAATATCCACTTCCTTTCTTAACCTAGCTTCCACTACTCTTTCCCAAAGTTTCATTGTGTGGGTCATCAACTTTATGCCTCTGTAGTTGTTACAACTCTGCACATCCCCCTTGTTCTCAAAGATTACCTAGACAGGAACTCCACTGCTGTCTCTCCTAGACACTTCCACACCTCCACATGTATGTCATCTGGACCAACAGCTTTTCCAAACTCATCATAGGCTTTCTGTTTGGCCTTTGCCACCTCCCTCTTCACTCTGCGCTGCGATTCCTTGTAGTCCTGTCTACTTTCTTCAGTCCTTTCGATGTCCCACTTCTTTTTAGCTAGCCTCTTCCTCTGGATGATGTCCTGTACTTCCTCATTCCACCACCATGTTTCTTTATCTTCTTTCCTCCTTCCAGCTGACACACCTAGCACCTTTCTTCCTGTCTCCCTGATCACTTCTGCTGCAGTTTCCCAGTCATCTGGAAGCTCTTCCTGACCACCCAAAGCCTGTCTCAGCTTCTGTCTGAATTCCTCACAGTATTCTTCCTTTTTCAACTTCCACCACTTGGTCTTCTTTTCAATCTTTCCTCTTCTCTTCTTCCTGACCACCAGAAACATCCTACACAACACCATCCGATGCTGTCTGGCTACACTCTCTCCTACCACTACTTTACAGTCTCTGACCTCTCTCAGATTGGCTCGTCTACAAAGGATGTAGTCTACCTGCGTACTCCTCCCTCCACTCTTGTAGGTAACTCTATGTTCCTCCCTCTTCTGGAAATAAGTATTAACTACAGCCATTTCCATCCTCTTGGCAAAGTCCACCACCATCTGTCCTCCTAGGTTCCTTTCCTTAACACCGAACCTGCCCATCACCTCCTCATCACCTCTGTTGCCCTCGCCAACATGCCCATTGAAATCTGCTCCCACTACTACTCTCTCCCCTCTGGGAACACTCTCAATCACCTCATCCAACTCACTCCAAAATCTCTCCTTCTCTTCCAACTTACAGCCTACTTGTGGAGCATAACCACTCACTACATTCAACATCACCCCTTCAATTTCTAACTTCAAACTGATCACCCTGTCTGACACTCTTTTCACCTCTAAAACATTCCTCACAAACTCCTCCTTCAGGATCACTCCTACCCCATTTCTCTTCCTATCCACACCATAGTAAAACAGTTTGTATCCCCCTCCAATACTACGCGCTTTGCTACCCTTCCACCTGGTCTCCTGCACACACAGAATATCTACCTTCCTTCTCTCCATCATGTCCGCCAGCTCCCTACCCTTCCCTGTCATTGTACCAACGTTAAGAGTCCCTATTCTCAGGTCTACACTCCTGCCTTTCCTCCTCTCTCTCTGTGTACGAATCCATCTCCCTCCTCTCCTTCTTCGACCAACAGTAGTCCAATTTCCACCGGCACCCTGTAAGTCAACAGCACCGGAGGCGGTCGTTGTTAACCCGGGCCTCGACCGATCCGGTATGAAATTCGATTTGATGACTCGCATATTTGGTTTTTGGCATGTTTTACGCTGGATGCCCTTCCTGACGCAACCCTCTCTATTTATCCGGGCTTGGGACCGGCACAGAAGTCACTGGCTTGAAACCCCTGTGGCTAGATTTAATATATATATATCTTCTCAGGCTCTACCAAAGCCACACGTCAGCTTCTTCGCCGGGGACCCAGAACAGCAACTCCCAGAGGCCCACGCGACAACCACCAGCGAAGAAGAGAACGACGACAAACAACACCACAGCGCCCCCTCCTCTGGTCCCGATCGAAAGACCAGTGATTGGCGAATTTGCCAGTTTCCAGCCAGCAAAGGACATTTCCCTCACTCCAGCTCCGCTCATTGGCCGGCTCCCCTCGCCTTCCCAAAGCCAAACCCAAGCTGGTTTCCCGGTGGCCAGCGGCTTCTATTTTCCTCCCACCCCTGCCACCGTCCCCTTCCCCGCGCTGCCAAAGAATAATTCTACTTTGGCATCCGCAATCCTTCTCTCGGTTCACCGAGGTCATTTGCTCCGCAGACGCAAGGAGCTTGGAGATTACCTCGCGCTCATGGACGATTTGGCGGTCTCACACGGAGGCACGCACCTTTACCTCCACCACATCTCCGTGAAGTTGGCCCCTCACCTACGCGCTCCGCCTTCCTCTTGTACCTGTGCTCTTAGTGCTAGATTTGTGCCGTTGGAATCATACTTTGTGCTGTTATAGATTTTGAGATATTAAACATTATTTTATAGGTCATCCAGAGGTCACCGGCCCCCCATCAAACTCCAAATCGCACGAAAACGGTAAGCTTCGTTAGTGCTAGGATTGTGCTGATTTGTGCCGTAAAAAGTTTTAATTGTGCTGCTTTATTTTTTGAGATATTAGCGTTATTGTGGTTGATGACGTCACCTAACCCCAAACAAACTTAAAACTGACAGAAAACTATTTTAGACGATTGTGCTGCTTAGTGCTAGGATTGTGCTGATTTGTGCAGCAAAAAGTTTTAATTGTGCTGCTTTATTTTTCGAGATATTAGCGTTATTGTGGCTGGTGACGTCACCTAGCCCCAAAATAACTTAAAACTGACAGAAAACTATTTTAGACGATTGTGCTGCTTAGTGCTAGGATTGTGCTGATTTGTGCAGCAAAAAGTTTTAATTGTGCTGCATTATTTTTCGAGATATTAGCGTTATTGGGGCGGGATATTACCTGCAATCATAAGTTTATCTAGTGTTTATTTAATGTTGTGTTTGGCTATTTTATCTCTTCTTAGAGACTGCATGCAACTGGTTTAAGCTATTAAACCATTAAGCTATGTTTGGGTTTTATATCACACGTAACGATTTTAACAGCCTACAACATTTATGCTTGCTATTTTGAAATGATTATATTTCATTTAAAAGTGCCTTTAGTCCTATAGAGCTTTGTTTCTTGCAATTTATGACAATCCATAAATTCAGTATAAGTTTAATTATTTGTTTTCTGATCAGTTAAACAACTGTGGAACTCACTGGGTCAGCAACAATGTTTGGCGATATAGCATGTGCTGTGATCATATGAGTTTGATTTAATAAAAAGAGACAATCAAACATTTGAACAGTAACTTTATGTGTATAACTAAAACATGGCACTACTACATAGAATGCACTGAACGTGTGCATGTGTGCGTGCATGTAAATATAAAGTAAATAAAATAATTTAAAATGAATTAAATAAATGCTCAGTCTTTAGTGAACAGCACAGCGTGTGAGATAACCTTTGTGCTTTCTGTTGCAGCCGTCACACTGCTTCGAAGGTCAAAACAATTCCCAGACACACGGAGCTCGCTCGCAGTGAGACACACAATGTCCAAGAGAATCCTGGGTCAGCGCATCCTGGTAGCCAATGACTGCCCTCAAAGTAAATGTTTCTCCTAGGAGAAACAGATTGGAGGGATATATTCGCTCAAAGGAAATTCTTTGTGCCTTGAATCCATTTGTGAAGGAGCAGTGATGTTGCCTCTAAGGTCTGTGTCAATCCATAAAAGTTCTCCCAGGCTGTAGCTGTGGCTGACTTTTCCTGCACAGAGCACTTTTCCCGATGTCTGTTCTTCTGTTTTTAATTCAGTGGGGCCGTTGGATGGATTTTGGATTGGCCTGAGACAGCAAGATTCACAAAGGTTTAAAGAACTCTCCAAAGCAGCCTGTAGGTGACCAATACCTACATAATAAAAATATCCCACGGATTAGACGTCAGTGATATAAACATTATACCTCAGTCTGATGATATTACAGACCATTATCTTGTCATGTTCACATTACCAGTAGAGCAGATTTGTCGCGTCTCACCACGTTATAGACTCGGTAGGACTATTGTTCCATCAACTAAGGACAGATTCATAAGTAAACTGCCCGATCTGTCTAATTATCTAACTACACCCCGAAATCCGAACGATCTAGATGAATTAACTAACATGATAGGCACCTCTCTCACTAGCACATTAGACACCATCGCCCCCATCAGGTTAAAAAAGGTTAGAGAAATAACACCTGCACCATGGTATAACAGCCACACTCGTGCTCTCAAGAGAGAAACCCGCATTCTAGAGAGGAAATGGAGAAATACTAAACTAGAGGTTTTCAGACTTGCATACAGAGACAATATGCTCAGTTACAGACAGGCACTAAAGGCTGCAAGGGTTCAGCACCTGAGCAAACTGATAGAAAGCAATCAGAACAATCCCAGGTTCCTTTTTAACACAGTGGCTACACTAACAACAAATCAATTATCTGTAAAGAGTATTCCATCTCAGTTTAGTAGTGAAGACTTTATGAACTTCTTCACTGAAAAAATTGAAAATATAAGAAACACAATTTCTGACGTCCAACCTCTGACAGCATCCTGTGTTCCAGTCTCACCTGAAATTACTCAGTCACAATTACAGTGTTTTACAAGTATAGGACAGGAAGAGCTGTACGGCCTTATAAATAAAACCAAATCCACAACATGTGTGTTAGATCCTATTCCCACCGAACTGCTAAAAGACGTGTTACTTGCAGCTGGAGAGCCTATTCTTAATATCATTAACTCCTCGCTATCCCTCGGTCATGTCCCTAAACCTTTCAAGTTAGCAGTTATCAAGCCTCTCATCAAGAAACCAAATTTAGATCAAAACAAACTATCAAACTATAGACCAATCTCAAACCTTCCTTTTATGTCTAAGATTTTAGAAAAGATTGTGTCAGCCCAGTTATGTAGTTTCCTGAAAGAGAACAATATCTTTGAAGAGTTTCAGTCAGGTTTCAGGCCCCATCATAGCACAGAAACTGCACTAGTAAAGACCACAAATGATCTTCTCTTAGCTTCAGACCAAGGCTGCGTCTCTCTCTTAGTTTTATTAGATCTTAGTGCTGCATTCGACACTATTGATCATGACCTCCTACTAGATCGCTTACAAAATCTCATAGGCATTCAGGGATCAGCATTAAAATGGTTTAAATCATATCTGTCTGATCGTTACCAGTTTGTAGATTTAAATGGAGAACAATCTACTCTAATGCAAGTAAAATATGGGGTTCCACAAGGCTCTGTCTTAGGACCCCTACTTTTCACATTATACATGCTTCCCATAGGTAATATTATTAGAAAGCATGGAATTAGCTTCCACTGCTACGCCGATGATACCCAGATGTACATCTCCTCAAAACCGGGAGAAGCATCACACTTGGCAAGGTTAACAGATTGTGTTAAAGACTTAAAAGTTTGGATGACTCATAACTTTCTTCTATTAAATCCAGATAAAACGGAGATCTTGCTCATCGGCAACAATAACAGCACACAGAACACCCAGCATTTAAATTTTAGTTTAGAGGGATGTACTGTAACCGCTAGTTCCACAGTAAGAAACCTGGGAGTTATCTTAGACAGCGACTTATCTTTTAAAAATCACATCAGTCATACCATAAGAGCAGCCTTCTTTCAACTCAGAAATATTTCAAAACTTAGAAACATGTTATCGTTATCTGATGCAGAGAAGCTCGTCCATGCATTCATGACCTGGAGACTAGGTGGTTCTTCAGTATCATTAATAAATAAGTTACAGTTAGTGCAGAATGCAGCAGCTAGAGTTCTAACTAGAACAAAGAAATATGACCATATAACCCCAGTTTTATCATCTCTACATTGGCTACCCGTCAAATTTCGCATTGATTACAAAATAATGCTATTGACTTATAAAGCCCTAAATGGATTAGCGCCCAGTTATCTATCAAACCTCCTAATATGGTACAACCCCACACGCACTTTAAGATCCCAAAACTCTGGACTTCTAGTAGTTCCTAGAATAGCAAAGAGCACTAAAGGCGGTAGAGCGTTCTCACATTTAGCCCCTAAACTCTGGAATAGCCTCCTGACAGCGTCCGTGGCTCAGACTCACTCGCCCAGTTTAAGTGTAGATTAAAGACGTATCTTTTCAGTAAAGCCTATACTTAACTCCGTGAAAAACTGCGATCTTACATTAACTATATTAATATTACATTATACTATATTAATATTATGAATAGCAGCTACGCTAATTCCGCTCCTCTCTTCTTTTCTTCTTTTCCATACTCATCCGGAGATTCGCGGAGGCTTCGCTCACCAGCACCTCACCCTAACAACCAGATCCACCTGGAGATGTTCCGGCACCCCCTGGACCTCAGCCCACCAGCTCCACTCTTCTTCCAATACTCATCCCGAGGCTCCCAGAAGCCCTGCCCACCAGCTCCTCACCCCAACAACCAGACTCATCAGGAGAAGTTCCGACGCCGGGAGGCTCGCCACCAGCCCTCAACCTAACAAACAGATTCACCTGGAGATGTTCCGGCACCCCTGGACTTACACCGAACACAGTCATCTTCTGGATATACTATATTATCTGTTTATGTTTATATTATTATATCATCTGTTTATACTACATTATCTGTTCATACTACCAGATCATATGTTTATACCATAGTTTATCACACTGCTGTTGTTACCCAAATGAGGATGGGTTTCCCTTTTGAGTCCGGTTCCTCTCAAGGTTTCTTCCAAAAGGGAGTTTTCCTTGCCACAGTCGCCCCAGGCTTGCTCATCAGGGACATATACACCACTTAGTAATTAATTTCGTTTCACTTTGTTGAGTTTAAACTTGTTGGTTTATTGTAAAGCTGCTTTGAGACAATGTCTGTTGTGAAAAGCGCTATATAAATTAAATGAACTTGAACTTGAACTTCAATACCAAATGTCTGCAGAAGATCAATAGAAATGGAACCTCCCTGATCGTACGCGCGGCTGCAGTACTGTGAAGAGCATTGCTTTATGAAATAAACACTTGCAATGTTCCTCATAGTCTTGTTGACCACAGCTAAAATGTTGCACTAGTAATTTGCAGGTCACCTGACTTTTAATTTTTCAGCTGTGAAGATTTAGTTTACCCGCTCTGCTCTATTCAGGTTTGTCTGTTTGTTCACACTGTCTGTTGTGATGGCTTTTACAAGCTGAAGGGCCTGGTTGTTCGATTCTTCCTTTACAATATTTTGAAATGAGCTACAATCACAATATGCACAACATAA
>SRMA01027454.1:0-60886 GCA_007224835.1 Danionella cerebrum | reverse complement strand
TGCACTTGGATGGGTGAAATGCACTGCAATTTTTCATAAATACAGATTACAAACAAACACAAATCAAATATATTATTTAAACACACTATCTATTTAGAACAACTTATAAAACTTATTCCTCGTGAACTTTCAGTCTCACATTGATGGCATAATGGCAGATGCTTTAACGACTTTAAGGTAAACTCGTGGTTTCCCAATGGTCCAAACTCCAGACCATAGACTGTTAAGAAATATACATTTAACGTGATAGTTTAATGTTAAATCATACCAGTCAGGTTATACAGTGTCATTTTTCACATTATATAACATTGCTTTAAAACTGCTCTCGACGATTGTATAGACATCTTCTTTCACTATTTACAAGTGTTTCGGCACTGAAATCTAACACTTTAGTGTGCCAAAAACGGAGGAAGATATCGACCAAATAAGGAAGAAAAGACGCAATTGCGCGAATGCAGAAGAACCATGGACAAAACACGGTAAAAAAAAAACAGTTCAATCTAACACTAATAAACCTCATACTACTAAGACAATGCTTATACTATTATATACAGTTTAAATATTTTATTTACTATTAATTCTCAGCTAAAATGTTGATCACCGGAAAGTCAGTGGTCTCATGTGCCCCACAAACCTCCTGCACTTCCGGTGAAAGGTGCGATACAATTTTAGTGCAATACAATTTCAATAAAGTTTATAGAAAGTCAGTGGGGAACAGAGTTTATAAAGGAAACAGCTCTGGGGAAATAGCTGTTCCTTAGTCTGCTGGTTTTTGTCCGGGGAAACCTAAAGCTTCTGCCGGATGGCAGGACAGAAAACAGTCTGTTGGCGGGGTGAGAGAAGTCCTTAAGAATACTGCTCGCCGCAGATAGTGTTTCCTCTGGATGTCCTCAATGGATGGGAGGGGAGTTCCTGTGATGCATGTGATGGAAATACAGACATTCAGATACAGAAAACCCATAGTTTCTCCCTTACAGCCTTTTCCATTGCATTCAAGAGTGTACCGGCCCAAGGTCAGGCTGACCTGAGTTCAAAAAGACTCACTCACCCCCACCGCCCCTGAAAGCTGAAGTCAGCATTTCTTGCAATAAGCACATGATGTCTTATGTCACCCCTCTTGTAAAAGTGGAGCTTCGTTCACACCTACTGATCTGAAATGTATAAATACCCTGAACAAACTGACAATAAATTTGTGACTGGTTGATGCATGATCCCCGTGTCATGTTTCTTTCCTCGTCACCTCTGAGATCTCAGTAAAACTTCATCTCGAGACAGAAAGGAACAGAGTCCTTCAATCAGAGTCCTTTTTTTTTTTTGACTTTACTCTGGTGTGTTTAGTGTGCTTTTGAACGAGTAAGCGTTGTTTGTTGGCTCGACGTCGCTGCTTCCAATCGTTTTCGGCTAGTGCTAACTCCTCTATCCAATACTTCCGCTATGTCGTTCTTGTGTGTATCTCTGAGCCCAGGTGAAGGGTTGAGGGTGGAGATGGAGTTGGAGGCCGTGGAAAGACAAATCCGCGACCTGATCGTGAAGCAGGCCCAACTAAGAGAGCGGAAGGCGGCGTTGGAAAAATCCCAGGTAGACGCTCACCGGGCTCAGGTGAGTGCAGAAGCTAATCCTCCCACCACCTCTACGCCCCGTGTTTCTCTGCCCAGGCCCAGCGCACCGAGAACCCGGCCCGCCGTGGTGTCGTTTACTCCCTGGGTGCAACATCAACGAAAGACAAGAGCTCGGCCGCGATCGTGGACATCACCACCACCAGCCTTCGAGATCTCGACGCAGAACAGCTTCGCCCCCCTCTGCGAGACGGAGCGCGACACTGTCGTCCTCGGGGATTCCATCGTCCGGCACGTCCGCCCTAACGTACCGAAAGGTAAGGCACACACTCGCTGTTTTCCCGGTGCTCGTGTGCTTGATATCGCTGCGCGGGTTCCCGCGATCCTGAACGAGAACGTCGGAGCAGTTGTTCTCCACGCTGGAACGAACGACACCATGCTGAGGAAGTCAGAGATCCTCAAGAGGGACTTCAGGACTCTGGTGGAGACGGTTCGCAGCACATCACCAACAACGAAGATTGCAGTCTCTGGACCGCTGCCCACGTACAAGCGAGGAGCAGAGAAGTTTAGTAGATTATTTGCTTTGAACGAATGGCTACAATCATGGTGTCGAGAGCAAAAATTATTGTTTATTAACAACTGGAATCTCTTCTGGGAGCGTCCTAGGTACTTCCGTCCAGATGGCCTGCACCCGAGCCGAGTCGGAGCGGCAGCTTGATCAGACAACATGTCGAGGATGCTGCATGACCTCTGACTGGTAAGCAAATACAATACTATCGTAGATGTAATGTGCCGTACAGACAATCATATAGTTACAGTTAAAAATAGCATAGAAACCATGTCTATCCCCCGTATAATTAAATCAAGAAATAAATACACTACAAGACCCAGGAATAATCTTATTACAGTTAAAACTGTAACAAGGAAGGCGAGCAAACACACCTTAAAGTTTGGGCTTCTTAACATTAGATCACTTACACCCAAAGCGCTCATAGTCAACGAGTTAATCACAGATAATAATCTTGATGCACTCTGTCTCACAGAGACCTGGATAAAACCAAATGAATACATTGGTCTAAATGAGTCAACTCCAGCAGGTTATTTATATAAACATGAGCCCCGTCTGACTGGTCGTGGAGGTGGAGTAGCCACTATTTATAGCACCGTCCTTAACGCTAATCAGAAATTAGGATTTGCGTTTAAATCATTTGAAGTGCTTGTTTTGAACACGGTTCTCTTAGACAGGACTAAAAAACACGTATTGACTCTCGCTCTGGCCACTGTTTATAGACCCCCAGGGCCTTACGTTCAGTTCCTCCAGAAGTTTGCTCAATTTCTCTCTGATCTCATGGTCAGTCTCATGGACAAATTACTCATTTAATATTCATGTAGATGAACCAGGTGATGCCCTTGGAATATCATTTATAGACCTACTAAATTCATTTGGGGTTCAACAAAACATTTCCGGACCAACTCATCGTCTTAATCACACATTAGATTTAATAATATCCCACGGATTAGACGTCAGTGATATAAACATTATACCTCAATCTGATGATATTACAGACCATTATCTCGTCATGTTCACATTACCAGTAGAGCAGATTAGTCGCGTGTCACCACGTTATAGACTCGGTAGGACTATTGTTCCATCAACTAAGGACAGATTCATAAGTAACCTGCCCGATCTGTCTAATTATCTAACTACAGCCCGAAATCCGAACGATCTAGACGAATTAACTAACATGATAGGCACCTCTCTCACTAGCACATTAGACACCGTCGCCCCAATCAGGTTAAAAAAGGTTAGAGAAATAACACCAGCACCATGGTATAACAGCCACACTCGTGCTCTCAAGAGAGAAACCCGTATTCTAGAGAGGAAATGGAGAAAAACTAAACAAGAAGTTTTTAGACTTGCATACAGAGACAGTATGCTCAGTTACAGACAGGCACTAAAGGCTACGAGGGTTCAGCACCTGAGCAAACTGATAGAAAACAATCAGAACAATCCCAGGTTCCTTTTTAACACAGTGGCTACACTAACAACAAATCAGTTATCTGTAAAGAGTATTCCATCTCAGTTTAGTAGTGAAGACTTTATGAACTTCTTCACTGAAAAAATTGAAAATATAAGAAACACAATTTCTGACGTCCAACCTCTGACAGCATCCTGTGTTCCAGTCTCACCTGAAATTACTCAGTCACAATTACAGTGTTTTACAAGTATAGGACAGGAAGAGCTGTACGGCCTTATAAATAAAACCAAATCCACAACATGTGTGTTAGATCCTATTCCAACCAAACTGCTAAAAGACGTGTTACATGCAGCCGGAGAGCCTATTCTTAATATCATTAACTCCTCGCTATCCCTCGGTCATGTCCCTAAACCTTTCAAGTTAGCAGTTATCAAGCCTCTCATCAAGAAACCAAATTTAGATCAAAACAAACTATCAAACTATGGACCAATCTCAAACTTTCCTTTTATGTCTAAGATTTTAGAAAAGATTGTGTCTGCCCAGTTATGTAGTTTCCTGAAAGAGAACAATATCTTTGAAGAGTTTCAGTCAGGTTTCAGGCCCCATCATAGCAAAGAAACTGCACTAGTAAAGATCACAAATGATCTTCTCTTAGCTTCAGACCATGGCTGCGTCTCTCTCTTAGTTTTATTAGATCTTAGTGCTGCATTCGACACTATTGATCATGACCTCCTACTAGATCGCTTACAAAATCTCATAGGCATTCAGGGATCAGCATTAAAATGGTTTAAATCATATCTGTCTGATCGTTACCAGTTTGTAGATTTAAATGGAGAACAATCTACTCTAATGCAAATAAAATATGGGGTTCCACAAGGCTCTGTCTTAGGACCCCTACTTTTCACATTATACATGCTTCCCATAGGTAATATTATTAGAAAGCATGGAATTAGCTTCCACTGCTACGCCGATGATACCCAGATGTACATCTCCTCAAAACCAGGAGAAGCATCACACTTGGCGAGGTTAACCGAGTGTGTTAAAGACTTAAAAGTTTGGATGACTCATAACTTTCTTCTATTAAATCCAGATAAAACAGAAATCTTGCTCATCGGCAACAAGAACAGCACACAGAACACCCAGCATTTAAATTTTAGTCTAGAGGGATGTACTGTAACCGCTAGTTCCACAGTAAGAAACCTGGGAGTTATCTTAGACAGCGACTTATCTTTTAAAAATCACATCAGTCATACCATAAGAACAGCCTTCTTTCAACTCAGAAATATTTCAAAACTTAGAAACATGTTATCGTTATCTGATGCAGAGAAGCTCGTCCATGCATTTATGACCTCAAGACTAGATTATTGTAATGCATTACTAGGCTGTTGTTCAGTATCATTAATAAATAAGTTACAGTTAGTGCAGAATGCAGCAGCTAGAGTTCTAACTAGAACAAAGAAATATGACCATATAACCCCAGTTTTATCATCTTTACATTGGCTACCCGTTAAATTTCGCATTGATTCCAAAATAATGCTATTGACGTATAAAGCCCTTAATGGATTAGCGCCCAGTTATCTATCAAACCTCCTAACACGGTACAACCCCACACGCACTTTAAGATCTCAAAACTCTGGACTTCTAGTAGTTCCTAGAATAGCAAAGAGCACTAAAGGCGGTAGAGCGTTCTCACATTTAGCCCCTAAACTCTGGAATAGCCTCCCTGACAGCGTCCGTGGCTCAGACTCACTCCAGTTTAAGTGTAGATTAAAGACGCATCTTTTCAGTAAAGCCTATACTTAACTCCGTGAAAAACTGCGATCTTACATTAAACTATATTAATATTACATTAAACTATATTAATATTATGAACAGCAGCTACGCTAATTCCGCTCCTCTCTTCTTTTCTTCTTTTCCATACTCATCCGGAGATTCGCGGAGGCTTCGCTCACCAGCACCTCACCCTAACAACCAGATCCACCTGGAGATGTTCCGGCGCCCCCTGGACCTCAGCCCACCAGCTCCACTCTTCTTCCACCAGCTCCACTCTTCTTCCAATACTCATCCCGAGGCTCCCGGAGGCCCTGCCCACCAGCTCCTCACCCCAACAACTAGACTCATCAGGAGAAGTTCCGACGCCAGGAGGCTCGCCACCAGCCCTCAACCTAACAAACAGATTCACCTGGAGATGTTCCGGCACCCCTGGACCTACACTGAACAGAGTCATCATCTGTTTATACTATATTATCTGTTTATGTTTATATTATTATATCATCTGTTTATACTATATTATCTGTTTATATTATTATATCATCTGTTTATACTATATTATCTGTTTATATTATTATATCATCTGTTTATACTATATTATCTGTTTGTTTATATTATTATATCATCTGTTTATACTATATTATCTGTTTATGTTTATATTATTATATCATCTGTTTATACTATATTATCTGTTTATGTTTTATATTATTATATCATCTGTTTATACTACATTATCTGTTCATACTACCAGATCATATGTTTATACCATAGTTTATCACACTGCTGTTGTTACCCAATTGAGGATGGCTTTCCCTTTTGAGTCCGGTTCCTCTCAAGGTTTCTTCCAAAAGGGAGTTTTTCCTTGCCACAGTCGCCCCAGGCTTGCTCAACAGGGACATATACACCACTTAGTAATTAATTTCTTTTCACTTTGTTGAGTTTAAACTTGTTGGTTTACTGTAAAGCTGCTTTGAGACAATGTCTGTTGTGAAAAGCGCTATATAAATTAAACGAACTTGAACTTGAACTTGAATCACAAAGCGCTGGGCAGTTTTCACCACCCGTTGCAATGTCCTGCGCTCAGCAACAGTAGAGCTCCCATACCAAACTGTGGCACAATTTGTTAAGATGCTCTCTATTGTTCAGCGATAGAAGTTCACAAGGATATCTGTGGACAGCTGGTTCCTCTTCAGTGTTCTTAAGAAGAAGAGACGCTGGTGAGCCTTTTTACCAGGCTGGTGTTGTTGGTGGTCCAGGTCAGGTCCTCTGATATGTGGGTGCCCAGAAACTTAAAGGAGGAAACAGGTTCAACAGCCATACCGTTAATGTGGATAGGATCATGTGAGCCTCTTCTTCCCTTCCTGAAGTCCATGATGAGCTCATTTGTTTTGGAGGTGTTAAGGAGCAGATTATTGTCCATGCACCAAGCTGCCAACTGCTAGACCTCCTCTCTGTAGGCAGTCTCGTCTGTGTTGCCGATGAGACCAATCACCGTAGTATCATCTGCAAACTTAATGATGGTGTTAGATCCATACATTGGCTTGCAGTCGTGGGTGAACAGGAAGTAGAGAAAGGGGCTCAGCAGGAACACCAGTGTTCAGTTTGGTGGTAGTGGAGGAGATGTTGCCTGACCTAACATGCTGACGTTTGTTGGTCAGAAAGTCCATGATCCAATTACACAGTATTGGGTTAATATCCAGGTCTTTGAGTTTGATGAGTAACTTGGACAGTATAACAGTGTTGAATGCTGAGCTGAAGTCAACAAACAGTACTCTTGCAGTGTTGTTTTTCCAGATGTGTGAGTACAGAGTGCAGTGCTATGGAAATAGCATCTTCTGTGCTCCTATTGCCACGGTAGGCAAACTGATGTGGATTCAAGGTCAGTGACAGACGGTCTTTCAGATGTGTCAGCGCTACAGGTCGATAGTCGTTCAGGCATGCTGGGTTAGAGTGTTTTGGTACTGGAACAATGGAGGCGGTTTTTAAGCACGTGGGCACAGCTGCTTGGGCAAGAGACGTTGAAAATGTCTGTGAATACGCCAGTAAGCTGTTCTGCGCATGCCCTAAGTACACGTCCAGGAATTTCATCAGGTCCAGCTGCCTTATGCACATTGATCCTGCTCAGTGCTGTGAAGACGTCTGAAGAGGTGAGAACGATTGGTGTGTGGTCAGTTGAGGTAGTGAGTTTGGTGACCGATTGTTTGTTGTCTCTCTCAAAGTGAGCATGAAAGTCATTAAGCTCATTTAGAAAGGAAACATCTGTGTTTGCGGAGGTGTGATGACTTGGTTTGAAGTCCGAAACGGCCTGAATGCCCAGCCACATGTGTCGAGGGTCAGAGTTGGAAAAGTGCTCCTCTAGCTTTTGATTGTAGCAGTGCTTGGCCTTTTTCAGATTGGCCCTGGAAGTGCTGTAGTCCTGTGAATGTCCTGATCTGAAGGCAGTGTTGCGTGCTTTCAACAGAAGACGTACCTCCTTATTCATCCATGGCTTCTGATTTGGGTAAATGCTGATTTGGCTAACGGTGATCTGTTTTTGTGTTGTAACACTGTCTATGGTGGAGTTGATATAATCCAGAACAGATGAAGTGTAGCTATTAATGTCCGTATGAAAGTCACAGGTGCCCTGGGAAGCAAACTCCAGTCTGTGTGTTGGAACCTGTTCTGGAGTGTAACGTCCACATCTGTTGGCCAAACTTTGATGGTTCTTACTGATGGCTTGGGTGTGAGGATCAAAGAAAGGTGATCTGATTGTCCCAGGTGGGGGAGGGCGGTCGCTGTGTAAGCTACAGCCACGTTTGTATATACCTGGTCCAAAGTTTTGTTCTGTCTTGTGTTACAGAAAATGGCTGTATGAAGTTTGTTCATAGCAAGTTTGTCATCAGCGTCGGGTGGAATGCAAACAGCGGTTATAATAGTGGAGGTGAATTCCTGTGGCAGACAAAATGGTCGACACTTAACCATGAGAAACTCTAGGTTAGCTGAACAATGGCTCCCAACAGTAACAGAGTTCGTGCACCACACGTAGTTGACATAAAACACAATCCCCCACCTCTGGTTTTACCAGAGTCATCCGCCGTTCTGTCTGCTCCGAATGTATGGTGTTCAGGAAGCGAAATAACATTGTCCGGTATTCTGTCGTTTAGCCATGTTTCTGTGAAAATCTTGAAGTTCAAAAGTCTCTTACTGTGGTTGATACGGAGTCGAATCTCGTCAATCTTATTCACCAGTGACCGAACATTGACGAGGAAAATACTGGGTAAAGAGAGCCGGTGCGGTGTTAGCTTTAGCTTATCTCTTAGACCCCCACCCTTCACGCATCTTTGTTTAGGTTCTCGCCACCGCCTTTGCGCACTTTCGCCCAGCCTGGTGGAGTGCGCAGCCTCGGGTGTTCTAGCGATCTCTGGTACGAGGCGAAGATCGTTAATAAAACTGTCCAATGCTCCAACCAATATCCAAAAGCTCCTGTCGAGTGTATGATGTGAAGGCACTGATGTTCTGCACGAACAAACCTGAAAGGAGCAGGAAAATTACTGCAAAAATGCCGTAACTGGAGAGACACTGAGCCTCGCGATGTGTGCGCGCCGCCATCTTGTAATCACCTACGCCCGCAAATCAATTTGCCTGTTATATAAGTCTCTCATGGAAATTCGTTCCCTATCAGTCCCTCTTTCAAGGAATTTGGGGTTACGCAAGTAACCTAGACACTCACGCTATGATTATAGAGTTAAATCTTAAGCCCCTCCTCTGCAACGAGAACTGATAGGATTGGATGTGAAGAACAACATTGCAATCTGATTGGTTTTCCAGGCGGTGGGCGGAGCTTAGCTATTTGTGAATCTGTGGCGCTCTTGATGGGAGTATTGAGTCAAGATCCACAAATGCGCAGCAAGAGATTCACAAACGTAGATTAACAGATCCACAAATAAATCAAAACAAAATTTGTATTTATGACTCTTGAAAATATATTTGTGAATCATATGTATTTTTGTGTTTCCCTTCTCATTTATTTGTAGATCAGAAATGTATTTATTTATCTACATGAAGCAATTATACCCCCATATGCCAATACATACACGCACGCATGCACACACACACACACACACACACACACGCAGAGCAAGAGAGAGAGAGATAATTCTTTGATGTCCTCTACACGGAAATCAGTGGATTACAGTAATCCAGAGCAAACTTCACCGCCAACACTCATACTGTGAATTTCAGATCTCCTCAAGATGAACGAAAAGACCCTCCTCTGTGTGTTCCTTTTGCTTCATCAAGGTTTGTGATGTGAATATAGATTTTTATTGATGCAATCCTTCATAATGAGAACTTTTTGGCATTGTGCTAGCTTCTGTAAACTTGAGCACATTTTTGCATACAGTAGCATTCGTTATACACATTTTTTTTAGGTATACTCTGAAGCATGATGAGCTTGATTTTCTAAAGTAATCCAAATTGAATTCGAAGTGTTCAAAAAGTGAAGAATACAAGTCATAGTTTACCTAAAATAAATTGCAGCTCTTTAATTATGAACTTGTCATTAGTTTGGTCGACATTGGTCTCTCTAAATATGCAAATTTGAATTTGATTGGCTGCTCTTTCGCTGGTATCAGTTAGTAAAAATATAATTTTTAATAACTGGGAATTTGTGCTGGTATATATGGGCTGAAAAACTTTGGTAAAAGGTGTTTTTAAGGGAGCAAAATGTTACAAATGGAAAAAAAAAACATTAAGAATTCTTTTGATTACAAGTACTGATATTCCTGACAGTACTAGGTCCGCCATAAAATATTCATATGTAAAAAAAAAAAACTGATTTGTAGCATGCAAACCATTTTTGGTTGCAATTTTGGGTTTTGGCCTTATGCTCTTCTTACCAGAGATGCTTATCAACAGACACAGTGAGGAATCGCTTGTGACTCAATCAGAAGGGGTCTCCCAAGGGTTTACCAACTTCTAAAAATGAACAAAATAACCAGTTTGCTTTTACACCTTCTAGAGCGGTAGATATACCAGTGATGGCAACAGTGATGGAGCTTATGGCCAGACAGGTCGTGTGCTTCATGGAGCCCTCAGTTGTTCCAAACAAGTCCAAATACATTATTATGTGTGGATTTTTTACCAAAAAAAACCCAAAACGTCAACATCAGCTAAACACTGTCATGCAATGTTTTAACAGCAGTGGTATTTAAACTCCTGGTTTCTTGTGTCTCAATGTCCTTTTAGGCATGCTGCATTGACGCAGAGTGCTTGCATAGACCAATCTCCTTGGTCAACAGTGGGTCAGGGTAGACAACATGCACAGAAATTTCACCCAAAGTTGTTCAGAGAGACCTATGCCAGACAGATTTGACAATAGAGAGTTCTCAAGAAGGGACTTGGAAATAGGCCAATGATGTGTTATCATAGGATTGCATGAGTCAGCAAACCATAGCATTTTAAGCCAATGTGGTTCAACTAGAAGGCCTTGTACTCACCTAGATGTGCCCCAGCCTGAAAAATCAAAGGATCTTCCCGTGATTCAAGAGTGTTGAAAGTTAAATGCTCCAGGTAGTACAATGTTCCTGGTAGACTCCAATACGCATACTTTTATGCAAATGTGTTTATTACAAAAAACAAATATGCTTTAACATGTGTCACAATAGGGGTTACAATGATGGTCTTCCATAGATAAAAGTACCTCAAAAAAACTCTCTCTACAAAAATGAGTTCATAGAAATACAGTGGTACCCCGAGATACGAATGCTTCGAGTTACGAAATGTTTGCGATACAAAAGGTTTGTGAGAGAAAAATTTGAGATACGAACAACCACAAGCAGATCTGCTGTATTATCAGCTTGTTTGTCTGACGTTGCACTGTGCTTCCAGGTCCTGCGCTCCTATCTCCCAGTGCAAAAATGGTCTGATACACTTCAAACCACTTTAAATCAGTTTTAAATAGAGCGAAACATTATGTATAGATTACCAATAATGTACTATAACAAATGTAAGACTTAAGGTGTCGTAAAAGAAATAATGTTTACAACGTGGAAAGTGCTGTTCTGTAGTGCAACTTAGAGAAACCCTGTGATGCGTTCTCAGAAGCGTCTCTCCATCTGTCTGCGCTTGTGCCTGAAACCGTGTTGGTGTTAGTAATTTGTGAAATATCTCGAGAAAGTTAACTTTCATACGTAGTGCCGTAATGTTTTCTGCATCCGTTCCACCTCCTCAAACACATCGCTTCACTCTCAAGCTAAGGTTTCACATTTGTGTACATATTACGTATTTTGCTTGTGTTTTATTCTGTTTCATTCTCATTTATTACATTAACAATGTGTAGATTTAAGTATTGAAGAAACGTTACCTGGTTTTTCATTTTTTCATCTACTTATTCTGTTGTTTTTGAGAGCCGTTGCACAGATTAGGCGTTTTACATGTAAAACTTGCTTCGAGATACGAATGTCACCCTGGAACGGATTAACTTCGTATCTCAGGGAACCACTGTACTAAGCTCATCAGGTTTTGGGAGACATGTGCAGTAGCACATCCTCTTTCCAGAAGTGATCCTTACAGAGAAACTTGCCTTGTTTAAGTCTGTGACCACAGCTGTTTGAAGGAACAAAACCCAGCAACATCAGATCATGTCATGAGCTATAAGAATAAAGTACGTGTATGCTGGAAGGTCAGTCAGTTGGTTTTTCCTTTTAAAACTGGAAGTGTCAAAATTCCTCAAAAAATTAAAAATGAACCCTTTTCTTGTTGAAAATAGAGTAAATGATTCAGGTTACAGATTCAGCAGATGCTAATTTCTCAAAAAAAAAGTGTATCGAGGTGTTGAGACTGATTGAGCACAAATTGCTAAAATGTATCTTGTAGCCTGTGCTAACTGTGTAACTAAACATTACATTGTGCTCGATGAATTTTTTTTATTAATTCATGTTTTGTGAATTTTTGTAATCTTTGCACAGCTCTCACCGTCAACTCTCAGGGGGTAAGTGTATTCATATGTGTAGGCTACATAAAAGTGTGTTTTTGTTACAAGGCTTTAAAGGATGTTTGTGTGCATAAGGAGCTGGAGATCCCGTGGCCATATGAGGAGGAAGGTGAGGGTGAAGCTGAGGGGAACATGAATATGAAAGATGGAGGAGAGAATCAGACTCCGCCGGGCTGCAACTGTGAGTGTCAAGAGACTCCAGTCACAAGAGCTACACCTTCAAGGAACACAGTCACTTACCTGCCACCAAAACAGAGCTACTATCTGGAATGCATGCCTGGTTAGTTCCTGCAGACAGCCAGTCGATCATTAAAGTAACGTAATATTAATGCTGATTTAGAGTCTGGCTCACTTTTTAAAAGGTTTCCTTTCAGGCTAGGAAAAGCATACACACAAACGTGGACAAAATTGGAACACCTCAGTTAAAGAAGGACAAACCCACAATTCTCATTGAAATCACTCGAAACTTACTAAAGTAACAATAATATATATATTTTTTTGAAACAATCAAAATCACCCACCACTTTTTAATTGTTGATTAACATAATTATTTAAAAAAAAACTAATGAAACAGGCCTGCACAAAAATGATGGTACCTCTATAAAAGATTGAAAACTATTTGACCAGAGTGACATGATTAACTCAGGTGTGTCCTTTAATTGACATCACAGGTGTTTCCAAACTCATAATCAGTCAGTCTGCATATTTAAAGGGAGAGAAGTAGTCACTCTGCTGTTTGGTGAAAAGATGAGTACCACACTGAACATGGACAACAGAAAGCGAAGGAGAGAATTGTCCCAGGACATCCGAAAAAAATTATAGACAAACATCTTAAAGGTAAAGGCTATAAGACCATCTCTAAGCAGCTTGAAGTTCCTGTGACAACAGTGGCTCATATTATTCAGAAGTTCAAGAAACACGGGACAGTAGCCAACCTCCCTGGACGTGGCTGCAAGATGACAATTGATGACAAATTGAAGAGACGGATCGTTCGATTTGTATCCAAAGAGCCGTTCGTCGTTGTTTGAGCCAAAGTGGACTTCATAGGAGACGACCAAGGAGGACACCACTGCTGAAAAGAAATCATAAAAAAGCGAGACTGGAATTTGCAAAAATGCATATTGACAAGCCACAAAGCTTCTGGGAGAATGTCCTTTGGACAGATGAGACCAAACTGGAGCTTTTTGGCTAGGCACATCAACTCTATGTTCATAGACTCAAAAACCAAGCATACGAAGAAAAGAACACTGTCCCTACGGTGAAAGATGGAGGAGGCTCAGTAATGTTTTGGGGCTGCTTTGCTGCATCTGGCACAGGGTGTCTTGAATGTGTACAAGGTAGAATGAAATCTGAAAACTATCAAGGTATTCTGGAGAGAAATGTGCTGCCTAGTGTCAGAACGCTTGGTCTCAGTCGCAGGTCATGGGTTTTCCGACAGAACAATGATCGAAAACACACAGCCAAAAACACCCAAGAATGGCTGAGAGAAAAGCGTTGGACTGTTCTAAAGTGGCGTTCCATTAGCCCAGATCTGAATCCAATTGAACATCTGTGGAAGGAGCTGAAACATGCCATTTGGAGAAAACACCCATCAAACCTGAGAGAACTGGAGCAGTTTGCCCATGAGGAGTGGGCCAAAATCCCTGTTGACAGCTGCAGGACGCTCATTGACAAATACAGAAATCGTTTATTTGCAGTGATTGTCTCAAAAGATTGTGCAACAAAATATTGAGTTATGAGTACCATCATTTTTGTCCAGCCCTATTTCTTTTGTTGTTTTTTAAATAATTATGTTAATCAACAATTCAAAAGTAATGGCTGATTTTGATCTTTTAATTTTCAATAAATTTTTATTTATTGTTACTTTTGTAAGTTTCGAGTGATTTCAGTGAGAATTGTGGGTTTTTCCTTCTTTAACTGAGGGGTACCAACAATTTTGTCCATGTGTGTACGTACCCACAACAATATGTGGATCCTCAATGCATACCACACCTCACAAAGCTAGCGCTACACATTCCCAAGCATTTCTGAAGCTAAAGAAAATGCTACAGATCACTGAACCTAGATCAGCAAATCAACAGAGACTTCTTGCTGCGGTTAGCACTCAGCTGCTTTTGTTAGCTAGTGCCACCTTCTGTGTCATTGGGCGGACACGCGATAAACAAATTACTTAATGTGAAGATGGCAGAGAGTGAAAACACGCTCTCAACTTCGAAGTCATCAAACACGAGCTTGCAACAGCTGTCAACAACTAATAGTGAGCATCTCCACAAGTGCCACGTCATGCTGAAAAATTATGTATAGTTTAAACAGACAGTTAATTTTTAAATGATTAAATAAATATACAGAACTAACTGCTGCTGGATATCTGCAAACGCTGTGATTTGGAGTCGCTTTGAACATTATTTGAATAACACCACAAACTTGCTCCAAAAATATAATTTACAGAAGTTGATTGTTTTAAAATCATTTCATTAATTATAAATATTGTTCTGAATACAGACGTGTGCAGGGTTTTCTTTTTACCATGTGGGTTCTGTTTGGAGTAAATTCCACATTTTCAGTATTTTGAGCTGTGTTGAGTTACATATAGACATCATTCCAATAATAATACACACACTCTTGATGCCTTTTATTTGTTATATGTTTGATTTGTTGCCAATTGGTGTAGAAGAGTTACCTCTTTACCTTTCTCACCCATTCGCATGAGTCATACACTTCTTTTAGTCCAATCTAGTCCATAAAAATGTTTCTCACCTCCACACCAAACACAAAACAGACAATGGTAGATGCCACATCACACCTTCTGGTTCTACCCTAATATCCGTGTCTATCTTATGTTATGATATCTTATGCAAACAGATTTTATTATGTAAACAACATTCCTGCAATAAACCATCAACATGCACAAAAACAAGTAAGGACACATAAAATACCCTTTTATGGAAAACTTGAATAACATAAGAATTCACCAAAGGAGGAGGAATAAACTAAACTGAATGAAAGATTGATCAGGCTTTTTTCACAAACTCTCTATAGTCACACGAAAGGCTTGCGCTGCGTGACTGCGATCTGCAGTGATCAACAATGGTTCCGTGCCAAGCTCGTGCAAGCGCTGTAAAATATACATGGGATAACACAAAACACCAGGGGATAAATCATGGCTTTGACTAAGCTGGTGCTCACCGGTACTCAGTACTTCTAGAAATATCTTTTGAGAGCACTGGCACTTCTCCCAGAGCTGAGTGTGTACCGTACATGTCAAAATTATTCTCCAGCGCACATCTGGCGAGAGGTGGGGGTACACCCTGGACAGTCCATCACTGGGCAACACTCACACATTCACACCTAAGAGGAATTTAGATTATTCAATTAACCTAATCACATGTTTTTTGGGATTGGTGGGAAAACCTGAGTAAACCCAGAGGAAACCCACACAAGCACCGGGAGAACATGCAAACTCCTTCCAGGAAGGTCACCGGTGAGCCTCGAATATGGGGTTCTCGAATTTTCGATTTTTTATACAGTTGCACAGCAGGCTCTGATCCGGAGCCCACCTCTGCTTCTCAACTAGTGACACACTGAGTTTGGTTTAGCCTCAAATAGTGTTTGCAAACGTGTATTTTCAGCCACGTACCCTTTTTTTTAAAGTAACCGAGTAACTGACTGTTCTCTGCTATTAATAAAACTATAAGAGTAAACTATTCCATGACATAATACTTTATTTTCATGCACATTTACATCTGTTTTTGTTTGCAGATAAAAACAGAAATGCAACTGTAAGTCAGTGTTTTAGAAGACATCATCAGTGTCCTGCTAATGAGTGCAGGGTCCTTTGAAAGAGCATCTGGGTCAAAGCTGAAGATTCACAGAAGAACGTTGCTTGTGGGCAATGAGTGCTACTGGAGGATAATCTCATGGATAATGCACTTGATTCCAGGATTATCAGGCTGGAAATAGAAGGAGATACACTTGTCCCAGTAACATGACTCCAGAGTGCTCAGCAGATTACCCTGGTCTACCACCCATAAAGCCAAAATTTGTGATGAACCAAGTGTGTCTCACACGGCCGGCGGAGTGAAGCCAAACCCTGCAGAGCGCCTCCCTGTGCCTGGCTGGAGAGTGATTACCACCCATTAGAAGTAAATAGGAAAACGCTGAACTTTGAAAATTATTTTCTCAGAAAGTACGGCACAAACCTTTTTAATGATTTTAACAAAAGTTATCTCTACAGTGAACAAACTTCAATAGTTTTTTTCTTAGCTCAAGTTTATTTTCGTGTTGTTCAGGATGGTTCAGTTTCCCCTAAAAACTAGAGACAGATCATTTACGCTGGCAACGATCAAATTCAGAGAAGCTGTTCTCAAATTGAAACCACAACGGTTCTACCCTTAACAGGAAGTCGCGTGAACGCATGTGCAGCCGTCAATGGCAGCCTCCTCTCCAGCTCAAGAATGGCTTCATATGAGCCCAGTGGCAGTAGGCGGAGTCATGTTTCTTTATAGTCTATGAAACGAACTGTCTCTTTAAAAATGACATTGTATTTTACTCAGTCATTTTTTTCTTGTTGGTTTGTGCATCTAGAGTGTCCCTACCACAAACCTCTGGGGTTCGAATCTGGCTCAGTGCAGGGTGAGCAGCTCTCCTGCTCAAACCAGGACCAGTATGTGGGTTGGTTTTCCTCGTGGATGCCCAACAAAGCTCGACTCAACAGCCTGGGCTTCGGGTGAGAGAATACACCATCACTTATCATTAACTCACTCAGCTTGCTTTCTTTCACATGTTCATGCATTCTTTCTCTCATGAGTTATTTTATTCAGTTCACAACATTCAGTTGTTCAAAGTTCTTCTCCCTGGGGGAAGTACTCGGCATCAATCTTTTGAATCAGAAGCGTATCATTTAAGCTTTAAATCACCAATGCGAACATCACCTGTTTTGCTGTTTAGAGCATGATTTGAGCAGCCTGAGCGCTGTAATATGCCCTGTGTCCAGAACTGAGCCAAACAAGAAGCAAATTGAACCAATTGTAGAAAAAAAGAGCATTCACACGCACACACGAGTCATTTACTTTGTTTGCCACATCAAATAGGCAATATACTATTCACTATATAGAGAAATACACACCTTTGACTAAACACTTTATTTAAGAATATGACAAACATAAACTGAGCTCCCCAATTAATGAGGTTCTGACACCATGTGTGCTCAGATGTAGTTATAACAGACAGACAGCAGATTTCTAGCTATCAAATTATTAAAACAGGGTGTCGATTTCAGCCCCGTTGTATCAAAGTGAGTCTGTCGTACACAAGCGGTCTGAAGGTACTGGTGTCAGGGAGGAGACAGGCAAGAGTTGGTACCAGTTGGAGTTTTATTAAGCCACATGATGTAAATAAACCAAAATGCATTACCAAAAGGAAAAAAATCCAACAAAACACAAAGGAAAATGAGTATAGTAGCAAAACCTCAACTTTAAAACGTACTTCACAGATCCTGAAGAATTTGACGCAATTGTGCAAATTCCATCTTCTCAAGTAGCTAATGATGGACTGACCTTTCCTGTTGAATAGTCTGTGACGTGACCGCACAGAGTATTACATACATAGAATTTTATCCTCGCCTCTTGTGTGTGTGTCCCACACCTCCCTGAAATGGTTGAAGGGTGTTCTCCATCTTTTATGACAGTATTACCAGGTATGGGTCATGTCTCTTCCACAGGAAACCTTCCTATTGACAATAGGATCTAAAAACTTTATAGGCTTCTATAGGCTAAAGTTAACTCAGGTCTGAATGGAAGGACCTTGGTCATGGCGCTTTCTATTGGTTCCCACAATCAAGTCATTCCACATACATCAAAGTTATAAATATCTTGTTCTGAGCTTCCTGAAGAAAGGATGGAAGACGTAATGCCACTGTTATACTCCCTATGATTCTTTTTATCCCTCACCAACCCTTACTGTACCCTTCTCCCCTCCCCTGTCTCTCTCTCAGCTGTGCCTGGCTAGCCAAGGCACAGGATGCAAGTCAGTGGCTGCAGCTGGATCTGCAGGATGTTCAAGTGGTTTCAGGGCTTCTGACCCAAGGGCGCTGTGACGCAGATGAGTGGACCACCAAATACAGCCTGCAGTACCGCACACATCCACATCTGAACTGGGTCTACTACAAAGACCAGACCGGCAACAACAGGGTAAGGCCTTCAAGATTGTGTTTGTGACTTTGAGAAGTTATGGCCAATTGGAAATTACTCTGTTTCACAATGCAACTTCTGTACTGAGCACTCACTGTCTTATTAAGCAATGTAAGGACGCTGTAATGGCGTTTGGAGGACACATTATACCTGGATCTGGATCAGTCGGTGAGTCGCAGTGTAAAATAATGGTCAGACTAAAATAATGTGGGCAACGTGTGGAGGAGTTACAAAGGCATAGACAACAATATAATGACAATGATCTTGTTTCAAATGGAGCTCTTTTTTCACTTTATTTGAACCCTAAAACAAATAAATCATCTTAAAAGCACGGTAGCAAAGGATCTACAAAACAATGCAACAACTTGCAAACATTCCGAGATACTTCTTTTTATTATAAAAGTAAATGTTTATTGTAAAATATCCAAGACAGACAAATACTGTTCTAACAAGTAGTTAGCACACACACACACGCACACACGCGCACCCACGCACACGCACACACATCTCATAAAACTCTCACGATATTATAAAAGGTCCAATGCTTGTTTGTTTACATGAAGCAATGTGGTTTTGAGCCACTTTACATTGTTTAATTCATTGTTCATTAGTTGTTCTTTAGTCCTCTGCGACCAGGGTCAAAAGGTGCCTCCCGCAACAGGATGTCTCTAGCTAATGGCCGTTTACTCGGGGGTTGATTTAAGGTTAGTGTTTGTTCGTGCCAGGCTCTTTAGGGCAATAAAGTATGTTAGCTTGATCACAGGTCAGTCAAGAGGTCTTGGGAGAAGTAAACTAATTCCACAGGAAGAATTACTGAGGTGGGAGTCACATGGTTTGTAGATTTGAAAGTTCGATTAGGGGTTGACTGCATTCTTTGGCCTTCCAAAACCAGTACACCTGACTTTTATAGCAACTGTGCACCGAATGGAGAATAGGGTTTTGGAATGTCAGGCCCGTGCCGTTTCTCCATTCTTCCCCTTTGACTTTGTCAGTGTGTTTTCTTTTCTGTCTGCTGCACTTTTTATTTGTGGTGGAAATAGAAATGAGATCCGCTATGATTACAATATAACCGTTCAGCTCATGGCATCTTTGACAGAGCAGATGATTTCTGTGAAATGAGAAAGTGCAGAGGTTGAAGCTCGGAGACGATTATCTCTCCGCACTCTCATTTGGGTAGTGGAAGGGTGTAACGTCGAAGGGGTGGGGCAATTAACTGCAGAAAGCTATTGGGCAGGCAAGAGGGGTGGAGCCTATTCCCAGTTGGCTAATGTGGAAAGCAGCGGGGGTGGTTGTACTGGTTGAGGACAGGGCATGAGGCCAAAGTGGCTCTTTAGAGAAACTCCTGGACAGGAGGATGAACATCCGTGCCTGAAAGGACATAGTTGAGCTGATTAGAAGAAGCTGATTAGAGAAGAAGGACCAAGGAGTTGACTGAAACAGCTTCTCCGGGATAAAGCTGGTGGAGGGGTGAGCCATCCACGTTTCCTTATGGCTGGATTTGAAAAGCCAAAAGAAGGAAGTGCAGGTTGGGAAAGCTCCCCTTGGGATCTCCCTCATGAGCAGGCTGGGATGTTACTGTGGCAGAGGTGGTTCTTTTCCTACTGAGGCTGCTGGGAAGCTGAGTTGGCTGAAGGGCAGATCTTTGACGCCTGTTGAGTGTAGCGAGTAAAAGTGGAAGAGCTCTGCCATGTGAGAAGGATTGAGATTGGCTTCTAGCAAGGCTCGATGCAGTCTTTGCATAGTCTGTGCCTCAATTGGAGTGATGAAGGATCTCGCTGACTGGAAAGAAGCAGTGGAGGTGGTATGATTACGTTTGTGTTTTTGAAACACATGGCCTCTCATCAGCTGATTGGATACATGTCCTTTCTGTCTGAGTGTTTAATCCTTCCCCCTAGTTCTCTCTTCTTTAGTCTTATATGGTTCACCTGTTTCAACTTTCTAATAATATTGAGTACATTTCAGGTTTATTGTTATTGATATTTATTATATGCTAATTAGGGGTGTAACGGTATGCTAAAATCGTATGCGGTTCGGTACAGTGTCTTGGAGAGCTCGGTTCGGTTAATTTTCAGTACAAAACAATAAGAACTTACAAAATCTTTATTTTGAAAAGCTGCCAATACACAATAGAATTCTTGCATAAAATAAATAAAAGTGACACATTTGGGTGATATTTTAAATAAATTGCACTCTTTATTAAAAGAAATACACATTTTTTAAATAAAACATTAAATACTGACACTAGTTAGGACCTGAAATTTTTAAGATCTGGTTGCAGTGACAATATCTCCAGCAAGAGAAAATGTTAGATGTGTTGCCTGCCCGATCTCCGTGGAACAATGTCGGCATACAACCTTAAATTTATCCACTCGTCTATCCCCGTTATGTATTTTAACAGAGAAGCCAAAGTGTTCCCAAACAGGAGACAGTAGTGAGGTGGGAGGGTCTTCAAGCTCTGGATTCTCTGTCGCTGTAGCCATTTCTCACAGTTACTCGTGCAGCTCTACTGTGCGTCACTCAATAGCGTCCATGCAGAAACTCGCCTAGGAACATTGTTCCGCTGCGCTTAATATCGAGAGGTGGAAAGAGTAATAAAATATGCTACTCTAGTAGGGTGTACAAATATGGCCGCGGCTTCGGCCTAGCTCCGGAGCTCTTACGCCTCTCATACGGCCGTGACCGGACTTCGCGGCGCTCTGCATTCGGTCTATAAGACACACCAACTTTTCCCCCTCAGTTTTGGGGAAGAAAAAGTGCGAAAATACGGTAAATAAAGTCCAAAGTTAAGTCTCATCACTTCAAAAAATGAATGAATCCGCCGTAAAACGTATAGAAATAACAGTTCAGTGCCTGTGTATGCTAACGAGCTCTCCTGGTGTTTGTGTGAGATATACTTAATGCACAAAGTTTGGATCTGTTTCATGCATATATTGTAGTGGTTTGAAATTGGGAATATGTTTATTCTTTCTCAAGGTGTTTCGTTGAGATTATTTACAGATTTCAGGTGTTTGCTGAGTTGTTTAGTGTAACCGCTAATATTGCTGTGCCACCATTTATTAGGCAGCAATGCTCTTTGTAACTTTGAGTCTGTAAACAGTTCTAAGTTGGTATTTAGGATGATGACATCGTACATAGCAATGTTTAATAGTGAACATCCCAAATTGCTTGACATCTCCCAACTCTAATGCCTATTACATTTTAATCGACAGAAAACACACTTTTTTTGACTGTTCTTCAGCTCTTCCAGGTCAGGCACTGCACCTCATCTGCATAGGGATGAGCTGTAGTAGTGATTAATCTGATTGGTCAGACAGACAGACAGACTTTATTTGTCACATACACTGTTACCTGTAGCAAGATGAGACCCCTCTGGCCACAGACAAAGACAGGGTGGGGGACAAGCCAGTGATGAGAGGTAGTATTTTTAGAGAGAAACAGAGAAATGGATATACATTAGGTAAATTAGCTTAAAAAAGAGCCTTTCCGCATTGTCCTTCAAAAAAAGAGCACTGTGGAGCAGGTTAAAAAAAAGCCATTTGCAATCAAGCACAATGACAAATAAAGGAAAAGAACATCGCAGGATAAGGTAGGGGTTGGGGAAGTGGTGTAGCCGCTGCAGTCCGCAGCCAGCATTTTCCTGCAGCCAGATGGCGCTGTACTAATGACCCGTGTGTGGGAAAAGCTGGCGGAGATAAGTGGATGCGGGGGAGGGTTCTGAGTGACATGCACTAGTCAATTTTCTTGGAGGACCTGAAGGTCCAATGCCAGTATTAGCTGGTCTCCCATCAATATTTCAAAAGGACTCAATTGTACTCAACCCTGGATTCTCATTCTCATATGTAAGAGTACGAGAGGGAGAGCTTTTACCCATGTGAGCCACAACACTTCGCTAGCTTGTTCTTAAGGGTTCCATTCTCCCTTTCTACTGCACCTGCACTGGCAGGATGATAAGCACAGTGATGTTTCAGATCAATACCCAAGTACTCACCAACCATTTGAAGTGCATTGTTCACAAATGGAGTAGCATTATCACTGGAAATCCGGTTTGGTATTCCCCATCTAGGAATCACCTCAGCAAGCAACGATTTTGCCACTGCACTTGCATTCTGTTTAGCTGTAGAGAATGCTTCAACCCATTTTGAAAACATATCCACAATTACTAAACAATATTTCTTTCCTTCACTTGGTGTTAACTCAATGAAATCCATTTGCAAATGTTCAAAAGGTCTGTTTGGTTGTGGGTGAGCAGCTTGCATCATCTTAACACCTCTCTCTACATTATTTGTAGCACAAATAACGCATCGTTCACAAAAGTTCTGAGTATATTACTAAACCTTTCTCATACCAGTGTTGTCTCAAACTGTCTATCATTGCCATTTTTGAGGCGCGATCTTTCCCATGTACTATCTTAGCATAGTATGGAAACAATCTTTTAGGCAAACATGGTTTTCCATTCGGCCCAGTCCAGATGCCCTCTATCAATGTACAACCATGCTTCCTCCATACCTCTTTCTCTTCATGAGGAACTCCAGATTGCAATCCTGCAATGTCTACTGTAGGAGTACACACCTTAGTCATGATGGGAAGAGACATCACTTTTCTCGCTGCGCTCTTTGCTGCTGCATCTGCTCTAGCATTACCCTGTGAAACAAAATCTTCTGCACCAGAATGAGCTTCACATTTACATACAGACACTTCCTTAGGTAACAGAATAGCATCCAACAAGTTAGAAATTAGCATATGATGTGCAATAGGTTTTCCTGATGATGTAAGGAAACCTCTATGCTTCCATAAAGTTCCAAAATCATGAACAACTCCAAACACATATCGACTATCAGTATAGATAGTTACACGTTTATCTTTAGCCAAGTTACAAGCTTCAGTCAAAGCCACCAATTCAGCAGCTTGAGCAGAAAAATGTGATGGAAGAGATGCAGCTAGCAGTGTTTCATGTTGTGTAAATACCGCATATCCTTCACAGTTCAACCCAGTCTCCTCACTTCTGTAGGCTGATCCATCCACAAAGATCACCATCTCAGTATTCTGTAGAGGTATCTCCTGCAGATCAACCCTAGGAGAACACACTTCATTTCACCACATCAACACAGGAATGCGCTTCACCATCAAACTCTGTTGGCATAACAGTTTCAGCGTTAAGCATAGTATATCTTTTCACAGTTATGTTAGGCATTTCCAACAAAACAGTATTATACCTCAACCATCTTGCTGCTGTCATATGAGCTGTTTTTTGTTCTAATAATAGCTGCGAGACAGAATATGGTACGAGCAGTGTCAACTCACCGTACCCAACAATGTCTCATGAGGCATTTACTGCTTTTTCAGCAACCGCGACGGAACGCAAGCATAATGGAAGTCCTGCAGCAACTGGATCCAATGTTGAGGAGAAATTAGCAACCGGTCGTAACTTACCTCCATGATCCTGCAATAATACAGATGTCATGCATCCATGTTTTTCATCCACTGTTTGAACAAAGTGTCTGGTAGAATCAGAAAGTACAAAAGTTGATGTAAAAACTCCTTTTAAGTCCTGAAATGCATGTTCTGCTGCTGGTGTCCAAGTAATAACGCTGTTTGGCAACAAAACTTTCCCATGGATGATTTCACTTAGAGGAGCCTCTAAGCAAGCAAAATTTGGAATGAAAGTCCTGCAATAAGAACACATTCCTAGAAAAGACAAAAGTTGCTTCTTTGTCGTCGGTTTCGGAATGTTCTCTATTGCCTCCACTCTACTCACCTTGTTTTGAGATCAAATGACCCAAAAACTTTACTTCCTGTTGAACAAACTACAATTTAGAAATACTTGCCTTGTGTACATCTTGTGCTAGATGTTTCAACAGTTTCACTGTGTCTTCTTCACATTGCTTCTCTGTTGGGCTTGCAATCAGGCAGTCATCAATGTGTACTGTAAAAGTACTGATCCAGAACCTAACTCTAAACTCTCTAAACTGTTTCTAAGATTGTTGAAGATTCACAGTACCCTTGACACAGGCTTTTCCTTCAAAAAGAAAAGCAAACCAGAATTGACTGTCAACATGCACACACACAAAAATAAAAAAAAACATTGGCCAGATCCACCACAGAAAACCATTCACACTCAGAAGGGATAGAAGAAATCAAAGTTTGAATATTTGGTATATTCAATGTTCTCGATATTACCGCATTGTTTACAGCTTTTAAATCTTGCACGAATCTCCATCGTTCAGGTTCTCCCAGTACCTGAAAATATAAGTTCTCACAGGAGAATTATTGCATTGTATAATTACAATATCGCATTAAAACTTAAATATTTTTTTTTACAGTAATATTGCTCAGAGTTTTTCTTATCATTAAATACTTGTCCAACATCTGTTTAGTCAATTCTATTGTCTTCCTCATGAGCATTCAAGTTACTGCTTCTTCATCTCTTTGTTCTCAAGTCATAAAACCCCCACAGAGAACCACCAGCACTCACCTTTATTGCCGGGGGGAAGTTTCCTTTGTTAGAGCAGCCGTTGAGATTTGAAAAAAGCAGGAAGAGAACCATGTGGTCTTCTTGAATAGCTTCTTCACTTTAGTATAGTTTTAAGAGTTTTTAATCACGCTTTTCACTTTAAAAGTCTATTAAGTCAAAGATTCTTCTCATTATTACATTCCATAAGTTTCACGTTTAGATAGTTTAGTTACTTTTTAGAGCGCTTTTTTGTTGCTACGCAACTTTGCTGTGCTCCAATCCCATCTCTCTCTCAGTGAACATTATCAAGTCTCCAAATATCTCAATAAAAATTATATTGTACACACCCCACCACAAAATGCTTCATTCAGAGAAACAAATTATGTCACGCGAACTGTCTCTTTTCATGTGTAAAGATATCAACGCACCTCGAGGAGAACCCTCTGTAGAGTTACACTCCTATTACGTCGACCAGCAATCAATTATATGTTGCTCAAATTGTTGCTAAAAACCAACGCTATGTTTATTCGTCGCAAAGCAAATTTAAAGCAAAAATCTGTACGCAGAACAACCTATAATTAACCCTTAATTCCGGAATACACATCAATCGCACATGATATCATGTTCACTGCAAAAATAGTGTGCACAAGAATTAATAATTGAGATATTAGAATTTTACTCGCCTTTGAATCCAATGCTGAACAGCTGTATGTTTAACGGCCAAATCAGACTCCGCTGTCCAGGAATTCCTTTCATGCACATAACTTCCAACGTAGCACGAGACGATTCATTCATTCGACTCCAAAAAGTGTTTGGTTCGTAATTTCCAGGAACGCCAAATTGTTATGGTAAAAATATACCTTCTCAATTGATAATGAACACTGGAGACCATTTGAGAGAGAACACAGCAAATGCAGCTATTTAATACAAAGATTTAACAGTCTCAACGCATTTCCTACACACGTGACTCTAACGTGGAAGAAGAACGTGGTTTAGCGCATATTAAGCCTTTTAAAAATATAAGAAAAAGAAGGAAAAAGAATATATACAGATAGAAAAGAAGAGAAAGAAAGAAAGAGAAAGAAAAAGAGAGAAACAAAGAGACTCCTAAAAGAGTCAAGTCCCAGCGTGATCAGCGCACGAGAGCAAGAGAGAGCGAGCCCAGTCCGCAAGCCTTAAAAAGTAAAAGTATAGGATTTTCGGAAAATAGGCCTCAGGGCTTAAGAGGTTAAGAAAGATTCCGAATAAAATCTGAGGCATGTTTTTGATGAGGGACACTAAAAGACACGAAGTTGATTTTGCATTTAATCATTTTTGCATTCTTCCTTCAGGTGTTCTATGGCAATACGGATCGTTCATCAATTGTGCAGAACCTCCTGAGGCCACCCATTGTGGCCCGGTACCTCCGCATCCTGCCGCTGGGCTGGCACACACGTATTGCTCTGCGCTTGGAACTGCTCATGTGCATGAACAAATGCAGCTGAATGCAGCACAACAATTTATAAACCCTTTCAGTGAGCCACTTAAATGCAATGTCAGAAAATTGACTATGGGAGTGCTTTGAGTGGACCAATTATACACCAGCTACTTCACTGAAAGAGCTTTTATTGTGAATTTGTAGTGAGATCATGTTAGTAGTTGCCCACACGTTGATCCCGATCCCAGTAAAACTTCCCCTGGACATGCAGAACAAATCACAACACTGTGGTTGATGATCTGTGGTTGTATCAGGTGCTTAAGCTTCCAGCTGACTCAACGTTTCCATAGATGCCCTCTTCTGTGCTGCTTTGACTATGTGTCGTGGGGCATTTTCCAAGAGAAAAGGTACTTGGCCCTTTGTAAGATGGTCAGAGCACGTTCCCATAGTCACATTTGAAATTGTATGTTGGTTAATCTAATTATCATCATAAATTAAATGGTGATCCATGCAAATGTTTCTTGGGCCTTTTATAGGGACTGATCTGCCTCAGTCCGACTTTCATTAACACAATGATCGCATCACAGTTTTAATACTAAACACTTAGCAGTGTAAAAACACTTTAATGGTCAAACATCAGTTAACAAACCTCTTTAACGCAACGCACAGCTTCAGCATCAACACGAAAATTATTCCTGGAAACAAGCATGAGAAAACATTTAGTGCCACCAGCTACGTCATTCACACAAATGACTCAATCAGGGCAAAGCAGTTTATTTTGATATTTTTGTGTATATTAATGACCAAGAGCTTAACTGTCAACTATTTCCCAAAGTATGTTGTTCAGTAGCTTGGATCTTCAAGAATGTCTGAGCCTTTGATAAATAGTGTCAGTGGTCTGAAAAAATGACTCTTATGAACTGCTTCGTTGTAGTGAATCAAAGCCATTTTGTGCAGTGAGCTCATCACGCTCACAAATGATTCAATCGTCAATTTGGCTCTTAATAAACCGAATGAGGTTTTTTTTCATTATCTTTGCGTATGGGCGGCATGGTGGTCGGTGACCTTCCTGGAAGGAGTTTGCATGTTCTCCCTGTGCTTACGTGGGTTTTCGCCCGGGTTTACTCCATTATGGTTAGGTTAATGTAATAATCTAAATTCCCCTTAGGTGTGAATGTTTGCCCTGCGATGGACTGGTCACCTGTCTAGGGTGTACTCCCGCTGCTTACCCAATATGCGCTGGAGATGAAAATGAATGAATTTTTTTTTTAGAAACGCAGTAATCAAACGCTTTATCATTTTTAAAATGGTAAATAGATTATAGTTACTCTAAGTAACTATGCGTTACCAACGCTTATAAGAGTTGCTGAGAGAGCGCATAATTATGATTAGATGTTATAAAACAGCTTTTTTCAGTGTAAAGCCCTGGTCACACTGCTCCTGAACAAACAGCTCCCGGTCATTCAGATTCATTAAAAAATATACATTCCACTATATAATGCAACTAAAATACAACAGGTTGTTCACTAATCTGCTTAAATGGCAACACTGATGTCATAAAAATGTACATTTGCTTCTTATTGAGGGATCAAAAAGCTCACAGACCTGATCTCAACAAGCTGGAGGCTCAAGACATCATGTGATTCAATATCAAAGCTCCTCACATTCATTTTTAACACAACAAAAGGCCAAGGTTACAGCGACATCAAAAGGAAATACAAAAGTACAAAGGCTAGTACAAGACAGTACTCAAAGCGCAGACATCCACAAATACAAAGCAAAGTCAATACAAATAACAATTCTAAGCAAAATGTAAAAAAAAAATCAATGTTCTGACGGCTTTCTGGTTCACAGAATGGTGAATACTTTGAATGTATTGCTCTCTCTCTCTCTCTCTCTCTCTCCTGAATACATTAAACAATGGAATTTGGCTGGTAAATTTCCCTTTGTGAAGATGGAATTTCCCTAAAACTATTGATAGATTAATTAGACACTTTCTATATATATTCACTCTTTTTCTATATAAAAACATAACAAAATCCAAGTAAATTATCTATAACTGATGAGAAACTTTGGAGTATATTGTAATTAATCATTTAAGTAATGATTCCAAAAAGTGTGTGCGAGAGAACATTCCCAGAATTTATGAATTTCTGTATGACAAAAAGAGCACTTTGTGTCAGTATCTGGTTTGGATCTGGTCAAAAACACTTTAGTGCGGTAGAATCTATGTAACAATTTGAACAATATTTCTCTAACTTTATTTGGTACAATATAATATAATAATACAATATAAGTTTGATATATTCAGATGTAGCTCTATCAATAATTTTATATTATTCTTAACTTCTTCAAATGTGAAGACAGAATTATCTAATTTCCAATATGAGGAACATGAGCTTGAGTTAGAGACTGACAACAAGAGAGATAGCATTATAATCAGTACAAGGAGTGGAATGGATTTACAGCAATTTATTACACTTTGGGAAATAAGCCAATAATCTATCCGAGATTATTTCAGGTGTAGCACTTCTGCTGTGGGTTTATTTTTTTAAAGCATGAAGTTGCTGATTATTGGGTTTGTGAAACTGACTCTAATATCTGTCATTATTTAAAGTCATATTGAAATCTCCTTCGAGGATAAGCGGGTATTTATTTAACCAGTGCTGAATATTATCACTTACAACATCAATCCAATTTGTGTTTTCCTTGGATGAATTGTACCCATAAATTTTTGCTAAAATTCACTGAATGAAACTAATAGAAATTGTCCATTGGGATCACTGACAGTGTGGAGCATATCACCGGTAAACCTGTGTTTTAAGATAACGACACCTGCTGGCCTTACTGTATCATGACACATACATATGTCATCCCCACTGGGACTTGCAAAATTTGAGATCATCCAGAGTAGAATGAGTCTCTTGAAAAAAACTAAAGTTTTTTTTTTTTTTTTTGCGCTTGACATTATTTCTTAGTCCTTTTGGCATTAAGTGAAATGAACGATAAAGACATTAAAGAATGAACAGCGTAGAACTAGTGTTGAGACAGAGACAAAAATTCAACGTTGACTAAAGGTAATAAAACTTAAGGTGAACAGAACCTAACTGACCATTTTAATATAAATACTTATAACCAGATGTTAATAGTGAGGTACCTAAAGGAGTTTTGAACCAGAGCACAGTGTAGACTCCCAAAGTGATTTCCACTCCATCAATGAAGGCGCGTGGATCAACATAAAACGCAGATTTACCTGAGTCCCTCGCCTCCTTCACTTTCGGCCACAGTCTCTTGTGTTTCTCAAGAGTGGAACAGCTTTCCTGAAGCGCGCCAGATCTTTGTTTATTTCGAGAAACTCGGACTTCTTGGCAGATCTCCACACAGCGTTCGGGATATCCCATGAGGTGAACCGCATGATGATGGCGCATGGTTTATTTAGCGTTTTGCCCTCTACTTCCTAACCGACAGCATCGGGAAACTTGTTCTTTACTTCGGGGTAGACTGCAGTGCAGATGCGAAAGAGCTCAGCTTTAACCTCCTCTTTGGGCGTTTCAGGCACACCAAACAGTCTTGATGTGCAATTAGTCAAACTCCTTTAATATGCATTATGAGATCCGGGGTGTGCAATCTGGCTTGAAACCAGCCTACTCATAACGTGCAATATGACTACTGTGTTACACATTAAATCAGTTAGTGTTATTATCTTCTGATTTGAGCTCAATTTTAATATTATGTCTATGATGTGTTAATAAACTCAAGGAAAGAGAGTTTTGCTTCTGACTTGGCTTTCTCACGGTTGCATCTCGAACTTGTGTCTGAGGCAGAGGTGGAAAGTAATGAATTACATTTACTCGCGTTACTGTAACTGAGTAGGTTTTTTGTGCCTTTTTAAAGTAACTTTTAAATGTTGTAATTTTACTTTTACTTAAGTACGTTTTGATTTAAGTATTGTACTTAACTACATTTTAAATCCTATCCGTTACCGAGTAAAAACAAATAAACCAAAAAATAATAATAATTGTGTGCGGAGGGAAGGAGGGGAGCGCGCGCCAGAAGCTACAGCTTTATTTCACGGGAGAACAATCGCAGTGCGCTAACTCAAGAAAGATGGAGACGGACAAGACAGACACACATGATGTAAACCCAGATGAAAGAGAAATTCTGCTGAATTTGAATCCTGCAGAAACAAACTCATGGCAATATTTACAAGACCACTTTGAATTTAAGCGCAAGAAAGGCAACAGCTTTATTATGCGGTGTAAACTTTGTTTGCTCAAGACTGAATTGGCAGCTTACAAAAGCTCAACATGAAACCTGCGCGAGCACGTTGAGGTAAGTAAAATATTTCTTTTTCTACGTAATTATTGTTCTGTTGCGCTGCATCAGCGCGTGACATTGCTAATTTTGGTTAGCACTAGGGTTAGAAATTAACAGGAACTTAGGACAAAATTGTCAATGCACAATTAACGTTAAGCTATTACCAGTGTCACGCTTTACTTAAGTCTATGAAAAGAGTTAGAATTGATCTGCAGCAGATGTCATGTTTGAATTATTGGGCATTACTGTATAACCAATCATACACTTTTGTTGAGATGCGGTGTCCAATCAAAGCGTTTTTTGATTCGTCACTGAGTTCAACACTGAGCTGACTCTGCGTTTGAGATTTCTCTCATTATCATAAGTTAAATGACATTTTAATTGTGAAAGTGGATAACTTACAGTAGACTCAAGTCGTGGACTGATACTGAAATAAACAATGTTTTTATTTTATGATCAAGGCCATTAAACAATATTTTTTTATTATCAGTAGACAGAATGGCAGTTTTTTTCATAAATGCTTGAATGTCCCTGACCCATTTTGACACTGTTTTAGTGTTTAACAAAAGGATGCTCTGCTAAGTCCACAGTTTATGCCATATTCAGTGGTTGTGATGTTTTTTGGAATCATTTGCACAAAATAATATTTTATATGGTTATTTTATTTATTTTGATTGTATTTTATTTACTTGGTTTTTTATTACACTTTAATTTGTAAAGTTGTTTCTAATTAAAAATCTAACATCATCCGCCCACCACTGTTGTTCAAAAATAAAAAATAAATAAATAACTCTAGTACTAACCTAGTACTTTTACTTGTACTTGAGTAAAATTTATTTGAAGTAACAGTACTTTTACTTGAGTAGCATATTTTATTACTCTTTACACCTGGTCTGAGGGTATTTAGAAAATTTATTTTTCCAAGTGAGACTACTTATCAGCAACTTGTGGGATTCCAGAAAATTATACACTTTCGTGTTTGAGATCCAAACTATACTTTGGTTTCCTACTGGCCAATTCACTTAACTCGAGAGTATCTCTCTAGCTCTGAGATACGCGTCTCCAAGGAGCCGTTCAAATGTTCCAGATGATAAAGCCTTAGCTCCGTATTCTTCCCTTTCTTTTTGAGATCTTGTACTTCAGCACACACAAAGTCCATAGTCTTTTTCAGGCCTAATTATTCCTTCTGACCTACTGTTGATCAAGGAAGAGAGAGTGGATATAATGGCTGTTTAATTTTTCTGTAGTGCAATTAAAACTCGATACAACAATGCCCATGTTCTATTAAACTTACACGATTTAATGACAACTTAACTTTAAGGAGAATTCACCCCCTCAGCATCCATGAAGCCCAAATGTAGAGATTTAAATCAACAAAAGATGGTGCACCGGGAGGCATCAGCATCAATAACAAACTAGATTCAACTAGTATGTATATAACTCTAAACATATTTCTTATTATAATATACTCACAGATATATGAATATAACTATAGGAGTTTTTTTTAATACATTTCTTGATTTATGGTGCTGCAGTTCAGACACTGTCCACAGAGCAGAGGAGAGAAACAGAAAGAAGTCGAGATTCCCTGCAATGCAAAACAACCGGTTTTAGATCAACGGATAACAGACTCTCTGAAACAAATGCAATAGAAACAGGCCCCAGATCAGTATGCGTGTGTGAATATAATCCCTGCGATCCCCAGATCAAGTACAAGCTCAGTACATAATGAAATTGAAAGAACTGGCCCCAGATTATCAATCCATTTAATCAATGGAAGTAAACTTTTTAAAAAACATAGAATGAGCCTCTAGTGAAAGAACCACACATCAAAACCAAACCAGATCTTGACCTCGGATACGTTAAAAACCGTTAAAGCTTAGTAATTTACAATAGAAACTGTTCCGAGATCAGATACTCACAGCGTAGAGAAAAATACAAGACACGGACGGAATATTGGTGATCATCCTGTTTATTAGTAATCGTAACGGAACAACTGGAACCAATCAACATATAACCAACGTATCCTACGATTGCTAAAGAGCATATTGCATAAAACTACCACTTTATATTAGAAGCAAGCCTCTTACGTCGTGTTCTAACAACACGTACTGGCTCTATTTCCATAGAAGAGACGAGATGCAAATATTGCATGAAAAGATTCTTCCTCCTGAGTGAATCATATTGTGTTCAAAACAAAAGCACATTTTTCACCTGCGTTTCATTTTTTTGCTTCATTTCACTGAAAGGAAACTACGGAGCCCCTAAAGCACGGGTGTCGGGATCCATTCCTGGAGGGCCGGAGCCTTGCAAAGTTTACTTTCAACCCTGCCCAGAGAGACCCATACCTGATGCTTTCAAACAGCCTGAAGGACCTAACGAGCTGCATCAGGGGTGTTTAGTTGAGGTTGGAGCTAAACTGTGCAGGGCCGTGGACCTCTAGGAACTGAGTTTGGCACCCCTCTCCTAAAGGGTCACGGTGGTAGGAGGAAAAAAAGGCAGTAAAAGAACAAAAAATGATGTTAGGGAAAAAACTATCAGGGGTGGAAAAAAATAAGGCTGGGCAAAAAAACTATAGAGCCTACGGTCTAATGAAACTAAAATAAACGATCTAAAGTTTGTACAGTACTGTAGATTTGTGAATTATTCAAATAATTACTGCTGTAAGCTACGGAGCCATGACCCTTTAGGGGCTCCGTACTATTTTGGACTGTGAAAGCTGTTGAAATAGAATTTCAACAAAACCCATTTTCATTATTATTATTTGCAAAACAGTTAATTATATTCCTTTTTAAAATATAACATGAATTATCCTACGGAATATGCAGTCTAACGCAACTAAAATATAATAATCTAAAGTTTGTACAGTGCTGTACACTTGTGAATTATTCAAATAATCACTGCTGGAAGCATCTTGCTTTTCGCGATTATATTCTTTTATACTTATATTTATAGCTATACTTAAAAACAACAATTATATTTGTGTACAGCACACACGCACACTTCCGGTATCTTTGCAAGGGAACCCAAAAAAGGAAAATATTTTTGCGCCCAGCCTCATTTTTTTTCAACCAGTTTTTTTTAATGCTGGCGCTATGACCCTTTAGTGGCTCCGCAGTAGCTGTGAGTCCACGAGTTGGACAATGAAACTGAAACATTTCCAGGTACTTGCACCATCCTGAATAAATATCTATTATTCTGTTTAACGCATTTAGTGGTCATTGCATTCAAATCATTACGCCATTCAAACTTACGCTTTGTCATGTGTTTATCTCGTACTATTTTGCGTATTTTAGTTGAAGTTTTTTTGTTTTTACTTTTGTGCCCTTAATTCCAGTCATGCCTAGTCCTATTGTACAGTCATTAGAATTCAGTTTGCCATAATTAACTCAAAGAGCCGTCCTGGGATCATTTCTCCCACTACAGATGCTTCCCAAATCAGTGCGGAATCCTAACCAAATACTCACACAAGGTTTACTTTTCCGATGAAACACGACTCTTCTCTCTGCCTAACCTTTGTTACTCCTGAAATTATTCACTCAATTTCATTTTAAAGCAACATATGCTGTTAGCAGACACAAAGTACATCAAATCACACATTTTAATCTTAATATCTAATGACATTACCTGAAATACTCATCAACAGTTATAATAACTATGATGTAATCTTACTGTGTGGCTAAAAAATTAAATCTATACATTAAATATTACAAGCTTTTGTCAAATATAGGAATTCCTAAGCAAAATGTGATCCGAGAAGATTTTATATATATATATATATTATCCCCATTTACAAAGAGAAAAATACAAATAATCTACATTAGCAATACAGTACATAAATTATACAAGATCTATTAAATATCAAAAACCTTATAAATAAATACATTAGGGTATACACCCTTGCACATATTTACTCAAAATTATTTTATTTCTTCTCATTTAAAAAAAGTATGCACCTAAAGTAATAAATTCATTATAGATTTGTTACATTTTAAAGCAAAAACGTAATATTAATTACAATGTTAATATTAATTACAATAATTCCCAGTTGATTGATTAATTAGACTGAGGGACGTTTGCAACGATGTGCAAGTTATTCATTTCCCTTTTGAGGTCAAGGGGGTCTGCTGACGCCTATCTCCAGCGCACATTGGGCGAGAGGTGGGGGGGAGGGGGGTACACCCTGCACAGGTGTCGATTTGTTCCGGTGTGTTGATTTTCTTGTGTTCTTAAGCACAACGGAATCTACTTTTGAACCTTGTGAGCGAACAGAAAGAACCTCTTTTGCGTTTGGAACAACTAGCGAGTGAATGATTGACAGTCAAAATGAAACCTTGCCACTCATCAATCCCCACCGAACCATGCCAGATGTCAGCGTCACAGAGCGGTCTCCTTTAGGTCGTTGAGGTTTGGCAGTCGTGACCGGAAGTGACGAGTGAAGCTGTGCTTTGGCTCCGGGTACGGGTTTCCCTCGGATCTCCCCAAAATCCACCCTGACTCCAAAGGTCCTGTTACTTCGAAAGAAGGCTGGCGCCCCCCCCCAAAAGCACCTACCACACTCTTTGAGGAGGAGGAGGGAGGAAGAGGAGAGTAGAGGAGGTCAGCAGAAGATGAGGAGCTGCTGAGGTGAAGGAGCCTCCGGAGAGACTTCAGAGGCTGAGAGAGAGAGTGAGAGAGAGTGAGTGTGTCCAGAACCCGTGTGTGCGTGTGCGCGTGTATAGAGTCTGACCTGGGGGTGCGTCTCTGCTTCTTGCTCAGGTTCGGCCTCTCTCTCCCGCTCTCTCTCTCTGCTCCGGGTTCGATGTCTGCCGCCCTGGTAAGCGAACGAACGGCTAGCAGAGTTCTGCACCGGCAGCTGCTCCCGCCCCTCACTCAGCACCTAACCAATCACACAAGAGCACACGGCTGTCAAACCCATTTCATGTGAACTACAGAAAGAGCGAGTTGCTAGACGGAGGGAAATCACACACAAAGGTAAATATAAAAGCAGAGGAAGAACGCCTTCTCTCTTTGTCTGCCTCTACTGACTCACACTGTGCGTTTTCTTCTTCTTCTTCTTCTTCTTCATGGAGCTGAAGAAGCCACTTCTCCCCTTTTGTTTGTCGCTGTCTGGAGCACAGACCTCCTGACTCTCAGAGTTCTGCCTTTACGTACAAATATGAGACATTAAGTTAAACTTTTGAATTAAATTAAATCAGTGTTCGGTTTTAAAACCACACAAAAGAAGCAAGCATTCCGTAATTGTATAATATTCCGTAATATTTCAATCCAAAAGCTTCCGTTTGTCCATTTAGGGAACATTCGGGTTTTTAAAAGTTTACGAATAACATATGAACAAAAATGCAAGTGTGCGGTCTGATGATCTGTGTGTATTAAATAGTTTTCAGTGTTATTCCTCTGACAAGATTTAGTGAAATGCTACCAAAAGTATATTAAGATATCGAGTTTTAAATGTGAGGGTGTGAGAGTCCGACTTTCTATACTTTATATTATTTCCTTGGTTCCCCCGCAAAGTTTGAAGCCGAGTTTGTACGGTGTATTAATCTCGTAGAACACCAGGAAATAAAGCTCAGAGATGTACCAAAAGAAAAGAATCCAAACGGATTCCTATTTATTTGATCCAATGTTTGTTTATATATTTATTTACCTTTATTTTTTTTATTTTATGGCTATAGTTCTATGTAATAGGCAGCTTATTCGTTATCCATCTCTATGGCTGATATTGAGGGAGTTTTCTATTACTCATTATTCAAATAACCCAAAGATCTTGTATAAAACAAGAAACACTTCTCAAATTGATGAACAATCGAATATAACGAAGAGAATCTTTTTTACAAGAATCTCAGTCGATTTGTTCTATACGCTCAGTTCACAGGGTTCCGTTCAAAAGCTCTTTGCTGCTGTGTTCAATCAATCGAGATTTTGATTTGAGGCCAAATCTAAAAGAACATAGATGTATTTGGAAAAGTTATAACACCACAAAATAATAATCCTTTCAGGGATTAGAATTGAAGTTTAAAAAAAAAAACGTTTTTATGGTCTGTATGTCAACCAACCATTTGCAAGTTTATTTTTTTAGTGGAAAAATCTATATATTTTTATATCTATATATTTGCTAATTATTTGTCACTTTTAGCAGCTTTGAATTTGCAAAACCTGAAGGTCAATAGAAATTTGTTTAAAAATCCATTTATCTTTGTGACTGGTGCATTTCTTTCTAGCCACTGCACCACAGCGTGGCCAACAGTGGACATAAGGAACATTTCAATCAGATCCTTCGAGCTAAAGGTTGATCCTGGTCTGAGAAAGTGATTACCGTATTTTTCGGCTGATAAGAGCGAATGCAGAGCGCCGCGAAGTCCGGTCACGGCAGTATGAGAGGTGTAAGAGCTCCGGAGCTCCGGTGTTAGGCCGAAGCCGTGGCCATATTTGTACAGGCAGCGCTACGCACTGACGTCATCGCCCATCTCTGCCATAACGTGGTCGTAACGAAAACGGGGGGAAAAGTACATTTCCCACAATGCCTTTGGCTTCCGCATCCATACTCACGAGCGAAACTACAGAGCTCAGCTGCCGTTTCTCACACATTAAACGCAAGACTCTCGCATTTGAGTGATCTCTCATGCTACAAACCCAATTTCTCATGCTAAAATACATTTCAAGATGTGAAATGGGCGGAGCTAATAGTTTATCTGCGATGTTTCTTGAGCCTGATGTGACGCTTGTGCCGGATAGCCAGTGGAAAAAGAAGGAGCTTCAAGACGAGCACATCATCCCAAACTCAAACCTTTATTTTTAGCCTCCTTAAGCGTCACAAAACAAAAGTAAACAATAAACAGCAAGGTAGCGGTCCCAGGGGAAGAGCAGCGCACACACTCGTCTCTCCCTCTCTGTCTCTCCCTCTCCTCACACACACTGAGGGTTTGGGGCAGAGCTCTTAAAGGGCAACATGCATACAAATACAATGTGGTACATAGACCTAGCAGTGGACGTTCCACTTACATTAAGGAGTAGTTACATTTATTTTACATTAAAATAATTATTAAATACTTATTAAATAATTATTATTTTACATCTGAGGGTGCCCAGGTTCTTTTAAAGGTTTAAAGGGGGGCTCGACTAAAAAAGTTTGAGAACCACTGTATTATTACTAATGTGGGGGCAATCTTACTAGCTATTATTAGTAATGTAGTGACAATGTTACTGGCTATTATTAGTAATGTAGTGACAATGTTACTAGCTATTATTAGTAATGTAGTGACAATGTTACTAGCTATTATTAGTACGGTAGTGACAATGTTACTGGCTATTATTAGTAATGTAGTGACAATGTTACTGCTATTATTAATGTAGTGACAATGTTACTGGCTATTATTAGTAATGTAGTGACAATGTTACTAGCTATTATTAGTAATGTAGTGACAATGTTACTAGCTATTATTAGTAATGTAGTGACAATGTAATACAATGTTACTGGCTATTATTAGTAATGTAGTGACAATGTTACTGGCTATTATTAGTAATGTAGTGACAATGTTACTAGCTATTATTAGTAATGTAGTGACAATGTTACTGGCTATTATTAGTAATGTAGTGACAATGTTACTAGCTATTATAGTAATGTGGTGACAATGTTACTAGCTATTATTAGTAATGTAGTGACAATGTTACTGGCTATTATTAGTAATGTAGTGACAATGTTACTGGCTATTATTAGTAATGTAGTGACAATGTTGCACTGGAACAGTGATGGTGATAATGAATGGTGGACTTTAGAGTGATGAGTGGGGGCAAAGAAAAACATTACAGCCTTTTTTTGTTACTTTTACTGTTTACTGTCTGTTCATGTTACATGTTTGGCTGTTAACTTTTACACAGTTGATATAAAATATTTTACAACAGTATTTGGTTCAGAATCTTTTTTTTCCTCATTTAAAATTGGGTGCGTCTTATGTGCCGGTGCGTCTTATGAGCCGAAAAATACGGTATCTCGATTGGGGAAGCTCCACTGTCAGCCTTATTTTCAGATGGTCTACTGTGGCGTACACCCGGCGGCTTGTTACTGCAGCTTTCGAGATTACTTTGACCATTGGGTTTCCGTTCATAATGTTGAGCTGAAATCATCTACGCACCACGCTTCATATGTGGCCTGGTGTTTGTTGAGGGCACTCTCCACTGAGATGCTGTTTTCAGGTCTTGGTGATGGTACTGGGGAGGAAACACAAACGTATATTATTAAAATATACCAGAGAAACGTTGAAACATTGAAACGATTATAAGTTATTCCTAACAGTTTATTCTCTTCATGTGTTGGACCGGTTGTGCTTGTGCCTCGTGGCGGTACAGCTGGCATTGCTTGTGCGGACCTCCACTGACAGGGGCTCTGTTCTCCATCTACATCTAGCCTTCTGCTTCAAGATCAGACAATTAGATTTGGTTTATATTTTCCTAAGTTCATTCTTTGACCTCCACATCGACACGTTGAGTGTTTGAATCTGGTGTGGGCCGTGTTGGGCCTCTGGAGGAAGAAGAAGACTCTTCATAATGCTTCAGTAAGGGTTGATTCTGCAGATGGGCGTGGCAGCTCGAATTTTATAAGCTGTTAGAGAAAATGCCTCTTTCTCTGTGTTTTCTGCGTTCTCTCTAAGTAGCAAAAGCACAGCCTTTTACACGTTTCCTGATTTCAGACGCATCTGACACACTAACATAAAAGAGAACGTGATGTAATGATTATTAAAGGGGCTTATGAAAATTATGCAAATTTTAAAGCATTTCTAATAAATATTTTGAGTACTATCTTTGATACACCTCGCATTTTCATTTACCCCTCTTCCTCCCACGCACATGCTTCCACCAGGGCCCCTACTGACCAACCCTCACCTATCAGTCAGATTTCGGCACCGAGCGGTAAATGCGTATTAAATTATAATAGACAGAAAATGGCAGTACCTGATGTAAAAGTGCCCAGGTCTGCTGCTCTCACTTCCAGGTCAGTGCACCAGATCTGCATAGGGATGAGCTGTACTAGCAGGTAATCTGATTAGTCAGTGGGCGGAGATAAGAACTATGGGCGGTGCTTGAAACATCGAGTCGTTTTCAGGTCACAGAAAAGGAATAAACACAAACATGTGTGGAAAGATTCTGAATAAAACCTGAGGCATGCTGTTGATGAGGGAGCGACACTGAAAGATGCGAGGAATCTCAGAAAAGAAGTTTGCATTTTGCATAATATCACGCCTTTAGGTGAGAAAAATCTGCTATTTTTGATATCTCATAATGTTTTATTTAAATGTAGTCCCGGGTTCCAAATGTATCTCTGCTAATCGCATCTTAGGCGGAAGCTCCCTGTGAAGCCGTTAGAGGATGCTCTGGAACTGTAATTCTGTGAATCATGTTTACACTGTTTAAGTTATTCGAATCTTTCAAATGAAGCATAATTAAGGGACTGGTCCCTTCGGATGAAAGCCATAGACTAGCAAAGAGAAGGGTGCTCTTAGATTTGTGTCCTGCATCGTTCCCGTTTTCTGTTACGTGGCAGTGAAGCGCTGTAAGTGTTGTCGACAACATGGCATCCAGAGCATATGACATGAACACACACACTCAGAGTTACGCACTTTTCAATAAATGTTTAGATTAGAGAAAAATCAAATAGATCACTGGATCCTGATCAAGAGTAGCTGCTTTGTCCTGCTGAGACCAACCTCTGTAGAAGCTGCTGACTCGCCGTGGCACTGATTCGCTGTAGATCATGTGGTTTTCTTTGGCTGATGTAGTGTCCTCCGTCAGTTGTTCGTGATAAACACCCTGCAGAATCAAAAACAAAACCAACAGCCAATGATTTTTGTTCATTTTGATTTACAGGCATCGGAGAAGAGGAACCTGAAAGCTAGAATCATGCATCAACCAAGCGTGGTTAAGAGTACCTCAATGCCAAATTACCAACATCTACCTTAAGGCTTCTACACACCAACCCGAACTGAGATCCGCACGCATCTTTGGATGCTTTTCAGAAGGGTGCTTTACGTCTGTATCAAGGAAATGCTGATGCAGTGGCGCTCCCTACCTAAAGATGGTGTTTATAAAAGAGAAGAAATGAAAGAACACACAGAAAAGTCCTGGATGTCAAGCGGTGTGTTCTGTACCTGTTTGACAAAAATGTAGAGAAAAAAGAGAATTTGTGTCGAAATATTTTCTTTCCCGTACACAGTCGTTATAACACTGTGGAATGAGCGCCACCCAGCGGCTCTTTTACCTTCTCTTCACGTTCTCACATCTTCACGTTGGCACGCATGGTTTTAAATCAAGGTGAGTCATCGCTTGAAACTTGGGATTGAAAATTCGGATCAGTGTGTAGAGGCCTTCAGGTGTTCCCTTTTGTGAGCTTAAAATGAAATGTTTTTGTGAGCTCAGGAAGCATTACACTGGGTACTTTGTACGATCTTCCACACTTCAGCTTACAACAGAACAAAACCACAAAAAAGGAGAATGCAACATCAATCATGTAAAACATTGCCCGCAATGTTCTTTAATTTATCTTTAAATCCTCAAAAATCCATTTTGATCGTACGAGAAACATCTTTTCATGGCTTCAACAAGCTCAATGTAAAACACTTTTAGTCTGAGAAGCGTTGTTTTAATATTTTATATTCCCTCTCTGACACAACTCGACAACATACAGTATCAGTGGCTACCGCCACCTGCTGGACAAACGCTGTCCTGAGAAAACCAAATATATAAATATTATTGATTTCTCCACAAGAAGCTTAAGGAGATTTCATGAATCACAGGGCGGTTGGTGTTTTCCATCTGTAAGAGTCTCCCTCGATTCGTGTAAAATGTGATTTATGATGATAATATACGAGCGACGTTCTATTGAATACACTGAGCACTTGCTTCAGCTCTGGGATCTTGAACGTGATGTGTACATCCATTTCACTGAACTGCCAATCAAAACCGTACAAGCCAATGAGGGCGAATCATTGTTATCCCCACCCCCATGGAAGGTTTGTGCCAGAATGACAAACGTAACTTTCAGGATCGCAAACAAAAAATTAGAAAGCAAAAGTAAAGATGCTGAGAGCATAATCAAAACTCTTGATTAAATTACTTGATTATTTTTTGTTTTCAGGCTGATTTTTTTTCTTTGTAATCAATTTATTTTTGTTCATTTTTGCTGAAATTACATTCGTATTTGTCACAAAATTAATTCCACAATTCATTTTGAAGAGAATGAATTCAATCTCTGTAGCACTAGAGAAGGAGCTCTTCTCCAGACTGCAGAGGTCTGGCTGAAAAAGCTTTTGATCAAAGAAGTGCAGAAACAGAACCACCTGTTCTTTACATGGAGAACAAAGGTTATCATCAGACGGCGGATCATTTATCTACAACAGGAAATCGAAACACGAGTGAAGAAGTTCCCTGAGCAAAATATTACTCACCAGCGGTTATGTAGAGATGTTGCCGGCAGCCTTGAGACAAAAGAGTGAAGCGAAACACAAACATGTACAAAACGAAACTTTGCACCCACCCTCATGTCATCCGCATCTGGGTCATGAGTCGTGGCACTGCCCGTGTGCATGGGTAGGGTCCGATGCTGAATCTGCGGCGTCAGCATCTGTAAACTACTGGCTCTGGTGAACATCCCCTGTCCCACGGCCAATCCACCCCCTCCATCGTCCCCATGCGGCCGCCCACGTTCCCTGCGGACATACATCGAATGCCTATGGGGGCGTTGCTGTGAGGAAAAGGGGCTGGTGTAGCCCATGCTATAGGGAAAATCTGATGCCCGTCCAGGATCAAGAGAGTCCAACTGGTTTCCTTCATTGTGCTGCTGGCCTTTTTGGCGGGAAGAGGAGCGCTCAGGTTTGTTTCTGCGTGCCAAAGCTGGACTAAGCCCGAGGTGTTCAACGTGTTGAAGCAAGGGGCTTCCTGGTGCATTGAGTTCCAAACAACTTCGGGGAAAGTACCGGGGCGATCTGGACGACTCATCCGAGAGAAGTCGAATTTCATTCAGATTGTTAACGGATTTGGCATCGCTAAGTGCTGCGTGACTTTTTGACAAACTGAGGAAGGAAGCTGAGCCCTTTCCAGAGGATTCCCCATATCCACGGCCACCCTGTTTCTCCCAATCCCCTGACAAAGTGCTGGTTTTGCCCTCAACGAAGGAGTGGCGGTTTTGGGAATGGGTGATGTTCGATTTTGGATATTTTGCTCCTGGACCGTCAGCAAGTTTGGCAAAGTCTAAGTCACCCAGTTTGGATTTGGCATTTTTTGCTTGCTGCAGGGTGGCCAGATCTCTCCCGCAGGAAGCGGAGCGGTTGAGCGGTTGAAAGGATTTGGTGTGCATCACTGGACTCAAGCTATTGGCAGAGGGGGCTGAGCCATTTAGGAAGGCATCAATGTTGGAGGGTAGAAGGTCTTCGTGTCCATGACGAGGTAAACTAGAGCAGTCACGGCTGCTTGACCGATTGTGGCTCAAGGATTTCCCCAAGTGGCCCCTAAAATACATAAAAACTATTAACTTTGTGCAACAACATACACACGACCACAGCAATCGATCTGAAGGACCAGAGAAAGCATTACATTTGGTCATCCCTTAGATTGTTTCTAATTTCCTTGATATATTTAGCTAGCGCTAGCATTCTGTACCCAACACGTCTGGCAACCCCTCAATCCAGATTCATCAAAAAAATCCTCCTGACCTGGCAGGGGCACTGTTGTCTAGCAGTGCTTTCGTCTTAGAAGAGCGCAAGGGTGTGGGTGTGAGAGGCCCGGGTCGATCCGCCTGCCGTTGTATCTGAAAGGCTCTATGGTTCAGACTCTGGTCTGTAAGGAATCGCTCAGTCGGGTTCAGCTGCAGCAAGTTCTGACCCGATGCATACATGGAGACAGAGAGAGAGAGAGAGTGAGACGTGATTTATCCCTAAACAGGATTCACTAAAAGGTTAAACCTCGCAACCAATGATTGCAGTTCACACATTCGGTTGTGCCTTAACTAGATGTTTGCTCTTTTCAAAAACTCTTCCTCTGTGCCTGCTACACCACAGTCCAAAAATATAAATGTTATGTGACATGATGACTTTAAGTTGCCCATGGGACGACTGGGATGCACTTTGTGAGAGCTTTGGGAGGCCTCGTGGTACGGGTCACACCTTCATCAAGTCGAGCAGAACTGGACTGATGATGCCCAGGTATCGTCTCTCAAGCGTCTGAGGATGGCTGACTGAGGGAAACTGTAAACACACATCCAGGATCTAGTTTATTCATCTTTGGTGATGAAAAACAACTCAAACATTTGTTTATTAACTGACCCGGAGGCCGTGAAAGCGTGGGCTGCTGTAGAAGAGCTTCATCTGGTCAGGTGGCAGTGGACCCAAGACCCTCTGGATAGTGAAGAGCTGGTCAAGCTCACTCTCTCCAGGAAACAGAGGCTGGCCGTCACTCAGCTCGCCCAGTATACAGCCGACGGACCACATGTCCACCGTCTTCCCATACGGAGCCCTGAACAAACATACCGTGAGAGGAGTTATACGAGCATGTGCTTTTTCCTCTTTCTGGACTCTATGCCATGCCTTACACGGGGGAGACCTATAGGAATCGCAGGGAAGGCAGGTCTTTGAGCACACTGCTCGCCCCTGGAAAGTTGTGGTCACTACTCAAACGGACTGACCCTTTCAAATCTTTCCCAAATCCTCGAACGATGCCCTTCTCAAGGCATTATAGATCAACTTGAAATGTTACCTAGTTACTTATTGTCTTTTTAAGATCTGCGTATGACATCACAAACACAAGCGATCTCTCACCCCAGCAGCAGTTCGGGTGAACGGTACCATCTTGTGGCCACGTACTCGGTGTAGTTTGCGTCAGCACTTTCAGAGAGATCGCGTGCAAAACCTACAAAATAGCAAACAATAACCTTGTGAAACAAATCTAGCAGCGGAGAGCTAGCAGCCATCATCTCCAGAGGGGAATCACCATTCCCTCACAGCAGACTTTGACTGAAACGAGAGGTGAATCAGGAGACGGCAGCTGAATAAAATGATGAAGGGAGCACACAAGGGAGCGAGACAAACATACAACACCAAATGGTCCGATCCGGTTCATTCTGAAGAGAGAGCAACAGAATGCTGTGCGAGTGTGTTCACCGTGTGCAGCATTTTATGTTTTTGGGATTGTGGGGGAAACCGGAGTAAACACAGAGGAAACCCACACAAGCACAGAAAGAACATGCAAACTCCTACCAGGAGTTTCATCGGCGAGCCTCGAACCGGCATTCTAACTGAAAGGCCACAGGGCTACCCATTGCACCACCGTGCCATCCTGAAACATTGTTCTAATGATAAATTGTTTAACAAAGTATTCAGTGTTGCATGGCAGCCTTATGTTAACATCGCTGGATTACTTTGTCTTGCGCAGTGAGCTGACGTCATCTACGTGCGTCTCCTCCAGGACTCCTAACTCTCGTGCGCAGAGATGATTTGTGCCACGTACAGTGATGACGATGCCAAGAGAGATTGAAATGAACCGTAGGTCGCATCTGCTTGGGCTGTTTTGGTTTTGTTCAAGAATTGTTTGTTTCATTTGCTTGAAGTAAAAATCTCCGAAGATGTACCTCCACCATTGTTCAATGTAAAAAAAAAATGCCACACGTTTAAGTTCGTTTTTTATGAACCAAATGAATCAGAGAAGCTTTAATGTTTCTGTGGAGTCACTTAGAAATGTCTTTATTTTAAACTACGGTAATCAGAAATACACTCTATACAGTGTTATTGTGGTAAATGATTATTCTAGCCACAAACGTCTGGTTTTTGGTGTAATATCTACACAGGTGTATGGTATGAAAAGAGTTTAGCTGCTTAGAGAAGCAATAAAACTTACCTTCCTTTGAGCGGTTGGAGTATCTGGAACAGCACATTTGTGAAGTCAATAAAACGACTGGAGGGGGGATTTCCATAAAGAACTTTCATGTGAAACTCGACGGAAGATTCTTGTTCTTGGAAGTGAAGACTATTCCATGCGAGAAATTGTGAAGAACCGGAAGATTTTCTACAGCGGTGTGTACTACTCCCTTCAGAGGACAGCACAAACAGCCTCTTACCAGAGTAGAAAGAGAAATGGGAGCCCCCTCTGCACAACTGACCAAGAAGATAAGAACAATAGAGTCTCTAGCTTAAGAAATAGACGCCTCACAGCTCCTCAACTTGCAACTTCATTAAATAGTTCCCACAAAACCCCTGCGTAAACATCTACAGTGAAGAGGAGACTCCGGTATGCTGGTCCTCAGGATAGAGCGGCAAAGAAAAAGCGTTTGTTCGGGGTAAAGGGGGTTTTGAATAACGAAGGCTATCACTCCATTCTGCAAAGGCATGCCGTACCTTGTGGACAGTGCTTGATTGGAGCCAGTTTCATCCTGCAGCAGGACAATGACCCAAAGCAAATGTCCATTTAGAGAAGAAGCAGCAGCTGCTCTTCTATCTGTAATGGAGTCACCAGATCTAAACCCATTGAGCAGCTTGACCCTATGCTACTCAGGAAGTGCTCATCCAGCCAATCAATCTTGTGGGAGGAGCTTCTTGAAGCGTGGGGTGAAATTTCTCCAGATTACCTCCAATAATTACCAGCTAGAAGCCAAAGGTCTGCATTGCTGTAACCGCTGCGAATGGAGGATTCTATGGGAAGGAAAAAAATATTCTTTTTTCAAACCTTGGAAAACACAAAATGTAAAGGCAACATCTCCAAACTGGTTTCACTGGGATTGTTTTCCACTGAAAGGGGGCTTCACAGAGCAGCGCAGGTTTATTATTGAATCGCTCACTCTGTTCACATGTGCACACTGGGATTTATGAACCGAACGAGCTTTTCGAAAGTTCACTGCGGAATAATAATTGTAATGTCATGAAGTGACTGCCACCTGCTGGTTTGCTAGAGTCTTTACACCGTTTCAGGGGGTTTTCAGCTCTCATGTGGACAGTGTTATTGGGAAAGACAGTTTTTGTGACAAGGAGGCGTGTAGAGAGAGGGGGAAGAATGGGAAATGACGCCGGCTTCTGGATTAGAAACTAATCATGTCCGATGTGTTCATGTTGACATGACTTTACTTTTATTTAATGTTTACTATTTATTCAAGATATGGTCCCAAATTAATCAATTTAGTTTGATTAAATCCAAATAATTCCCCTAAAAATGGCAAAAAAAACTCCTCCAAAAGCATCCGAATTGGCTTAAGCAAGAGAGAGACAGAGCTGGAAGGTGTGATGGGGTGGATTTTTAAGTCAACTTAAATATAGAAATAATAGAGATTTTTGTCTTGTTCACTATGATGAGGTGTTCACCGATCAGAAACTGAAATGAATTCATTTCAAATGTCAAGCAATGGCTCTCTCTAACCCACTGGGAATGTGAAAATGCAAAACAAGAATTAAAACATTGATGTGTTTATCAATTATCAAAACACAGAGAATAAACGAAGGAAGAAATCTGAATCAAATCAATATTTGGCCAAAAGTAATAGAGAGCAGCACATCCAACACAACGAGGAACGAGGATGAAACAGAGAGATGGACAGACCTCGAGACGCATCAGAAAACACGTGTACACTCACACAAACACACGCACCGGAACCTACCGAAGTCGCAGAGCTTGAGCACGTCATCAGAGTTGATGAGCAGATTCTCCGGCTTGATGTCTGGAGCACAGGACATAGTTCTCGTTTCCAGTAACTCTACATCCGTTTATTTCTGCACTAAATCCTTTTCTTCTGAGATATTGTGTGTGTACCTCTGTGAACGATGTTATTCTTGTGGCACCAGTGAACGGCTTTGATCAGCTGGTACACGTAGCTTCGAACCTTGTCTGCTGGAGCTCCATTTGGCATGTCCTCCAACAGTTCGAGCATGTTCTGCAAGACACATTCACACACAGCATTCACCCATTTGTGCTCTGCATTGAACCCATCCGAGGGCACGCACAGCAGTGAACAAAACACACGCCTGCAGCACCCCCTGCTGCGAGACCTTCGACTCCCAGTGGAGCAGGGGATCGAACCAGCGACCTTCTGATCACCAGTCGATTCACTCGGGCCCCAACAGAGGAACGCACATGGGATGCGCCCTCGTGCCAAACTCAGTGTGTATGTAACGGGACTTTAGTTTCTCAGACCTTTTCCATGTACTCAAAGACGAGGTAGAGTTTCCCGTGGCGTCGAAACGCCTCCTTCAGCTCCACAATGTTCTCCTGCTTCAGCATCCGTAGCATCTTCAGCTCCCGCAGCGTCGTCTCCTTCACCTCCTCGTTCTCTGCTCACAAGCACAGATCTCCAATCTTACCAACAGAATTGATTCATTTTTAGAAACAATTTGCACATAAAGATCAAAGAGAACAAAATCTACACTTGAACCGATTCTACAAACACATAGCTTGATACCCAGTCATGAACTGAAACAGTAACAGCTCTGTGAGAGTGCTTCATCGTCATAGATTGAGCAGAACAACGTGAATTCTACAGCATCCACAAAGAGGCTCTTGAAGAAACATGCAACACTGAGGATCGTAGATGCTGTGGTCGACCGGAGAGCAGTGTCTGGAGTTAGATATCTCACAGTTCAGACTTGAAGCATTAAACTTGAAGCATTCGTATCTCGAGGTACCGCTGAATATAAATGAAATGATCTAAAACTGGTTTCCAAACCAAAAGCCATGTTATGAAATAACATTAATCGATGTTCTTTAACTCTACATGATTATGCCGAAGTGAAGTTTCGCGTGTTACTCGCATTCGTTGATGATCAGAGGAGTCATGAGTATTCATTGCCGCCGCCGCTGTAGTTGGATCTGGTACGGTGAGGTCAGTTCTTATCCTGAAATAATGAATCACTCACCTTCACTGTCCTTGAACTTCTTAATGGCCACAATTTCATTTGTCTCCTGTACACAAAGAAAAAGTTGCATTGTAATACATTCAGCCAAACATTCTCTGTCTTGTCACCTATTCAACCATCCGTCCTGACGGGTTAGGGTTCTAGGACCTGCTACGTCTGCCACACAATCTTAGGAAAGATTCCAGGCCCTCTGATGGGAATGCCCCTAACGTGGCTCTACCGATGGCCAAGAGCGCTCGGCGTAGGGCAAAAGGCAGTCTTTGGTTTGGCTGTGGTATGCTCCAGTGGTGAGCCCACTGGGCTGACGGCAAGTCATTAGCACTACGCACTAGCCCCCCTCCTGGCAGATGAGGCAAAAAGCTCCCACATGAGTCCACCCTTGCCATCTGCTACTGGGGGGAGTGGAGCCTGGCTTCCTCATATGTGTTGTTGGGTTCAAGCTCCTGGTGGGTCTGCAGGGTGGGGCATAGGCCAGTGCTGTCCTATCTACACGGACCTTGGGTCATCTCCCTGGGTGCCAGCCTGTGCCACAACGTGAAGGCTGCATTGGCACAGCCCGGATCAGTTCAATCAGCACCGCAACCCAAGCTGCTTTATCTTAGCCTGAGTCTTCAAGGTGCCACAGCTCTCACAGCAGGACCCTGCTACGGTGCCTGGTACCCTGGCACCTCCTGAGGCATGTGAAAGCGAGTGTGTGCGTGTAAGGCTCTCTCATGGTGTGGATTAGTTGGTCTCTGGCTCCCTTTTTACTTCTGACACCTAATGTAGCTCTTCAGTCGATACGGAAGAGCCTTGGTGTTTTTTATCCTTCTTTAACCACAACCAACAAAAAACAGCTACGGTCGGCCGTCGTCATGGCAACATAAACTGATTCGCTGCATCACGCATTTCTCCCGACACAGAACACAAGAACGTTACCCGGCGCTTCAGAATAGATAAAGATAACCTTGATTTATTTCAGCCGATGTGTTCATAAAAACCCTCAGGGCAGGTGTGGCCTCTCCTGGGCACTGTAAACGTTACATGAATGACATGAACAAAATAAATAACCAGCGTAACCACAGCCTTTTGATGATGGCATCTCTGTTGCACAGTGACCCACATGAGTTTTTTTTTTTTTTTCTGGATTAATTTCTGTGATTATTGATGCTTGATGATTCTTCTTTCAGCTGGTTTCCCTTCGGGGTTACGGGGGTCTCCGGCTTAGGGGAGAGGCGGGGCTGTGGGTGAAACCTCTTTTTCATGCTCTTGCTCCCTTTTCATATGAAGGTTGAGCAGATGGTTTTCTTCCATGTGGAGTCAAACTGTATCAAAGTCACACGCTTGGATCCACATTACAGTAAGTGTGCGTGTGTATGTGTGGAGGACTCTCTATCTGTGTCCCTGTATCCTCCCAGCATCCTTCAGTGGTCTAAATGCATCCTCTGCACACACAAGCATCAGCCCCATCAGCATCAGAGTGGCTATCGTGATGCGTGAAGCACACTTTCAGGATGTGGTCTGCTAGGGACTCTTAGAAGCAGCAAAATATAAAGCTAATAAAATAACAAAACAAAGGAAACCAATTTACAACCACCATAAAAGCTCCAGAGTCCCCTCATCAGGAGCTTACCCAGACGTTGTAAGTAGCTCAGACCGGAGCATGGTGGCCACACACTACTGAGCTGCATTTTCACCCATTTTTCATGTTTACATCAAGTGCTTTTTTTACTCCAAAACCTCCAAGAGTTAATATATTTATTTTCATTAATAATTTTTGTGTCGAGTGGTGCAGTGGGTAGCACTTTTCCTTCCAGTTAGAAGGTTGTCGGTGACCTTCCTGGAAGGAGTTGCATGTTCACCCTGTGCTTGCATGGGTTTCCTCCGGGATTCCTCCAGTTTCCCTCACAATCCCAAAAACATGCAGGTAGGTTAATTGAATATTCTAAATTTTCCTTAGGTGTGAATGTGTGTGTTGCCCTGCGATGGACTGGCGACCTGTCCAGGGTGTATCTCCGCTTCTCGCCCAAAGCACCTGGTGACCCCGAAAGGGAAAGACCATGAATAAATGATTAATATCAATCATCAAAATGATTCGAAAACATAGATTCAAATAAAATAACTCTGAATCTCACTGAATGATTACTTTGGGTTAAACAAGGCCCCTCCCTCTAGTTCCTAACGCTATTGCTGGAGCATTAGCCACCACACTGCTACACCTCCAGATCTCTGACAAACCTGTTCCAGTACCTCTACAACTAGTCTTTTTTCAAGATGCAGTGAGTAGAGTTTGTGTGACTGTGGAAGCGAATGCGGGTGTATTGGAGGTTATTCTTTGTGTGCGAGGTCAGTAACTCTCCCGTGGGGGCAACTGGTGACACTCGTTTGAGGAACCTCACTCCGGACAGAGGAGATTGCCGCCCTTTTAAAGAAAGGCACAGAGACATGCTGCAGACATGGAACAAGGGTTTTACAGCCCATACTTCTTCTGGTGGGTTGCGACCAATCTTGGATCTGAGGCTTCTGAATCATTACTTGGCAGAGTTCTGATTCAAGATGCTGCTGTCCTGGAGATTGGTCTGGAACCATAAACCTGAAGGAGGCATACTTTCATGTAGGGGTGGGCGATATGGAAATAAATCATATCACAATTTTTTCAGGGGAAATAACGATTCTTTTTCAAATTGGTTTTAAGAAATTACAGAGCTACAAGACTCACAAAAAGAGTAACATTTTTCAGAACTGCAACACTAAAAATGTTTCTAGACACACCGAGCACAACTTCCATTCATAAATGAAGTGAATGGTCAGACTTAAATACGGCTCAGACGCACGACTGGACCATAAATCAGCCGTTTTGGAAAACTTTTAGAGGCTCTAGCGACATATGGCAGCCACAGCCTCAGTCATCCTGCCCACCTGGGCTCCTGCACATGTGACCACTTCAGCTTTGGCTTCACGCTCAAGTTTTGAGGTGGGCATGGCGCAGAGATCGACTTCTACGGTCACTGACAGCTCGATGTACCTCATCCTGAATGTCTGGAGTCATGACAAACCACTGTTGCGATGTCCAGGTTCCCTCCGACGGCTGGAGAATGTCTTCTCCATCTCCTGGCTGTCTAGCAGATATGGGAGAAGTTCAGCGAGTCTCAGGTAGTCCTGTTTGCCTCTCAAGACAACTGTCATTGCCAGTTGTCCCTGGCTCCTTTCGGAACATATCCCCCGGCACACTGGTTGCTCAGGAAGAAATGCTTGTATGCGTTTCCCCCAGTGAGCCTTCTAGCACAGGAGCATGAAGTGCTTCTGGTTGCCCCCCTCTGGCCAAACAGAGCCTTGTTCCCAGAACTCTCATCGCTCCCCTGATTACTAGACCTTCTCAATCACCGATTGCGGTTGCGCCCCGGTCCATACTGCCCCTGGTAGTACAGTCCTTGGAGAACACATTAGCACCCTCTACGAGGTCTTGCTACGCTGGGATGTGAAGTCAGTTCACCGATTGGTGCGTCTCCCACCAGGAAGGCCCTAGGAGGTTCCCCATGTATGTGAATATGTAAAGTGTGCGTGTGTGTGTGTGTATAAAGACCCCAAAATGGCTCCTTTGAAGAGACGCTGCAGAGTTTAAACTCTTGTGAGGACAGAGCAGCAGCCAGAGAAATCAACATTAGCCAATCAATGGTGCGGACCATTTCGAGAGTTACTATATTGTGAACGTTTGATTTACCGTAATGCACCAGACGGTTTCTTTTAGGTGTTTACTGAATCAAGGAAAATGTCAAGATGTCGAGTCGCTCTGTTAAAACTGCTGCCACTCGCTGTGTATCTCAATATATGGGGCGGAAGGTGAATTGCACACATTTTACTGAAGCTCAGAGGGCGATTTTCATTCAAGCACATCAATGTACGAGTCGAGTTAATCAATTAAATTAAAGGCCCTACATCTTGCCTTAGATCTGGTCTGCCGTGCAGAGGCTTTTATCACTGAAGTGCTCCCGATCCCTGGAGAGACTTTTGACTCTGAGAAGCGGTCGCCACATGCACCACTGAAGTAATAGAATCAGATCTCACTGTGGAAGCGCCACAGACCCACTACCTGTCGCCGCATGTCCTCCAAATGATCTAGTTTCTGCACAAATCGCTAGCTCTGAGCTCTGCATGCCCTTCGCAACAATGTGCCTTGGGGTTATCCCTATTGCCCCTTTTACCTGACTATTAGGTGTTCCACTCTTTACTAACATGAAAACGTTCATCGTTCATTAATTGTTGCAAGTGCGAGGAGAGTGATGAGTAGGACAAGCAGATCCGGGTTCTACGGGATAGCACGTAGAACAGGGCTTGACACAGATGTAAATATCTAGACTCGGAAAGGACCTGCAGTTATGACTGCACTGCTTTGGCGCAGCAGCAAGAGTGTCTTTCTAGATCTAAGAATACACACTGACCTCTTTTTCCGAGACCAAAGCACAGGTGCATTATGGGAAATAGCTGAGCTAGATAATCAGAGAAAAAAATAACAGGGGTTTGTTTGGAGACACCAATGCATCTAAGTGACGTCCCCACAGCGAAGGAAAGAAGTATGTGATCACCTACTGCTTCCGAACATAACACACAGACACTGAAATAAATCAAGCAAATGCATCAAGAAAGAGATTCATTTACAAAGCACGAGTCCAGTAGGTGTTCAGTAGGCGTGTCATATTAATGAAATCACTTCTGTTTTAAACGAGCAGTTCACAGGCAACAGCATCCCACACCACCCCGACGCCGTGATGAATCAGCACAAATCAATAATGTTTCTCTGCAGGTTTGAGCCCTGCTTTGGACAGATCGTCTAGTTCTCATGTAATAGCTGAGGAAAACACGTAATCCCAGACACTAAATCTGTGAAACCACACACTCGTGCATCAGTGGGTAGTGGTGGGGCCCACCTTTGTCAATCCTAAAGGGCACAACTTTTGTCCACAGGCCTACTAAAGTGACACAAACGAATGTTTGCTGGGCCCCGTTAGATCATGAGAGGCCAGTGCAGCCTTGGGCCCCGAGCAACACGCCTCCACGAGGGCATCAACTGAAACCACTGACCAAACCTCTTGGTCTACTGTTGAGGGGCAGCTAGAGAACCTGAGTGCTAAATTGGTCTCCACATTTTAAAATTTCAAATGTAAATTGTAAAAATCAGAATCATAACAAAAACAACTCCATTTGATTTAAAAGGAAAACATTTCAGGTAACATTCCAGGCTGAGCTGTGGTCTGTGTCCCAAATTAAAGCTTTGTTTTAATCGTGTCATAATGATCCCCAGTACCTTTAAATTTCAGGTTTTATGTGAACCTCCAGAGAATTGTGTCCGGGACGGGCGCAGATGGCATGAACTGGTGCATTCAGAGACAGACCGGGAAACCATATGTGTGCATTGGCCTCCAGCTCGTTCAAGCAGCCCTGCTCATGACCGCCGGAAATATTAATAGATAAAACACCATATGTCCGATCACACTTGCTCTCTCCCTCCCTCCCTCTCCGTGTGTTTCTGCCAAACCTGAAAGCAAACATCACCAGAGACGCCGCTCCACGAACACCCAATTCCATTTCACGTTTCATGAAGAGCTAATCTGTGGGAACCTTTTTAGGGGCAGTGGTTTCATGCGAGGGCGGCACAGTAGGTCACCTCTGTCAGTAGGTCACAGGCAGGAGGAGAGCTTGGGACCTTCTTTCACCGCTAGAGAAGAGGAAAACTGTGGCTCCTTACCTTGTGTCTGCACTTGAGAACGACGCCATAAGCTCCTGTCAGAGAAACACAGAGAAATTGCATTGTTCTAAGCTTCGGTGTTGTTTGTGTTTGAATCAGTGAGAAATAAACACCGGGGGTTGACAATGAAACAGAAACACAATTTGATAATCACTGAACTCCACACTTTTAGGAAAGTCACTATTGGCTGAATGAACAGTCACTAAAAGTCACTAGATGATGTCAGCACCTCATTTGCATAAAGCTAATTAGGCATTCAAATACTTTTTCAATGCCAAGAACAAAGGCATTAGCTTTTAATTTGATTTAATCATAATTAAAAGAGTGCACAGAGAGTTAGAAAACGATTATCTAGTGCAATTAAATAATAATAATAATAAACACAGTGGAAATGGGATGAAGTTAACAACATGAAACGTAACTTCAATCTAAGCTCAGTGATTTTACACAAGACACGTGTTAAGATCTGTTTAGCGCTTGCGTCCAGAAATGAAACAGTAACAGTTAGAAGATGTTTATTGAAGCTTCAAACAACTCTTATACCTGTGATGATGCTTCTGTATTAATTATTTTATCTCACAAAGGACAAGCAGACCACAATTGTAAAGACAAGAGCACAGAGATGTTGAAATCACAAACTTCCCTTTCTGTTTGACAGGAATGCTCAGAGCATAACGTAGAAACTACAGCGCCCACTAGCATTCATGACCTGCTAGCATAGGCCGGGTGTTACAGTAGGTGCTACACGTTTAACTGAGGCAAGCTAGTTATCACAGCCGTTCTCGTTTCAATAATAACTTTAAGTCTGGGGGAATGTTGTGGGGCATTCTAGCATTTCATGTCATTCTTTAGATTTATTTTTATGCCAATTGCCTTTTTGATTTAGTTTGACAGCAAAGTGGAAAAGGACAGATTGGGGAGAATAAGGAAAGACAGCAAGTTCTTGTCACGATCTCGAGGCTTGGTTAGCAAACTGGACCCAAAAGCTACCAAATGAATTTAAATGTCTTTAATATGGATTGACAAAAGAACAAAAACACAAAATACAGCCTTTGGTACGCAGGTTAAAAGTTACAAAAGGAAATCCAACTGAAAAAGTCTTCTAGTCAAAACAGGAACAGAAAATGGTCCTCTGAAGAGTTGATCACGGTAGCCGAAGGCACGGCTAGGAACTTCCAGTCCAAGGAACAAAAAAGTCAATAATCCTGGGAATCCTGAGGGAACAAGAGAGGAAGAGACTCTCCAACCAAACATAGAAACCTCTCATACAGAGTGAGATGAACTAGTGACAAGACCTTCTTGTACATTCTTGAGCAAGGAAGGTAAATTAAATCAAGAAGGAATCTAAACAGCACACGGTTTCAAGTGGGGTGACTGGTGCTCAACAGAAAGGGAATTGGCTGTGTGCGGGTTATTTGATAAAGCAACAATTAAGACACTCAGTTCTTGCTTTGCCTGGGTTTCAGTTTCAGTTTTGGGCAAACAATTCCATTAACCTGTTTTTTTCTGAGCTGATGACTGAAAAAGAAAACCAGGTCAGAGAAAAGGAACGGCTTGACCTGTTTTACAATCATTTGCTTTCTATTCTTCCTGAGGAGGAAAACGGAAGAAAGATAATTGGGAGATGCAGGCCAAACATAGAAAAGACAAAGTGCATGAGAAGGAAGAAGCAAGATGACAAAGATGAAGACGTAGACGATGAAGAAAAACAAGACGTAGTGACAAAGACTGAGAACAATATTAGGGAGAGAAAAACTAAGGAAGGAAATTCAGAAAAGACACAGTTAAAGAGATGGAAGAAGCAGAAAAACAAACTTAATGTTGGCCTAGGAACGCCAAGCTTATAATCACATTATGCAAGCACAAAGGAATCGAGTGCTTATGAAGTACAATCAGAGCCGCGAGGGACACCTGCGTGACTGTATTCACAGACAGGAAGATCTAACGAGAGTGAAAAACCAATCGAGGGAAAAGCAGAACCACTACACAATAAAAACCATCTAAATTATAACCTGTTCCTATTCTCCAGGAACATCCACTTTCACATTGCGAGCGCGTTTCTTCAAATTCACAGGATGTGACTGCGGCTTTACTCCAGCATCTACTGTGAAGATCTTCCTACTTAAGAAACTCACACGTCTGCAGGAAAACCAGCACTGGATACACTCATGGACTACTTGCGATCCAACTAAGCAAACCCACCGGACGCCAGGGAATGGAAAATACCAATCTATGACAAAGTATAGGATGAATCGCCTTAGGAACAACAGTTTCCGGATACAAGTAAACGAAAAACGAAAGAGGCATAACCCCCTTTAATCTGCCATGCTCTCCATCCTGACCAGCACTAGATGTTCCTTTGGTTGATGGAAAAACACTGGACCACTGTTCTTAACACCACATCCCTGATTTGGAAGCACTACTACGCTCTCAGGACAAGACCTACTGAGGGCACAGTGTGGAGGAAGCAGGGGCCTTCCAAGTTCTCTGGCTGAATGGCCAATGGTGAAGTGGTCTCAAATAGGACAACCCTAGTGGAACCACCAGGGCTACTGAACCATACTCTTAGGAGGCTCTGAAAAGTGCATGACCACCTGTCATCAAACACTGCTCGCAGTCAACCTCCGAGGCCCCTGTAGAACAGGAGTATGAATTACCCTTGGAATCTGGGGGGCATGAGGCCTGCTTCATCAGATCTTTGCACCTTTCTTTTGCGGTTAAAATGAGTGCACAATCACTCTCCTGAACACTAGATGGCAATCTAGTGTTGCACAAGAACTGCGATTCACTCCATGCCAGACGGTGGTGCAGAAGCAATTCATGCTGTTTTTTTTTTTATCTTTCTCGCAAATGCTTGGTTGTGAGACGCAGTTTTCTAAAATCATGCCGTGTGAATTCAGCATCGACTGGATGCTAGACAGTCCTGTAGTCGGAGGTGGCGCTGCTTCTGCCCTTCTGAGAGGACAGCTCCTCGTTTTCTTCTTGAGCGCCTTTCCCGGCTGAACACATGTTTACCAAATGAGCCAATCACAGTGTTTGACACACTACCTAAAAAAAAAACGTCTTTTTCCGGCTGGGGTGAATAGTTACATCAGCGGTGTGGAATTAAGGCTAAAGATTTACTGCATGCAGCTTCTTCATAAAAAAAAAAAAAAAACGCATCGCTGTGTAAAGGCCTTCAAAGTCATTTTACCTTCTAGGCAAAATCACATGGAGCTCATAAACTTGACTCTGGGACCCAATCCTACTCAGACCTGGCAGGGAAGCCCATCCCAACTGCATGGAACTATTCCCTCAAGCTCAAACTAAAGGCTTAAACCTTGGCATCTCACTCCCAAGGTCTTATTATATTCCCCCCTGCTATTAACAATCCTCATCTCTCTTCTACATTTTCACTCTAGTAGTCTGGAATTTCTGTAGTTCAAACTCTGTGTTTCGGATCCACTCTCCCAGTGGATTAATATCATTTAACTCAAGTAAAGAACATTTCCAGGGTTACATTTATTGATAATCAATGGCAATTTTTCCACAGCCCAATTCTTTCGTGCCAGGCTTGGCGTCTTTAACCAAACCTGTTTTCCTGCCTTTCTCCTCAGCCAGGGGTTCTCAATCCAAGCCTTTCCAAGCAGAATTAGAGAAAGCAGTTGGTTCTCTTTAACACGCCGGACATTGCTTAACTTCACTGTTTTTAATGAGCATCACAGGGTTTTTCTGACAAACACATGTCGTACCTTCTGAGAGGACGATACAGATATATACACGTGTCCTTGTAGGCCCTCTTTAACAAATGAAGATTTAACACAGGGCAATTTCTGTCTGGTACGCCAGAAGATGAAGGAGAAGCATTACAAACTTTCTGTGGACAGAAGATATTCGAAGTATCAAGTTTAAGAGGTTTGGATGTTAGATTAAAGCATAATTAATGCATGATTGTGAATCAGGGGTGACTCGACACCATCTTGAGGTTGGGGTTCAGATACTTTTGCACAGTGCTCCACAGGTGTGATTAATTTCACGTTGTAATTAGCTTGACAAATTTCACCCAATGAAACAGAGATCGACAGCAGAGGATGCCAGAGTTTTGCCAGTGGTAGCTCCGAGGGGAGAAAGAAATGATGAATGCATTTGAAAGCAATAACAATACGTCATCTTCTTAAGCCAAAAAACTAAAGTTCGTTAATAGTCAGCACAGAGACTCCTCCCTAACGTGTCAGAGAGAGAGATATATAAAGGTCCTCTAATAGAATCCTTCCCAGACCCTCGTACAAGACCTCGATTTGAGGTTAAACACGCACTTACGCAATCCCCTGCGTGCGATTTCTCTCGGCTCAGAGAGTTGTTTTCCTCCACCACTTTCATAAATAATGAGTGAAAGGATTAAAAATCTACTATCTGTGTTAGATTAAAATTTCAGTTTGGGAACAATAGATCCATCACTATATGGCTTCCATGCTGCAAGGAACACAAATACAGTTCAGAGGTGAATAGTGTGAACTGATCAGTGGCGTTTTTATAAATAAGTGAACAAAGCAGCTGCTCTAGGCCCAGGGGGCACCCAAGAGCAGATGTGTTACATTGTCAGGCTGTTCACCCTGCATTGTTGCAGTTCAATCTTAAGCTCCGGGTCGAACGAGGTCCTTTACGATGGCTTGGGGATGTTTCAGTAACTCTGTAAGTGTAAAGTGATTTTAGCTGTTGCAAAACTTTATATATCTGTTAATGCATTAGTGAAGGTTTCATTGAGTATGAGCATGGTAACGCTCTCTACACGTGCTCTAAAACTAAACAGATTCAGAAAGGGTCAAAACTGTGCAAAACTGTGCTGGAGAGACAATGCCTAGTTTTCTTATCTGCACCTCTGCACCAGACCATCATCACCTACCATGAGACTCTCCTCGACAACGCTCACTACATGGCTAGCATTTATAGAAATGGTGCTATCATTCCACGCTGACCAAACGAGCTAGTATGGCACTATGACTTATGCAGCCGCTGACACATTCATTTCCTCTGTAGTGATGAGTCTCCTGGTGGGAGGAGCCAGAGTGCTTTTAGAAAAATAGTACATCACATTAATGAATATGGAACAGATTCCACTGATAATAATCATTTGTGAAATTTGTTGTAAACGAATGCAGTTATCGTTTAGTTATGATCAGACATAGATACACACCCATCTTCAGGAAAAAGTGTGCGCCCAAAATCTTCCAAAGTGTGAGATTATTTCTCATTAAATTCTCCTAAGAAGACGGTGAGCTGCACGCTATGCCGGCTTGAGCATTCATGGCATGGACCCTAAATGAAAACACGTTGGTATTTCATCAGTAGGGTAACGTTATGTAAAAACTATCGCTTGATTGTGTAAAAGTTATACCGTTTAAGTTTGTTTGTTTAAATCTCCTCATGAAAAAATTGATTAGTTAACTGGTGCTACTTTAGATTAGCTTAAATTTAACTGTGCAAATAACAGTAGAACATTATATTTATTATTAATTGTTGTTGTTTTTCATTGAACAGTTCATTTGTAAATCAATGCAAATGATTCTTTCCTTTCTTTTTAATCAAGACTATTACCTTTTTTCACTTTTTCTTAGCGTTTTTTAAAGTTAACTTGTTAACTAGCAAATCTGTTTTCAAAAGTCTTTTTTATCACACAGAATTACATGCTGACATTTTTGCCTCCCAATTCAAAATTTTGGAATCAGTGAATTTTCACTTGAGCAGTGAAAGCTTTTGTTCCAGTTTCTACCCCGTTTCTCCAGTTTCTATTTAATAAAATTCATATTAATATTCATAATTTTGATATTTCAAAAATATCTGCTGCTTAATATCATTCATAGTCCGGATTTCACAATGTGAATAGAAAAGTACTGTTAGGACTTGCTTAATTGTTACTTTTGTTTTGTTCTGTCCCTATTAGTTTAGCCAGATTACTTGTGCTCTGCCATTCCCCTACTCATTAGCTCTGATTGTGTGCACCTGCCTCCCCCACTAGTTTCCACTCTGCCTTGTCAATTCTCCCCTATTTAGTCATGTCTTTTCTTTCACTGGGTGTGGGTTCATTATTTTGCCTTATGAATGCCAGGATCTGTGTTGCTGCAAGCCTGATTTCTGTACCTGACTGCTTAATATTGCAGTTGTATTTTTGTAAGTTTTCTTTGTTTGTTCTTGTTATGAAATCCTGTTTTTGTTCTTAGTTAGTTTAGCTGTTTAAGTTTAGCTAGTTAGGCTTTTCCCTACCAAGTGGTTTTTCTGTTTATTTATTTTTTAATAAAGCCCATTGTTTGACGGTGCACTTGAGTTCAGCCCTTTTCCTTATACCTATGGGGCATGCCCATAACAAGTAAAAGTTGTGTTTTACTTTTTATTTTTAAATTTATATTTTGAGTAAGTTTTACAGTACAAGAACAAACTTTGTTTTTCATTTAATGTTTAAAATTTCAGAGTTAAAGATGATTAAACTCTATTTGTGGTTTTGGATTTTAAAAGTTTACTTCTCTACATAAAAAATACCCTAATTTACCATTTTATATAGTTATACGACAATTCGCTTTGCCTGATTAATCAAGAAAAATAATTGTTGGTTGCAGCCCTAGTTACCGTATTTTTCGGCTCATAAGATGCACTTTTTCTTTCC
>SRMA01027452.1:30971-77855 GCA_007224835.1 Danionella cerebrum | reverse complement strand
CTACAAACCCGATTTTTTACGCCAAAATACATTTTAAGATGTGAAATGGGCACAGCTAATAGTTTATTTGCGATCTGTTTCTTGAGCCTGACGATAAGATGATGATCGATCTGCATCGTTTTCAGTCTGTCGTCTAGCTCCGGAGCTAGGCCGAAGCCGCGGCCATATTTGTACACCCAGCGCTGCGCGCTGACGTCATCGCCCATCTCTGCCATAGCGCGGTCGTAATGAAAACGGGGGGAAAATACTACATTTCCCATAAAGCCTTGGCTACGGTAGCCGCAGCGGTGCTTCCGCATCCATACTCACGAGCGAAACTGCTTTTGACTCTCGCATTTGAGTGATCTCTCACGCTACAAACCCGATTTTTCTCGCTAAAATACATTTTAAGATGTGAAATGGGCACAGCTAATAGTTTATTTGCGATCTGTTTCTTGAGCCTGACGATAAGATGATGATCGATCTGCATCGTCTTCAGTCTGTCGTCTAGCTCCGGAGCTAGGCCGAAGCCGCGGCCATATTTGTACACCCAGCGCTGCGCGCTGACGTCATCGCCCATCTCTGCCATGCGCGGTCGTAACGAAAACGGGGGGAAAATACTACATTTCCCATAATGCCTTGGCTACGGTAGCCGCAGCGGTGCTTCCACATCCATACTCACGAGCGAAACTGCTTTTGACTCTCGCATTTGAGTGATCTCTCACGCTACAAACCCGATTTTTCACGCTAAAATACATTTTAAGATGTGAAATGGGCACAGCTAATAGTTTATTTGCGATCTGTTTCTTGAGCCTGATGATAAGATGATGTTGCACTGGAACAGTGATGGTGATAACGAATGGTGGACTTTAGAATGATGAGTGGGGGCAAAGAAAAACATTACAGCCTTTTTTTTTGTTACTTTTACTGTTTACTGTCTGTTCATGTTACATGTTTGGCTGTTAACTTTTACACAGTTGATATAAAATATTTTCCAAATGTTTGGTTCAGAATCTTTTTTTTCTAGATCTTCCTCTTTTAAAATTGGGTGCGTCTTATGAGCCGAAAAATACGGTACTACAAAATATGTGTCTTTTGTATTAAAAGAGCTTTGGGGAAAGACATCACTGGCAGCCAAGTGAGAAGTCCTGGTCACTCCAGAGCCTGGTATTTGCCATTCACAAAAAACATATATTTATTCCACATTTTACTGTAAAATCACTATATCCATATCATTATTATTATTATTATTAAATAAAAAAATCAGTTTATGACCCCTTTAATGATAGAGGGGATCTGCAAACAGGAGAAGGACATAATCCTTGCTGGGATTTCCCAAAACTGATGTGAAACAAAAAAAAGGGTTCCGCCAACGAGTGATGAGCCTTGTTTTCTGAAGGGAGCAAATACTTTTACTCTAGAAATAGCAAATTTGTTTCTACCTTTTTCAAACGTAGGCAGGATTTTAATCTATTGTTGATAAATTTACAGACAAATTGTTAGAAGAGAAATAGGCAGCGCTCTGGGGATTAGCAACTCACTAGAGTCACTATAAGCAGTTTTCATAGAACACGAATGCTAATGAGATAATCAACTGATAGAGACACCTGTGACTATTTACCGCGGAACAGCTGTTGGTGATTGATTAGAAATAGGAGTAGCACCATCACACGTGTTTTTATCTGAGAGACACTGGAATCTTTTTATAATTAACAGTGCAATTCTCCGCATACAATTCAACGTATACTCCGCATGCCTACTTTTTTCCATGGGCTGTTTGGGTATTACAACTTCTGATGATCAATAATTGCGTATACCCACGCTATACTCACTTGTTTTGCTGGATAGACTTCCCCAATTCACGTGAGTTCACGTCCCCTTTAACTGACTTGGAAGTGTTTTTTAACTTGCAGCTTTATTTTTTTGCAATTGGTGCATTTTGTTTGAATTCCAGCATTTCCCGCCCACCAATGACCTTATAAGGGGTCTGCATCCCGTCCCCTGTAACTGTCTGCCAGGTGTTTTTAAAACCTCCTGCTTAATTTGCTGCAATTGGTGTATTTTTCTTTTAGTTTAATTGGCTGTAAGATTAATTTATCAAAGAGCTTCATCAGCTGATCCGGGTGTGGGGTTGGAGCGGAACTCTACAAGACACCAACACCCAAAGACTAAGTATACAATAAAAAAAAATGCACAAAATGTCATTTATGTTAAATAAAGCTAATCAATCTAAGAACAGTAACTTCTTTGCTCACTTTTAAATAGAATTTGTGCTGGGAAAGTTAGGGTGGAAAACCTTTTTTAGGGCTGCACCACTGGGTGAAGCCATTTATTGTCAAACAACCGTGTTTACCCTTTTTAAATCAGAATGACATCCGAAAATTTACGAATGGCCCTGATCAAAAGTTTCAGTAGTGATTTTGGCCTGATAACATGCACCGAAACTGGTTTGAGTGTCTGGTAAAGGTAACCATTCTCACCTCGACCTGTTTGCTTGGAATCAGTGTTTGTGCACAAAAAGGTTTCGGAGTTCTGACTCCTGACAGACCCTTGCCTCTTTCATCCAGTGAGGCACTGATATTTCTGAATTCTGAGCGATGTGGAAAACAAAAGAGCCGTCAAAGGATGAAAAGGTATTTGAACTGTACGAATCAGAAAAGAGATAAACAATCTCCTGGTCATTCTACTCAACCTTGTTAAATGGTAAGGAAAATGGTAAGGGATACAAAGAAAAACCCACGATTAACTTCAGAGCTCTCTGAAAAAATGTGTTGTTTTAAGGAGAACAATCAGGAGACACTCGAAGAAAAATTGGTTGCAGGGTTGAGATGCCAGAAGAAAGCTAATTTTCCACTTACAGGCTTCAGAACAAAGAAACCGTAAACACCAAAACCATAAACTGTACATTTGGAGGGGAGTCAACAAGACCTTTGATAAAAAGAACATCATCTCTGCTGTGAAACATGGAGGCGGGTAACTGATGTTTTGGAGATGTTTAAGCTCCAAATGCCAAGCATGTTCTCAATGGATACTGGCGGAAAATGTGCATCATCTGCTTGGAAGTTCAGCACGTTCCTGGATGTTCCAGCATCACAACGATCCAAAACACAAGGCCACGCCCACACGTCATTGATTCCACCAGAACAAAGTGAATGTTCTGGAGTGGATCTCAGTTTCCTGACCTCAAAATCCCTGAAGCACTCAGGAGAGAACTCAAACATGAAGTTTTTGACAAGAAGAATGGTTTTGCGTCATCATTCATATTTTCTCAAAAATGCCACAAAAACAAAATATTTTGTAAACTTATGAGCACATCTGTAGAATTGACAATGGTTATGCTAAACCAACCCGTTCTAGAATCGTATCCTTTAAATAATCCAGAGCTCCTGCTGATGCCACACTCTCCTTATGGGTGTAGGTTTGCAAAAATTTATAAGCATAAGCTCACATAGATAATAAAGCTAAGAATCATGGGAGGGATTCTAAGGTTTGTGACATCACAATTAGCAATCAAGAGCAGCTCATTTTCAGAGGGCACTAGAGTTTAGTTCTAAACAAAAGTTCTGCATTAATCTTGAATCTAGTTGGGACTTTGGGCTACTGTACTGACGCTTTATTGTTTAAACTGATATTAGGGATGTATTACTCTTAGTGAGCTTAAGGAATAAACTCATGCCCTTGAGTCAAAATACAAACATAAAAAGCCCACGAAGGGGAAAAGCTAAATAACACAAAGGAGTGAAAGGAGTGAAGGAGTGAAGGAGTGAAAACTAAGCACTTAATACAAGAGGTTGAGAGACAGAGCTCTCAAAACATTAATATAAACTATTAATATCAACTATAAGAAAAAAATAACTAAAGGCTACGGAGAAACTCATTCGTAATGGCGTCCTCACTGCAAGTAAAGGGAATGATCCCATGCCTCAAGCCTGCCGGTACGGGATATTAATACATAGAACAATAAAAGCATGACGGGGAACATGTGATGGAAGGAGATTAGAGAAACGAGAAATGCAAAGGAGAAAGAAAAAAAGAAGCAGGTAAATAAAGATGCTGGAGTGAGGGAGAGACTAAAAGTCACATGACGAAGACAGAAGATGAAAACGACAGAAACAGAATTTTTTTTTTTAAGTAACAAGTTCATAAAGTAAAGTTAAAACAAAGAATAAGGTCAAAAATATAAATAATAATTGTTTTTTTTTTATTAAATTTACAAAATGCCATGTTAGAAAAACTGAAAAATCGAAAGCAAATCAATATTTTGTCTTTTTTTTTTGTTGCATTTTGCCTTCAAACAATCGTTGAATCTTCCTGCTACCCTTGGGTCAGAGATGAAACCTAGTCGTGAACTGAAACAGAAAAAACTGCGTAGGTCTGGGTTTTCAAGTTAGGTCTGTTCAATCGTAGACACACTGGCTGGAAGATAATCAAGCTTATTACACTTCGAAGGATGTGAGAAAGCTACATCCACAGAGGATCTTTCAGAAGCTGCGTGTTAGTGTAACCTAGAAGAATTAAAGGATTGACTGCCCAAGACCTTTGCGCAGTTCTGTAAAATGAAATTAATTAAAGAGTAACATTCCGAGATGTTTGCAGAAATTTCCTGAACCCAGAGAGATTTGTTGTTATTTTATCCCAAGAGAAAATCTAAAAGTCTCCTTGTCTGAAGTGGAAAAAGCCATGAAATATTCATGTGATTGGCCATATTATGCAGATTTTCCCCTCCTTTAGGCTTTTCTGGAATCAAGATGCTCTCTTTTGAATGGTGGGAGTCCTGTTGTTCCAGGCGTATGGTTGACTATGATAATGGCATTCTGTCGTTGAACTCTGGCTGCAGATTTAAGGCACGAAGAGACAGTAGGAGATCCGCAGATTCATGTTCAAGTCTAATCCTGAATGCTCACTTGAACCACCTGCTGCCGCTGACCTTTCTCGTTTACCGTCTCCGAACGCTCTGAGCTTGCTTTCATAATGCTTTCCCCACAAAGTGTCTAAAGTTTCATTAATATTGTCAAATTTGTCAAACACAAGCCACTTTTATTGCAAATGGCCTGAGATGAGCGTCCTGCACTCTTTCCTTCCAATCCCCTTCTCAAACTGTGAAGCTGAGCAGCCGTCGATTGTTTTTGTTTCGGTTCTTCTTCCGCCATTCAAGTCAATGGCTGCACTATGAACCACTCGCAGGAAACGTTTGAAACTTGGCACATAGATACAGTTGGCTATTATGAGCAATTTCACCCAATGTGGAACCTCTAACTAAAACTCTGTAGCGCCACCACTAGTTCAAATATACACTTATGTTTATGCTGATAACTTTTGAATTATAAAATCTAAAAATGAAAATCTTGTTTCCTCTTAATTCTTGGCTCAGGCCAATTGCAATGCTTTGTGTGAAATTGTAAATTAGGGTAATTAACAGACATTTTTTAATTACCTTCAAACTTTGATCCAGACCATCCTCTGGTAATGTTGAATAAAACTTATGGAATTCAAGTTGATGCAACACAATGTTTTTAAATATTGCATGAACAACACTCGCTGAAATGGTCATAAAGTTATGTCTCGGTAACGCTTAGGTGTATCAAGACCAAACTAATTGGATGTTTTAATAACCCTGATCTTAGGTTGTCTGCCAAGTTTCAGTATATTGCGCTCTAGTGGTAATGAGATAAAATATTTTTGTTTTATTTTTCCATTTCAATTTATCATATGTTTGGACTCTCTTGTCGAGTCAGACCATTTCATTTTTTGTTTGTCAGCCATTTTTTGAATGTCAACTCAACAAGTTTTGAGGCAGCGCCACCTGGTGGTCCACCATGACTAATTCTGTGGCTTCAAGCCTATAATAAAGATGTTTCCCTACAACTTGAAATATTGGCCTTAAACTTAGAGTGAGTGAGTACTTTGATCTCTTAAAAAAATTGGCAACAGTATCAAGTTTATAAACCATTTAATATGGATGAAAAACTGGATTTTATATAATTTATCTATTTTTGCCAACACTCAAATGGAAATGTGTTCAGTTTGGCTGTCACATTACATAACAAAAACAGCACTACACCACTAAACTCATATTTAACTCTGAGAAGTCCCTGCATGTACCGGTGCGTGTGCACCTAAATGTATAGGTAACAAATATAATGTGTAAAATGTCAAAAAGGCTATTAGTTTTGATATTTTGTTCAATTCAAAATGTGAGAAAATGGGTGATCGTCTTTCAGTTTCATTTTTCAGAGCCCAAATTGGTGCAATCAGTGCCATGTAGTGGTGAAAAGAAGTTCAAGACCTGTGATAGGGTTTAGGTGACAGGTGGTTTGCCTTTTGATAAAATGTTCACATTGTTTTGATCTTGATTTTTTGGCGGATTTATGATTTTTGATTTTAGTTATAAGACATAAACGCTCTTGTCAATTTTTTACATCTTTAAAGTAAAAAAAGACAACACGTACTACTCAAAATTGTTTTTTTTTTGCGAATTATCGTGTAATGTAATTAAGAAATATCTGTAAAGAAAGAAGCTGGGGTTATGCTAAAATATCACCCCAAAAAAACAACAGATGTAAATATAATTTATTAGAGTACTTTTAAAGAAGTAAACAATGCTCAAAATACCTCTGATTTCTAAGAGTTAAATAACATTTTGTGTTTCATTCTGAAGTTTCATATTATACTTTTTATTCCACGTTCAACTTTCAGCGGTTTGATGAAGCCGATGCGATTGGGAAGCGTTTTCTCTGTCTTCTTTCTCAGATTTTAAGGCCTTTTTTCCTTTATTTTGATAGGACAATGATGACAGACAGGAAGTGAATTGAAGAGACAGAAATGGACTAGGAAACGATCCACAAAAGCAAGGACTTGAACTCGGGTCGCCCTGTGCCATGGTGCTGTATTTACACCGCCAGAGCTCATCTACAGACCACACCTTCAAAACTCAAACAAAATTTAAAAAAGCGCCACAGTTAGTGTCCAGATCAAATATCTGCTGAGCTTTATTAAAACTACAAAACTAGAGTGTTTTCTGATGATCACTAACACGTTACGATACAGAATGATTTTCCATGATACGCACTGGGAAGTTCTTTACCACTGATAACAAGAGAAGTTCCCTGCACCTCACATCATTTAAAGGTCTCGATTCTACTATGAATGTATTGATGAGACTCGGAGGAGACCTGGTTTTTAAAATGCATGCAGCTCTGTTGAATAAGAACAAGTTTTCCATGAAACTTCATCTGGTCTCCAAGAAACACCAAAACACCTGGTGGGCTTCCTTTTCCAATACACTACTTTATACGACTGCAAGAGTTGCACATCGCAGGATTTCAGGAAAATTAAGGAAACTAAGCATTCGATAAAGACATGACCAGTATATATATTTAATGGTAGGATAAAAAAGAGAAACACATTTAAATAATTTATTTTAACAAGGCGTCAAGAATATGAATATGAAAGAATATGAATTGCTCTTATAGAAGTGAAGTAAGTATTTGACTCCATTAAAACCATTGGATACTCCTGGTTGGCAATCAAAGATGTCAGAGAAATCTTGTAATAGGCAGCCATTTAGCAACTCCAACCTTCAGCTCCCTCTAAAGATGTTCCACAGGATAAAGGACTGTGATTGGTCCACTCCGAACCTTGTGTTCTTCTTATTGAGCCGCTCTTTGTTTCCTTGGGCATTTGTTTTGAGTCATTGTCATGCAGAGAGCACACAATTTAATTTCCATAGCTGAAGGAAGAAAGTCTGAATTCTACGAGGAGCTAATGCTACAAGCTAAATGTTCTATTATGATTGAGTGTACGAACACATCTTCTCCTTCTACGCCTGTTTCTAAACTAGTGACTGCTGTCACCATTTTGTTAAAATATCAAAAAGACTTTCTGTGGAGTTACGGTGGTGTATGGGTAAGTTCCCAGTCTTCCCGTTCAATCCCCTTGCTTCTCTCATCTGCTCATAATAAAAGCAAAATTAAAAAAAATGAACAAAAAAGGCTTCCCATCTAATGAAATAGAATAAAAATGAACATTTGGTGCCTTTATTTGGGAAATATACTGTATACTTGAGTTTTAAGTGATAATTTCAACAAAAAAATGTATATATTCTTTTAAAGTAGTTTAAAGGATTTTTAAATCTTTACTCAAGAAACCCTTTTATTCTTTTCACCCTTTTTATTGTGAGTAACTGCTATAGTGATTTATTGAGTTAGAGCTGCTCTTATTTGAATGTTGTGTGTTTGGTTTGTCGTGTACAGCGCTCGGATTAACAATGTTGTTTTTTTAAAGTGCTATAGAAATAGATTTGTATTATATTGAATCATGTTTTGTCTGATATATCTCACCAATCCAAGCAAACATAAGTAACTTCCCCTTATCACTGCGTTAAATGTAACGTAATTTATTAAAATATTAACATTGCTAAAGTAGAAAAAAATGAATCCAAACATGTGGTTGATTTTGGATGATGTGTTCTTTGGACTGTCACCAATAAATAATAAATATTAAAACTTATATTTACATATTTAATAGCCATTTCTATAGTCCTTAATTCATTAATCCACAACTGGTCAAAACCTGGCCATTACAAACCAATAAATTGTTCAGACTAGGCAACTGTTACCAGGGGTGGAGCTTAATGACAGGTACAAAGAAGAAAAACGTTTTTTAGGTTTATATTTTTTAACCAAAATTGAAAGACCAAAGCAAATGAATAAAGATTTCACAATTGAATCCATTTACATATTTTTTTTTACTTGATTCTGACTCAAAATAGTACAAAAACTAAGATTTTGACAAAAAAATAGGACACATAAGGATTCATCTTTTACACCTTCAAGTTTAGCCCGAAAAACTAAAGCAAAAGTCCAGAATTTCCACAAACAGATCATGCAGGATCAGAAAAAAGGAAGAAAAGATCATACTTACTGTGTATTCTGAGAGCCACAAGCAGAGGATAGATAGATAGAGAGAGAGAGAGAGAGAGAGAGAGTGAGAGAGAGAGAGAGAGAGAGGTTAGAGGTCATGGACATGTAAATTGCAAGCAATAAACAAAATAAAAGTCCCAAAGTGTTATTTCTACCACTTTTAGCCATAATGTAGATCAAACAACGTGACAAATCTTTGCATCACATTAGGATGAGTTCTGTTCTTTCCACTGAGGGAGCTTTCACAGCGGACTTGTTAAGTTAAGATTCATTCAAACTACAGCTTGTTTTCCTACTTAGTTTGGTTGTTTTGAGGCGAAACTGGACCAAAAGCAGACTAAAAAAAGCGATCGAGACTTGCTCGAGGAGGTGGTCTCCGTGCGGTTCCAAATGAACTCTACAGTGGCTCGTATATGGTGTGGGCATGATCAAACTCTGAAAACAAAATGAAGACGAGAAAAACGTGGCATTATGGGTTGGCGTGTGTCTTTTTACAAAGGAGTAGTTTGCGTCATTAGAAACGTGCATCGTAACGATTAACACCAATAATATCGTAAAAGATGCCAAGTGTCAAATTCTTTCCTCTAGTGTTTCCTTCTGTGTACTGAAAGGCAGTCGGAAAACGATACAGCGGTTTTATTGATTAACTCGACTCCGTGGTGTACATGGATGAGCTTAACTGAAAATCGTTTTTATATTTAACGTATTAAGTAAACGCGGCACCGTTTCTGTCCAATAGGCATTCGTCCTGTGAGCTTCCGTACAATACTCACGGCTCACCGTCCGCTCCTCATGTTTGCAAAGTGATTACAGATTGATGTCGGTCTGCGGAAACATCTGTGGCACTGTTGTCGCTCGCGTCCCTGCGACACGTGTAGGTTTCGCTCCCCCGTTAGATTTACCTGCCATCACGAACATTAATGTATGTTTGCCACTAAATCACAAATAAAGTACTGTAACAGACCTCCGATGAATGTTCAAATGTTATTACAAGCCCTAAACTTACAGGAAATTAATTAATCAACTGTTTCAAAGTTAACTGAGTATTTCAGATATAACTGAGTTAACGAAATGCGCACAACTGGACACCTTTGAGTGACACTCGTTCATTTATTATTCGTAATAAAAAATGTACACATTGTATTTTTGTAATTTAAATCATAAAAAATGTTTTGTGAAAAAAAAATCAGTTTTTTTTTTTTTGGGGGGGGGGGGGTGTCAATGAATTGTGGCCTAATGTGACCAATGAGTTGCCCATATGAGGTCACATGGCTGTTTTTTCAACTAGTGTGGATCAGAGCGATCAGTAAGCATGTTTTCATCCAAAGATGCGAGGTAAATTTATGCGTAAAACTGGAGTATCGCATAAAATATTTGCGAATAAAGAACCGTTTTCAGCCAACGAGTCCAAGAGAACAGAATAGTCACTTCCTGGATAAACTGGCGCCAAATTTTAAAAGAAAAATGGAAGTTTCTGCATTAGAAGAAGGTCTTTTTTCTAATAATAAGTTAACATAATAAGTCTTGTGATCTTGCTCTCTGGGAACACAACCGGTCAAGACAGATCTTGGAGGCAATGATCCTGAAACTCGAACCGACTTTAGGAATTTTAGGACGATCAAAACAACATTTCAGATGGTGTGCAGTGAAATCACTCCGCTGGTTACTCCATTAATGCGTCCCAGTTCAGACACAAATACACAATCCCATTTCTCTGATTTATTCAGTAAACACTTTTTCTTATCGGGTAAAAAGTTTCCCTAATTCAGTTGTGCATATCATTTTTAATGCACTATTTCAACATTTATGTGTATCTTGCCGTTTACAGCCAGGTTTTTTTTAACACAATATTACCACATGCGGATAAAAATAGATGAATAGAAACGCGGCTAGTGTGGTGAGAATGACGACTAAACCTCTTTTCCTCTTGGTCCGGACCAGATGAAAAGTTCTCTAAAAAAAGAGCCTCCGCTGTAATCCAATTACCATTCTTGTATTAATTTCAGAGATATTTAAAAGAACAAAAAGAACCCAACTGTGTGTCCTTCATACACAATAAACACAGAAAATCATCCCATGTGTGTGTCTTTTTAGTGTGTGTCTGCCCATTACCAGGAAATAAAGCACTTTCCTGTGTTATCTATTAAAGATACTTGATATCTTCTCTTAAATGCTTTCAACGAGTGAAAATGGATCTTCAAATGGATTTAGAAACAGCTGAATTGATAATTAAATTAAATTCTCAAGCATTTTCATTTATCTTTGGGGAGTTTTGCCCAGGTTTGACCACTCAGAGTCTGGTGTCCTGATGTGCTTGTACCCATCATTAGAGTTTTGGATTTGTTCTTTATACAGGTCCTTCTAAAAAAAATTGCATATTGTGAAAAAGTTCTGTAATTTTCTGTAATGTACTGATAAACATTAGACTTTCATATATTTCAGATTCATTTACACACAACTAAAGTAGTTCAAGCCTTTTAATGTTTTAATATTGTTGATTTATGCATACAGCTCATGAAAAAATTGCATATCATGAAAAAGTTCTATAAACGAGAGATTAAACTAATCATTTGAATCGACTAATTAACTCTAAACACCTGCAAAAGATTCCTGAGGTTGAACCGGCCTGGTCATTGCTCAAAACCACAATCATGGGTAAGACTGAACCAATCGTCTGTTCCCAGAGTGCTGTATCAAGGCTCCTCAGTGGGAAGTCTGTGGGAAGGAAAAAGTGTGGCAGAAAATGCTGCACAACGAGAAGAAGTGACCGGACCCTGAGGAAGATTGTGGAGAAGGACTGATTCCTGACATTGGGGGACGTGGGGAAGCATGAACAGAGTCTGGAGTAGAAACATCCAGAACGATCATGTACAGGCGTGTGCAGGAAATTAGCTACAGGTGGCGCATTCCCCAGGTCAAGCCACTTGTGAAACAGAAACAGAGGCAGAGAGGGAAATGCCAAAATGCTGAAGTCCAGTGTCAAGTAGCCACAGTCAGTGATGGTCTTGGGTGCCATGTCAGCTGCTGGTGTTGGTCCACTGTGTTTTATCAAGGGCGGGGTCAATGCAGCGAGCTATCAGGAGATTTTAGAGCACTTCATGCTTCCATCTGCTGAAAAGCTTTATGGAGATGAAGATTTCATTTTTCAGCACGACCTGGCCCCTGCTCACAGTGCCAAAACCACTGGTAAATGGTTTCCTGACCATGGTATTACTGGTGCTCAACTCTCCTGACCAGAACCCCATTGAGAATCTGTGGGATATTTTAAAGAGAAAGTTGAGAGACCCAACACTCTGGAGGAGCTTAAGGCGGCTATCGAAGCATCCTGGGCCTCCATCACACCTCAGCAGTGCCACGGGCTGATTGCCTCCATGCCACGCCGCATTGAAGCAGTCATTTCTATAAAAGGATTCCCGACCAAGTATTGAGTGCAGAACTCAACAACAATTATTTGAAGCTTTTTTTGTATTAAAAACACTTTTCTTTTATTGGTCATATGAAATATGCTAATTTTTTTAGCTGTACGCCAAAAACAATAAAAGGCTTGAACTACTTCAGTTTGAGGACGACCTGTATATCTATATTTTGCAGATTGTAATGTGTAAAACCCATTGTACGTTTTTAAATTTACACATTTACACAAACTGAAAAGAGCCTCGTTTAGAACCAAAATAAAACCCCGCCACCCAACCTTTAAAACTATACTCTGGGAAAACTGGTGCCACGAGGCGACAGCTGGAAACTCGAGCTGCACCACATTATCTTAACGGCCCATTATATTGCGGTAGTTATGTTGCTATATTTAGTTCTCCCTGGTGTCAAATCAACAAAGCAAGCGATGAGGACGACAATGCCAGGGAAAGACTTCCCAGAATCTATTCCAGTGTTTGCTGGTTACCTGTGATGGTGTAGGGGTAGTAATTCCAGGCTTTCTCAGTCACGTAGAAGATCTTAGGCACTACAGCTCTGGCCCAGCTCGGCAGCTTGCTGAAAAACACAAATAGCAAAGATAAGCACCAAAAAGGGAGTGTAGTACGGCCGTCCCAGACTAACCCTGCCCTGCTCTGGGAGAGGAAGATGCCCTTCAGATCTGCGCGGATTAATCGCTGCCAAAATCTCTTTGAGAGCAGCTGCGGAAAGCCTCTGTGAGTCCGAACAGACGTCTGTGAACGACGAGCGAGTGTGACGGGCTGTCGGTCACTGGAGACTGGATCTGACATCTTCAGAGAGATATGAGACATGACAGGCTACAGGAGTTCAAAAATAACACTTATGTGCTCCGGGTTGTTTTTACCTCTGACTGTCACATCAGTTCAGACGTTCTGCCGACCGCTTCCACTTATATCCTTTAATTACATTCAGCGCCGTTTCCATGGGATACACGCCAATTTTTTAGAGGCGGCACAAAATCACACTTCACTCAGTGTTTGGTGGGATTTCAGATTCGTTTGTGTCCCTCCTTGTTTTAAATTCAGTGAAACAACATAATGAAATGGAGCTATATATATATATATATTCCAGTTTTTCTGTAGGAGACTGAACAATTAACTTATTTTTTTTCATGTTTAGGTTACTTTGGCACTTCCTGTTGTAAAAGGAAACTTACATTAGAACGTCTCATCATTGTTTATTAGAAGTCACTAAACGATCATACGGCTGTGTTTTAAAGCAGAACAAACTATTAAGAACTATCCAATCACAGAGTGGCTTTGTGAATGTGCTAAACGGCATTAACCCTTAACCCTTTCAGCCATAGAACCAAGTCCACCAGTGCATATTTTAATTTTTAGGAATGTATTTTAATTTTCCATACATCAATACAACCCTTATATCCTAGATTTTAATAATATTAATAGAGTTAGTTCAATATTAACTAAAAAAAAAGAGTCAAAACTATAAAAAAATCGGGTTTTTTCCACCACATATTTTTTTCTAAATACAGACATTTCATAGCTTTATCCCTCAAAATTGTAAATGTAAAAAAGTTGTACAAGTAATTAATAGCTTAGTTTTGGAAATACACTCAAATTTTTAAAGTAAGACAAAAAATTAAAAACATGCACATTTTGTATAAGACATACCATGAACATCACAATAAACCATTTACAACTGTGCAATTAATTTACACATTGAAAAAATGTTTCTAAGATACTTTATCATAGATAGCTTTGTATTAGACTATTTAATATACAGTACAATAAATAACAAAAATGACATTTTTACTGCGGTGAAACGTCAACATACAAAACCAGTCATATATATAAATATATGCAGCAATACGGAGAGACATTGATACTTTGAATACTTATGTACGTGTGATTTTTCAGGTTTTGTACTTTTAATAAATTTGCGACAATTTCAAAAAATCTTTTTTAACATTGTCTTTTTGTGGAGAATTTTGAGGAAATAAAAGAATTTCATCCATTTAGGAATAAGGCTGTAATATAAAAAACAATGTAGAAAAGTGAAGCGCTATGAATACGTTCCGGATGCACTGTATTTGAATCAGTAAATTACCAGGGTACCCACATGCACACACATGCCTCATTTTGTTTCTTTGCACATATTTCCATTTATCACACTTCTCAAATATAACTGTGTTTTTGGGGGGTGCCAAAACTTTTGCATACCTCTGTAAATAATCACTTATAGTTTGGTAGATGATTCTACTGTAGATGGCAGTTGCTCCCAGACTGAGCAGCACCGAAATCTCAGCTGTGTTGAAGAAGCAAGATAAATGTTCATCTTGATCTAATAAAGTCACAAAGATGGAGATTCTCTAATACCCTTCTCTCATGAAGTCCTGAATGAAGCAGATGCCGAGTGGATGAAACTGGGATCAGTGCCAGTGCTGTAAACCCGGAGCAGGAGGAATAAAGCAGCATTTATGCCGACCTTGCAGATTCTGGCTCGCGCTTGACTCAGCACATCTGTGATTTTAAATCCGAGGGAAGCAAAGCTTCACCCCCGGCTTTCAAAAAGCCAAGAGACTTCCGAAGATCAGACCTCAGTTGCATCCCTCACTTTTGATGGATGAGCCTCACAGCAGGTGTCTGCAAATGAAAACCAGAGCAGATCCCACAGCCACAGGAAAATGGTGTCTGTGATGTTTCTATCGCCACTATTTTACCGATATAATAATCACAAGCACTTATTTTAACGTCTCCTGCATGGTATTATGGATTCCACGCAGTCGTGTCCGTTATCTTCAGTTATTTATGAAATCTCAGCTTGCATCCTGCCACTTCCTTGTCTGCATAATGGTAATGTCATGTGATCTAATTACGTAGCTGACAGCACTGGTTACTTGAAGTGACATGACGTCCCGGTATGTGACGACACATTCGATTGCAGAAACACAGCAGCGATACAAAACCAAAATGGAGCAAGGGGTGGGGGGGTTGTACTCTGGAAGCAATCTGGTAACAGGTGCCTTGCCCAAGGGAGGAAGAGAGTGACTATTTTAAAGACTTTTTTAAGACAGGAATACTTCACTGCTCTGATTGACAAACGATTTAAATATTAATTAAGAGGAAATGATCTGATAAAAGATGAAATGGTGGTCAGTGTCAAAGTTTGAGCATGAGTCTGACCATGAATCTGAAGAAAATTATTATTTCTGCAGATTTTTAAGGTCTCTACACAGCAATATGATGGCCTCTCAGTAGGGTGCTCTTCCTCTGGGTCTAGGAAATATTGGTGCTTCCTCTTCTCTCATGCTCTCAGCGGAGGCAGCGCATCTTTCTCCTCTCCCTTATGTCTGATTATCTGCTGGCACTCTTTGTTTGTCTGCGAGAGACTCTCATTGTCCTGCTCTTCAAATAAAAGGAACTATGGATCTGATCAACTGGTCTCTGAATGCAATTGACACCATTTTCTCAACAAGGAGCGTGGGTTCAGGGGAGCCCACTTGTCCTGCAGGAACTTTCGCTGCTGGCTAAACGTTGGACTCCTGGGGGAAGTGGAGGATCATGTGCCTGGCTGCTCTGTCCCTGGAGGATGTCTAAGACATTTATCTAATTGGAACTGTGATAACTGGGATTCAGCTGATCGGAATATGTGGAACTCTCAGCTATCGGCGATTATCAAAGGCGGTCAGTGCTCAAAATCCAACTAAGCTTGGAATGTGATGTTGACTGGACTTAAAACTGCCGGGACTCATTTAATGGTCTGTGACCGCAAACTGGATGTCATCGGGGAGAGAATGACAGATTAACAGCAACGGTTGTTGGATCAAAAGGAGACTGGTGATGGACAGTAAAAATCTGTGCAAATTTACAGTTTTGACCCAAATTAACTTCTCTCATCTGGCTTTCCCTTATCTCCTCTGGCCTTAAAGACCACAAGAGGAGTCAAAATATTCCCTGAGAGGGACCTTCTCCCAAACGCTGTAATCTGAACGGGCCATGAGTACAGCGCCTTAAACGGCAGCGGGAAAATGTTGGCTGTTGACTCCAGCGGTCCCACCACTTTCCTTGACCCTACCCCCTCCTGCAATGGTTGTAATGGCTTTTTTTACCTGCTCCACACTGCCCTCTGAAGGACAGTGTGGAAAAGGCTCTTTTTGAGCTACCTTACCTAATGTATATCCATTTCTGTTTCTTTCTCAAATGCTACCTCTCACCTTGGACCCTTGGACTCTCAAATGGACCTGTCCTCACCTTGTCTATGTCTGTAGCCAGAGGGGTCTTATTTCAATGCACGTAAGTGTATGTGACAAATAAAGGTTATTTCATTTCATTCATTTCAGATGGCGTTTGCAGTACAACAGATGCTCACTACAACAAACGGAGAAACAGGAAAGAAGATGACGATAACAGAGAAGAAATCCAAGAAGGTTGACACCCATTATTTTCAATTGAGGCACGTTGTCGCACAAAACGTCAAACCGAAAATTCAGATCGGTGCGTAGAGGCCTTTATCAAATGGCCAGTATGAATCAAATTGAATCGAAGAATCTTATAAAAATAAACATAAAAACAATTCATACACACAGAACTATCCAAACCCATTCAATAGTAACACACAATGCTTTCACTTATTGACTGCACAGTGGGGGATGGTTGGGACCTTTTGCTGCAGTGCTGTTTATTTTAACAAGATTCCTAGTCATTTTTCACTGTAACCTGCCTTTAAATGTAAAATAGCAAACCAGCCATTAACCCTTAGAAGTTCCTGGATGCGCCGGTGCACGTACCACAGCGTATGTTTTGAATTACGTAAGAATGACACAACCCATTTAACTTTTATTATACAAATATAATATGTAGGTTTCAAGAAGGTTATTATTTTGTGTTATAAGAGTGCCAACACACAATTTGCAAGGTAATTCAAATTTAAATATGAGAAAATGGGTGATCGTCTTTTAGTTTTGTTTTCGGTGGCATCAGTGCCATCTAGTGGCGAGAAGAAAAGATAATCCTTGGAAGTTCAAGACCTGTGATATGGCTTGTGTTATTCAAAGTTCTGGCACAGAAAAAGCGCAATGGATCAAAAACGTGCTTGGAATGACTTCTGAGAGGTTTGTCTGTCTCTTTGATGTCATTTTCACACATTATCTTAGCTTTTTTGGGGATTTACATTTTTATTTTGTCTAAACACTTTTGATTATTGTTATGAAACATAAAAACAGTTTGCAACCATTTGCATTTAAAAATGTACCTCTCAGAATAGTATTGTTTGTAACATTTTAGGATTGTTGTGGCATTATTGTGTAGTATAATTACAAATTACAAATTATATATATATATAGGATAATATAAAGATTTGTAAAAAAACAAGATTTCCCTAAAAAACAAGTTTTAAAGATATTATTAAGATAATTAATTTATTAGAGAAAATTGTAAAGTAGTAAAAAAATGCTCAATAGAAAATCAATGTGTTTGTTAATCCAGTAAAAAAAATTTTTGATCACAAACGACTGTAATAATAATCTAGTTGGAAAGAGCTTTTTGGAAATGATGCATTACGGCAGGTTTTTATGTAGCAATAAAAGTGTAGCTTGGACACAAAAAGTAAAGTGTTAAAATCAATCTATTTAAATGTAAAAGTCTGTTTTTCTGTGTACTTTTCTGTTGTATTTTCTCACTTAATTTGAAACCACAGCAGGTTGAGAAAATCAAGAGTTAATTTTCCACGTCATTCTATTTCAAAGATTCGTGGAACATCCATCTGTTGCATGGAAACCCAAGCGTTCCGTCTCTGTTGGGTTTCCAAAAGAACAAACTGCTCCAACAACTTCACATTTCTCCTGAGCAAATGAAATCTCCGCTAGCTTTGGTCTGTGGAGTGTTGAACGGCAGCGAAGCTCGTGTAAGAGCCATGGCAGGCTTGAGCTCAGGAGCAGGTGGCCTGTGGGCGACAGGCACAGGTACAGCTTCCCGCAGCCAAATCTTCAATTATACACATGCTATAAAAGCAGGAGCGCAGTCGCATTCTTCCCACACAGCCTCAGCCTCGCAACACGTTCACTCACTTTCTCTTGTCCTTCTGTCCTCAATTGGATCGCTTCATCCTTCATAACTGAGTTTATTCAGCCTTAGTTTTTTTGGACAAGATTCAAAAAAGGGAAAAACTCTAGAGGTTAAGTACAAAGCTCCCTCTGATTTTATTCCAGTTTTAGTGCAGCACTGAGTATATTTTTCATCCGATTACACCCATATATAACTCATGTAGTTGATTTTTAATGATGTAATCTGGACAAAACAATGTGTTCTTGTTTAGTTCACAACCAAATTACCGCTAAGCTCTGCCCAAATTTCCGATCAGCCAATCACAGTTAAGTATCCCTCCCAAAAATGTAAAGATTCTGTCAAACATCTCAAAATATGAGTGTCAAGATTTTTGTTCAAATAGGTTAAGACAAATTTAACATGAATTAAAGATGCAAGCAGCGATCAAAGGGCTTGAGCACCTCCGGCGCAATCACATCTTGGTGGCTAGTTTGTTGCACAATGAACTGCTATCAATCCTCATAAAAAAACATATTCAAGTGAGAATTGTTAATTACTGAACAATACAGGCAAAATTAATAATAAAAACCACATCTCAAAGCTTCATGTCCTACAGGTGGCGCTAATGAGTATAAATATTCATGAGTCTAAATATTTTCTGCTGTTGTTTTGCCCAAACTTGTCAAAACTATTGTCAAAATTGGTAAAAAAAAAACAAACAAAAAAAAAAACCTTATTAGTGGTAAATGATGTATTTCCTGTGGCCACCAGGTGGCACTAAAGCTGAGAGAATATGTTGTAGATTTGTTCTTACATGGACTTTTTTTACCAGCATAGTTGGTAAATTTGGTACAGATCAGACAATTATAACAACTTCTTGCTTCATTGCGGAACATCAAAATTCAGAAGAGGACCAAGAACAAACTGTTCCACGAATTCAAAACGCATAAAATTGCAAAGGCCTTTAGATGAGGCTGTCAGAATTTGATGATCAATTAAAATCTATAGGAGGAGTTTGTTAAAATACGAGAAAATTCTGAATAACTGAAATAACTTTTTTGTAGGTCTCGGTCCCTTACACGAGTATTCCAACTTTCATTCCTATTTTTAAAACACAGTCTGAAATAGCCGCATAAAACTGAAAAAAAAAATGCAATATTACATGTTGCCAGCAGTGTTGGGCAGTAACTAATGACGCGTTACTAAAGCGCATTATCTTTTAAAATAAATACGTTGATTACCATTACTGACAACTGCGTTTCTGTGTTCATTAAAAGCTGAATGTCGATAGATATGTAGATGGACGTCAATCGATGCAGCAGGGGAGAAAATGCTTTTTGGGATTGGTGCCATCCGTAGAGCAGTAGAAGAAGAGAATGCAATTCGTCAGATTGGTGAACGCTCTGTTAGCGTTAGCGGCCAGCATGGAAAGTGAGAGCAAAACGAGTTTTACAAAGCTGAAATACACTCATTATATCACGTAAGGTGAGCGTGAAAACGTTACAGTGAATTGGAATTAGCCTCATTGAGGCTTGAAATCGAAGCTGCTATCAACAGCAACAAACAGAAATCCAGTAAAGTTGCTGCAGATTCACAGATTCAGTTTCACAACTTAACAACTCGAGTCCCAAATGCTCTTTTCAATCTGTGTAAGGTAGCGTACAAACTACAAAACATGTCTCCCTCCGCAATCGGGAAATTACTATGAGCAGCTGACTGAGGGTCGCTTAGGGACTGTCTGCAAAGTGCCAAACCCAGAATACATTTGCCCAAAAAACTCAAATACTTCAGTCTAAAATGCTCCATTATTAGCAAGCCACAATCCACTAATCACCTCCAGTGTGTACTACGAATATAATTTGATTACATTTTATTATTGCATAATTTTAAGTATGAATTCATTTGATTAAAGCTCAGTTGCTTCCATATAAATCAATGTATTACCAAATAATCCAGTTTATACATTACTATTCTAATGCTTAACCTGTAATATATTTTTACCTACAATGTAACCTACAAATGAATTTTTCTATAGTTTAAAAATGATTATTTAGATTAAAGATCAATGGGTCAAAAAAGACCAAATTACTAGTCCTCAACATGCAGCTCGGTTTTTTCTGTTTTTTGAAAAGGCAGGCCAAGGTGAATTGTATTTAAAAGTTCCTGAATGTTTGTGGTGATCCGTTATTTTTTTTACAGGTGTGGATGGGGCTTTTTGGTATACGTGCAAAAAAAGTAAAAAACAAAAAACCCTGGTACAGGTGGACATCGCCTAGATTTATGGATAGAAATGGTACAAAATAAAACAATAGAAAACATGTTTACACATATTTACAAATAAAAATATATAAAAAACACACACATAGGTTTTTCTTCGTTTGTGGCTGAGATTTAAAATAATTGTAGCATCTCCTCCTGTCTACCAGAATAATGTCAGAACTATCTTACTAAATAAAAAGATACAACTAAAGCAGAAAAATGTCTTGCACTTCAGATGGCAGTGAATGTCTGCAAAAAAAGGCGGAGAAGAGATTTCGGTCATAAAAGTTCATCATCCACATAGACAAAATCTCCCCTCCCCCAATCCTCAGCCGACTCCTCAGGAATGACCACATTTACACATGAAAGATTAGCCAAACATTAGCCAGCTAGTAGCACAGAAAAGTGATTTCAATTCGATTTTTGATGCCATTATGATCTATTAGTTTAAAACCAAAATAACCATTTTTCATGCAAACCCTTTCTTGTGGAAGAAAACCTCTTTTGTTACTCAATGTAACGCTTGTGGATTAATACCTTTATAGTCACACATTTGAAAACATGTTCCACCAGTTCACAGTAAATCATTACATGGACCTGTGCGAGTTACACCAAAACATTGAGCTAATTTTCTGCTTCGTAGGTTGTGTGGTTGGCTACACAATTTAAGTGTTATAGGGACGCGTAACATTTTATATATCAGCAAAATACTGGTGAAACTTGTCTCTCCTTGCAGTCACAACAATAATGTTAATTCAGTGCACGGCATGAGCTTCCTTCAATCCTTTTACAGCGACTAAAAGAACAACAAGGCTCAAAAGGCAGCCAAAACATTGCCTGCGTGACCTCTCATTTATTTAGCAGCTCTTGTTTGACTGCAGATAAGTGCTACAGGCTTTCAATCCTGATAAATACATGAATAGTAACTGGCGAGAAGCTAAAAACATAGCAGACTGGGCGCACACTCACGCATTCAGACTAATCATTTATGTGTGAAACTCAGACAGTGTTACACAAACACTGAAATAAATGTTACCTTTTCTAGTGCATTTCCATTTTAACTTCATGGAAGAGTGTTATAGATGATCACCTAAGTGAAAAATTGAGAGTGAGCTACGTTGGATGGAACATTTGTTGTTATACATAATATCTTTGTTATAGTGGCACTCTATCTCGAATGCGCTCATGCTATTAACAAGTATTAACAAAATAGAATCTCTCAAGGTTGTCTACAGGACACATCTTTAGTTGGGTAAAATGTACCCAGAGGGTGAGGACAGATGTGACAGATGTTTCCCCGCTCTGTCAAAACTAAATGTATTCTGGAGGGTGTTGAAATGTGCATCTATAGCTATGTTTGTTATTCCAAATGAGTTCAGCACATAAAGATCTTCATCCTTGTTGATCAGATGATTCTACTTGGACACTATAATGCCTCTCTATCTCCCTTTGGCCTAAAGATGGGATGTTTCGCTTTAAAAATGAGAAAATGAATGCTACGTTGAGTGGTGGAACTGACATATCGTAATTGTCAGCCAGCCATCATGTATTTTAGGGGACTCCAGGTGTTACCAGATTATCCCGCTTAACTCAAAGTGTTGTACTGTATAATGGACCGGGTGAATCTGGAATGAGGATGTGTGTCTTTGATGTGCATAAATATATCTAAATATCTTTTTTGTATTCTTTTTATTTTCCTTCTCTTCTGTCTTTCTTTTCTAGGGTTTTCCTAGTTTTACTCGTAGTATGGGTTTTGTTTAACCGAAAAGATGAACTTTACCTTTTGTATATTTGCTTTCTTTACAATAAAACAAAAATTTTGTACAAAAAAGCAACTCTGAAAAGTGTGCAGCATTTATTAATGTCCCTCAAAGCGTTGAAACTGCAGCATATGTAGTTCCTAATAAAGAGGAAAGTGTACCATAACCTGGTAGATTAAAAATAAACAGACAGCTTAGGGTTACACACAAACTTTTATATTTGTTTGTAAAAGTGGCATTTAAAAAAATCTGTCCCCTGTGACAAGGAGGGAAATAAAGGTTAGCATGTTTATCAATGATTTTTCCAGAGGTCATCTATACATTTTTTAATTGGTTACTAGGGTAAAATATCTGGTTGCTAAGGAGAAACAACCAGATATTGTTTCTTCTAACTATGAGTGATACATATAAGTATATATTCTGGGCATTTTCAGTGATATAGAGAGATATAGTGAGACATACAGATCTGCTGAGTTGGTTGCTAGGGTAAAAGTTCATAATATTTTGTTTTCCATGTCAATGTGTAAAATAAACCAACCTCCATTTCTCTATGATTTTGTAAAAGCCAATTTTATGAAAGCCAAAATAGAGAAAGATCAAATTAAACAGTATGGTAAAAACTCTGGTTGCTATGGAAGGCTCATTGACATAATGTTTGACATACATTGCTAGGGTAAACCGCTTAGTTGCTAGGGAGCCGGTCAGTGATGTCATTCAAATTTAAGTTGAACTATTTTTTTTTTAAATGTATGTATCAATGACTTTTCTTGAGCTGATCTATATATTTTTCTTCAATCGGTTACTGGAATAAACAATCTGGTTGCTAGGGAGAAATCAATGGTACCATTAAAATGCTCCCTTCTCACCACGAGTGATATACATCAAGTCCTATATTCCTAGAATTTTCTGAAGCTGAAGTTGACAGGGTAAAAAGTTATGTGCATGATAGTGTATTTTGTTCTCCATGTCACTATGAATAAAATAAACCAATCCCCATGTCTCTGTCACTTACCAAAACTGAAATAGATTTAAAAAGTTTTGGTTGCTAGGGTAAACTGTTTGTTTGCTATGGGGCTATGTATCAGTGATTTTTCTTGAGCTGATTATTGATTATTTTTAATTGGTTGCTACTGTAAAAAAATCTGGTTGCTAGAGAGAAATCAATGATGTCATTAAAAGGCAGTACAAGCTAAAATTACTCAGGATCTTAGATAACAATTTAAAACATCGGGAGACTTTGGTTAAAACCATCATTCTATAGAGATACTTCTATATTTGGCTGGCTGTGTTTAAAGTATGGCTGTGCTCAAAGAGGCATCTTCAACCATGAGCATCTATTTGATCTCTTGATCACTCGAGGCTGAACTGTTAGACGCAGTGTAAAGTGCTTGTTTGTAAGGCTTAATTATTAAGTAAATTTGCCTCTCAGCTCCAAACAACCACAGAATCATCCACAAACCTTTCCAAATCTCTTTCTAGACCAATTACCTTGCTGTCTGTGCCAGAAAGGGATCTGAAACCGATGAAACTAATGAAAAACAATCAGAGACTGACCATGCATGGCCAAAGTCTCACGCATGGCGAACCTACGCAAGTTTGCCTCATTACCATGACAACCACTAGTGCGTACGTGCATGGAAGTGACTGCTGTCTAATCAAAAAACATGAGATCTTGCAAACACACACTTAAACCTGCAGATTTAAGAGTCTGTCAACTTTTACAACACACTTGCAACAAATAATGCGTACAAGGAAAATGAATACTGAACACGTAGAACAACAAGAATGCAAAACTTCACTTACATAGAGCTGAAATCAATCGATATATCTCCAAGAGTCAGTATTTTCTAATGTCAAATCTAATAATCTTTGTGCATTTTTAAGAAAACAGAGCTTGGATCGTGGACAATCTTTAGAATGTCGATTATTATCAGTATTTTGAGATATTGTTCTCAAAAGTCTCTGAAATATATACATTTTTTTTTCTTTTTACAAAAATTGCTCTTTTTAATCCTTAAAGATTTTGTAATAGCGCAAAACAGAGTATTCTGATACCACATCTTAGAAAAAAGCCCATTGAGTCAATTTTTGCATAGACATACATATTGTCGCCTTCTCCAGCGCACTAGACCTTCACATCAACTGCAACTAGACTTCTGCAAAAATGACTAAGATTCACCCTGAGACAACAGTGTTGATTATCAAGAGGCTGGAGATACCGAAAAATAAAATTATCATTCATATCTCCTGAAAAATAGCCAAGAACCAAAAAACTTAGGAGCACATTTTATGTTATACTTGATGTAGCCCAGTCTTACCCAGACTCTACCTCCTGCAGCCCCCAGACAATATGAGTTTCAGACCCCTACTATAGATGCTAAGTAATTACATCCTGTGTTTCTTGGCAATGACAGTGCCGGGAGGTAGCATGAGATCCATCCCTCGATATTTTTGCACATCAAATCATTCTTTTTCAGAAATAAACACCTAAAAGTAAAATGTAAATATCCACACTGTTCAAATACGCTGTCATACACCTCCAAAACACATTCTTCAGCTTCATCTTTCTGTGAACACCCGTATCAGTGATACAACCAAGCAACAGGAGGTGAAAAGACGAGGTGATAAAAGCATTGAGCACATCTCTGCCCGGATCAAAAAAGCCAGGAAGTGATGTCACCAACATCTCTCAACCAATAAGGAAACCCAGAGGTGTAATGCAATCAATGAACCCTCTCTCTCTCCAGCAACATTGATTTCTCGGGGTCCCGGGGGGTTGCGTGCTCTTGGCTCACTCGCTGCCTGTTACTCCCGAGTGTGTGTGTGTGTGTGTGAGAGAGAGAGAGAGAGAGAGAGAGAGAGATTGAACTGAAGATTACTCCGTAACGATGTTCCCACAGACAACTGATGGATTAGATGTACTCCGTTCAGCTCCATTTGAACAGCCATCAGAGGCAGCGAATGAGCGCTTCAGATTATTTCTTCTAAAATATGTAGCAAAGATGGCATTGGTTTCAAGCTTTTGAGGCAGATTATATAAAAAAATAACAGCATTGCATAAATTAAACATTTAGTGAGGGCCTCATCACTTTAAAATTTAGTCTTTACATGTGATACAAAGGCCTTTATACAGTGCAGGTCTAGGTGCAGTCTATTTTTTCACCTTCTGTTCATACTTTGCTTCAATTATGACTCATTTCCCAATCATATGCTGCAAAAGTTTTAGATTTTTCATTAAAGTAAAGTTTAGATTCGTTTTTAGAGCGTGTCTGGAAGTTTTAGGGTTTTTTTGTTGAAGAATTAAAAATTTTAAACACGTATTCAGTTATTTCTCATAAGAGTCTGCAGCCTTACATGCAAAACAAACGCAGACTTGTCTTGCTCCAACCACCTACACAGAGTCGCAGCTTCCTGTGACTAGTGCAGATTATATTAAAGGATATCTCTAATTCATTTATCACTAGTCAAATAAATATTGTAGCTTTCTGATGAATCTAACACAGAAAGAGAATTAAATGTTAAAATGGCTAGCCATGCCACGAAAGCTACTAAAAATGCTACCTTGGCAACATACTCAGTATTAGCATCACTTGCTTTTGTACACTATCTGCATTTGCATCAAGCAATTTTGAAATTTCACATATAAAAACGCCTAGATGTGCATACATTTTGAAATTGCACGTAAAAATTATGCACACAACTGAATACAAAACACTTTTTTTTCTAAAAGGAAAAAAATTCACATAAAGTAAGATGGAAACACATTTACAGAATAAATCCCAATGCAATGGTAATGTGTTTTTCTGTCAAACTGGGGTGTGATGGGGTGGCATTGATGGACAAACCAACAGAACAATCATTGCCTACCAGAGCTGTCTGGACCTGCCTCGACCTTCAGTCGAATGCTTTAGCCTATGTACACTAAACTTTGTCTAACACCTATGAGCTGAGGCTGCTTGAGTGTTTCGTTGCTCTGCCCCCTAGTGGTACGAAAATATTAAAACTGGCATTTCGGCCTGTATATCCCAAACTGTTTGTCCAAAATTGATCTTAATGCGTTCAAGCCGAGTAGAACCATGTCCATTTTCACTGTGTCGGCCATTTTGGGTGTCGGCCATTTTGAATTATGACAAAAATAAACTGTATTTCAAACATGCTTTACTGTAAAATTCTAAAAGTTGTTGAGCATATTTGTCACCATGTCCTGAAGGGACTCAACAATTTTTACTCCAGCACCCCCTTGTGATCATAGAATATATAAACGAATTTAGAAAAACAATAATAGCTTTTGCTAGCTTTAGTTTTGTTCCTTGAGAACATAGATATAAAATTTACTATAGTTGACTGAACTTCCTGTCTGCCGTGTTGAATTAGCCGTATTGAAACTTTGCTTTTTCGAACTCCTCCCAGACCGCTCGTCCGATTCTCGCCAAATTTGAATCGGAACATTCTTAGACCTTGCTGGCAAAAAGTTAATCGTATTGTGTTGATTGGAGTTACGGTTTTTGATAAGAGCCATGGCGATTGTGATGCCATCCAATGGAGTTCGAAGCTGTATCTCTGCAACCTTTTGCCATAATGACACCCATTTTTGTGAGCCATCAGTACCAAAGGCTGACCCCAAAACAGAAGTTACTAAGAGTGCCACCTAATGGTCAAAAATAATAACATTTTAAATAATGCTCAATTCGACTGGTTTTATTTTTCCATGTATTGAATCGATTTCAAATGTCTTTTGTTTTCAATTTGATGGTACTTCTGCTCGCGTTTTGATTTCTGGATGCTTGGCCCTGCATTACTGCTTGCAGTAATATTTACAATCTCTTATTGCAAAAAAATGGAACCAGGGGTAATGTACACGATTGCACACGATCAGATTCACGAAGAGTTAAATGAACGTGAAAATGTTTTTGCCCTTAAATAAGTAATAAGGCAGGAAGCCGCTGGTATTTCAAATTTAAAAAATTTGAAAATAATTGATTTGTTTTTAATATTTGGACCAAAATGTATAAAAAAGAAAGAATTCTCATTTCTGATAAGCATAAGGACACTCTTCTATCCTGAAGAAACCTCCCTAGACACACTACAGTAAACTTGAAGCCTCTCGTGACTGATGCAGCAAACGTTTGTCTGCTACAAGTGCAGAACAACAATGAACAGCCCTGATCCACTCTGCGTTCATAAAGAGACTTCACTCTTGTTTTCCAAGTCTTGAGTGAGCACATTGTCCGTGGTGCAGAAGCAAGTCAAGGACACGTTCTCCTCGCGGGTTGCGTTCTTTTGCAGTCCGCATTCACACATTAAGCCGTGATTCAGACTCTACATTGTGCTCAGGTTACTTTGATCAACGACAGTCAGATATTTGTACTCGTGCCACTGACAAATATGTCTGCCATGCTCTTGACAAATAAGGGGTTTTAATAAATGGATAGAATGAAAAAGAAAAATCACAATCTACAGTGGTGTGAAAAACTATTTGCCCCCTTCCTGACTTTTTATTCTTTTGCATGTTCGTCACACAAAATGTTTCTGATCATCAAACACATTTTAATATTAGTCAAAGATAACACAAGTAAACACAAAATGCAGTTTTTAAATTAATGTTTTTATTATTTCGGGAGAAAAAAATCCAAACCCACATAGCCCTGTGTGTAAAAGTAATTGCCCCTGCACCTAATAACTGGTTGGGCCGCCCTTTGCAGCAACAACTGCAATCAAACGTTTGCGATAACTTGTAACAAGTCTTTTCCAGCGCTCTGGGGGAGTTTTGGCCCACTCCTCTTTCAGAATTGTTGTAATTCAGCTTTATTTGAGGGTTTTCTAGCATGAACCCCCTTCTAAAGGTCATGCCACAGCATCTCAATGGGATTCAGGTCAGGACTTTGACTAGGCCACTCCAAAGTCTTCATTTTAGTTTTTTCAGCCATTCAGAGGTGGATTTGCTGGTGTGTTTTGGGTCATTGTCCTGCTGCAGCACCCGAGATCGCTTTAGCTTGAGTTGATGAACAGATGGCCGGAAATTCTCCTTTAGGATTTTTGGTAGATTCATGCTTCCATCTATCACAGCAAGCCTTCCAGGTCCTGAAGCAACAAAACAACCCCAGACCATCACACTACCACCACCATATTTTACTGTTGGTATGATGTTCTTTTTATGAAATACTGTGTTACTTTTACGCCAGATGTAACCATTTACCATTTGTGGATAATGGCTCTCACTGTGGTTCACTGGAGTCCCAAAGCTTTAGAAATGGTTTTATAACCTTTACCAGACGGATAGATCTCAATTACTTTTCTTCTCATTTCTTCCTGAATTTCTTTGGATCTTGGCGTGATGTCTAGCTTTTGAGGTGCTTTTGGTCTTCTTCTCTGTGTCCGGTAGCTTCTGTTTCAGTGATTTCTTGATTGAAACAGTGTGGCAGTAATCAGGCCTGGGGGTGGCTACAGAAATTGAACTCAGATGTGATAAACCACAGTTCAGTTATTTTTAACAAGGGGGGCAATCACTTTTTCACACAGGGCTATGTGGGTTTGGATTTTTTTCTCCCTAAACAATAAAAACATTCATTTAAAAACTGCATTTTGTGTTTACTTGTGTTATCTTTGGCTAATATTAAAATGTGTTCGATGATCAGAAACATTTTGTGTGACAAACATGCAAAAGAATAAAAAGTCTGGAAGGGGGCAAATAGTTTTTCACACCACTGTATATAGGACATTTATGGAAGCATCTAGGGGTGTCACGGAGCTACTGATTCTTGGAGTGATTGTGATTCTAGTCACTTCTAAAACTTCTTTACCATGTCTTTTTGTTTTACGTAATATTTACTAGGTTACAATTATCTGTTACCCATTTTGAACGAGAAAGATGATAAAATGTGCTTTTCCATCACTTAGAGCAAAAAAAGAGGACTTGATGTAAACCGTTACACTGCCCCCCGGTGTATGGATGGTATCAAATAAAACTGTTTCAATGTTTAAACTAAATTTAAAAGGTCAGCTGTAAAACCAAGAACACCAGGGTTTAGAATGTCTTTGTAAAAAAAACATTGTCATTTTTCCAGCTTGGGGGTACATTTTGGAGATTTAGAGAAAACAAATAAAAGATTTTTCCATCGGGGGGTTGGGGATCACTGCGCTACACCACAGCAGCGGACGAAATTGCATTGAATTTTAAAGATAAAGGTCTACCTGCACAATTGCCCTCGTGTTCTATGTCTTACATTTCAGTTATTATATTGACTGTGTTCTATATTTTCTGAAGGTCAGTGTGAACAATGTAACGTGACCCTCTTTAGTAAACTAGAGAAAGCTTTTAACCCTTGTGTGTCGTTTGGGATGTTTTCTGCCACTGCAGGCTGATTTTGAGTCTATATTCGGCCACAACTTTTACTTAATTTCATCAAATGAAATGATTTTTGGTGACAAATCTTATTCTTACCCATATTTTAAGAAACTGCTTTGAAATTTTTCAAAAACTCTGGGAAAAGTTAGTACCCTTTGGTGTTCTTGGCTGTTAACAGTCATTAAATTAAACTACTGGAAAAATCAGATTCCGTTTTTTTTTGCATAACTTTCTTTATCTACCTCAATTCTCTACATTTTTTTAATCCAAGATTAATCCATGATTTTTAACCTTTAATTGCCAAGAAACTACATGATATCACTGATTTCTGGCAAACAATGACTTTTTTTGAATACAAAAAATAACTGAGGCCTGGATTTTTGTTACTTTTCATCACAATCTTGGACGTATCAAACAGTAACATTAGCATTGATGGGTTTTTGGGTTTTGCGTAGCACCAGATTTGAATTTTCTCTTCCTCATTTATTGTTCGTGCCCCATTGACATCCATTATAACGACCTTTTTTCGATCGCAATGCTACGACACCAAATAATTCTCCATTTCTGATTGTTGGTGGTCGTTCTTGGTGGGAAGTGTTGGTGTTTAATAATGAAAATCAATGGCTGCAGGAAACACTGGCATATAATGTCTGGTCTGACCAAAGCTCAACATGTTGAAACATTCACAAGATATTATTTAATTAAAAAAAGATAAATTCTTAACACTAAACCACAGAGAGTCTTTTGTGCATTCACATGTGATGCTCACACCTGCCACTGGAATTCTACCAGACAAAATAACGTTTTGGACACAGCGCCATCTGTTGGCACCAGGAATATTCCAGTTGTGCATCCTCAATGTTCGATTGGAACCAAATTGAACTTGAATCCTCAAAAGGCATTTTTAGGAAATTACAAGCCTAATCCAGTCGTATAGAAAAAACCACATTAGCATCGCATCAGGAGATTAACGTGGAGTTTGATACGCGCCACTCACTTGTTGAGATAGATACGTTTCTCTGTCAACTGTCCCGAGCCGTAGTTGGGGTCCTCGTAGGGCTCATTCTGGACCACCTCCACCCCTTCACCTCGCTCGCTCTGCTCATGGCTGTGTTTGCTGATCATGTAGAGCTGACCAACCCTGTACTGGAGACAGAGACAGAACACAGTCAAGGTTACCAGCTTAACGTAGTTCATAATGTTTACTTTAACCAGCACAGTGCTCAGCATAAATCCCTACGCCCCCTTTAATTTAATCCGTAGCTCTAAGAACTGTTTTCAAACTCGTTTTTCAAAAGTAAAAAAAAAATCCAAATTTCAGTTTTACTCAAGTTCGTTGAAGCAGAAATGAATGCACCCTACAACAAAAACTACTACACCTAGTATTTTGAGAGGACGGTACCAAGTCTTCTAGGCATGGAATGAAGAAGTTGGCGAGATATTGCATCATCTGTCGTTTTCCGTTCTTTAGGAAATACCTCTTTTATTTGATTAAAAGGCTGAAGCCTTCTGTAAATATAATTGAGTTAATGTATTAGTAAACAGACTGAAATTTCACGTGACGTAAAACCTTATAATACCTGCTGCTGTTTTATTGTGCTCCCACTGCTAACAATGATCACCAGAGATAAAATAAAGTCAGGAAGGATCTGAACAATCCTCAACTTCTACGCTATGAGTCAATTTCTAGAAGCGCTCCATCGGAGTGTAAAGTTATTTCCGGCGAGTGTCCGCCCATTATTTTGACACTACGGACTACATTCAACTGAAAGAACATTTGTTGAGATCAATGAAAGAAATTTGATTCTTTATTATGATTATGTCTCTATCCATGATCTCAGTAGCATTGCTTTTATGATGGGGGAGTTCACCTTTAGTTCCTACATTATCTACCTGTTATTTCAAACCAATAATGCAGTTTTATTTATTTTAGTTAAGTTATATCGACAAAAATTCGTATGTGAGTAAGTTACCCCTTTAGTCTTAGAAACTAGGGGTGTAACAATATAACGTGGTACAATAAATCACAATACAAGATTATTACAATGCGTATCGTCGAGATACTAGAAGATCTAGTCACTTCTGAAACTTCTCCACCATGCCTTCGTGTTTAATGTAATATTTACTAGGAGACAATTATCATTTACTCCATCACTTTGAGTAAAAAATATGACAATGCATCAACACTGCCCCCTAGTGGATCGGTGGTATGAAATGCTCTCACACAAATCAAACTAGACCCTAGCCTTCTTAGCTTGTTGGTGTTCAAATTTTTATGTAATTTTTTTTCCAATTATGGTTTGTTTCAACAGTTGGGTAGAAATTGTGAGAATGGTGTAAAAAGGGTAAATATTCGTAGTTACTAATAAAAATTTTTACAATGTAAAATGGTTTGGAATTATATTGTAATGTATAAACTCTCAATTTATGCAAATGTATTGATTTTATATGAATACGTCAATAAAATGTATGAAATAATCAACAGAACTGTACAAAGAATTATAGTTAAAGTCTATTTTACGTCACATTTAATCAACCATCATCACAATAAATGGTGTACATTTTAGTGTGATAAAATAATAATATAAAAATGACGGTGTGTAAAGTAAACTATACATGCGTTTAGTATCAAAAACATTGGTCCCTGATTATTGATTCGATTTGTTGAACCGCGGAGCAATTTTATGAAGATGTCCCTCCGTTTCATCCTATTAATCACTATTTCCACCAAAATTCTGAGCCATGGAATGCCTTGTGTTTCTGCACATGAGCAGCGGTTAGCCACTCCCTGGTTTCTCATTTCATGCACAAAAGCCACACCCCTTTTAGCAGAAATGATCTAAAGTGAGGAGAGAAAGTCCCTTTTTGAGTCTCACGTGTGGCAATTTTGAGTAAATTCCAACTGAAGCTCACTGCTTTCATTAGCCAAAGCAGCTCAAGCTTTGATTCACCAGTTCAAATAAGAAAGAGACTGGGTATAAGAGACTGGGGATAGCTTTTCATTCCAGTTCTGTTCATAACGGCAAGAGAAGACAGTCACGAGTAGGTCATGGACACGGCATCATATGTTCGGCTGGGTATTTGTGTGAGAAGAACAGGCTTCAGGCATCAGTTGAGCTCTGTGTATCTCCTGCCACACTGGAAACAGATTCCTATCAAGCCAGTCAGACATGGCCAGTATGAACACTGCCCTGCAGCGCATCCTGTTAGATTTCCCTCCAATGACAACAAGATCTTCTTTATAAAAAGCCCCTGGCCTGGCTTGATTTCGAAGTTGAGTTTTCAAAACAACCTATTTCTGGCCGACATCTGTGTCCCACTGTGGCTTTGTTAACTACAAATAAAGAGCCCTTTTAATTATTTTGAATGGTTTATTATTTCATTTGTAGAGTTTCTAACAACAGTTTGACGCACATGTTAAAGGGCTCGTGACATGTTGAGCCTTTTAGTGGCTTTTATAGTGATTTTATGAAAGTAGATCCATATCAATAATCGAACCATGGACGTTCCAGAACAAAAAATTTGTTTCTTTTAAAAACTGGTTTTATTTGTGCCGTTTACGAAGTCACATGAGTTAAATGGTTACGACAAGGCTGGACATGAAAGTGATCCCTCCCCGCAAAGCAACACCTTCTCTCATGATATCCGGAAACAAATGCATGAGAGTCAAACAGAGGGAAAGACGGAGCTTGCAACACACTTATGGGGAACGTCAATTAACGAAGTTGATGTACCACGATAAAACTTCATAATTCAACGTAACTATGGTGAACAGGACGTTTATTGGAACTGAAAACATTTGAGCCCAGACCCTAATAACAACTAGAAAGTGATGATAAGCCTCGAATAATTACAGATTCAAGGGCACTTACTTGATAAGCAGCCTATAAGAACCCTGATGTTTGTATACGGTTACATTTTTTTCGATGGTTCGAATTCCAGCCTCAATTATTTCTGAGTTTTCATTTTGCTTCAATGTTTTTACTCACAAAACAAGACAATACATAATTGATAATCAAATTGTTTATTAAACCTATGTTCACATCTGAGTCACCACTAAACACGGTCACAACTCGTTTAACAAAAATTTATTTGAATTATACATTTACTTGTTTCTGCTGGCGGCTCCTTGGGAACGAGGTCTTCTGTCGAGCCTTTGTTTAGATGAAAAAAATGTTATATATCCATCATTTCTGTCTTGTCTCAAATCGTCTCTGACTCAATTCAGGCAACGCAGCGTAGACACTTCAGACAAAAAAAGTTTGTATAACATTTCCTCCAAACACCATTCTGCACATATTGATTACTGACCTTCAGCGTAGATGTGAGGGAGAATAGAGTAGAATAACCCTGGGCTCGACAATGAAGAGATAATAAAAAAATAGAAACATTTTGAGTAAAAAATTCACAATTACGGGCGGCACTGTGGCCGAGTGGGTAACACTGTGGCCTTCCAGTTAGAAGGTTGCTGGTTCAAGGCTCGCGAGTTTGCATGTTCTCCCTGTGCTTGAGTGGTTTCATCTGGGTACTCTGGTTTCCCGAATAGTCCCGAAAAAACGGTTAGGTTAATCGAATAATCTAATTCCCACCTTAGGTGTGAATGCGTGAGTGAATGTCGCCCTGCAATGGACTGGCGACCGTTTAAGGGTGTACCTAGCCCTGCCACTCGCCCAATGTGTGCTAGAGATAGGCACGGGCAGACCCCCTTGACCCCAAAAAGAGAACAATCCATTTTTTGTTTTATAACAAAAATCAAAGTGTTGAAACAAAATAAAAATTCATAAATCCCCCATAAATTCAAAAATTCTTTGCTATTTTCTTAAAAGCAAAGAAAAGAACTCAAGCCATCTCACAAGTATTCTACTTCCAAGGCTTATCCCTTCTTTTCACCACTAGATGGCCCTGATGGCACTGATTTGGGGCCTGTAAAATAAAACTGAAAGATAATCGCGCTTTCTCACTTTTTCCAACCTTTTTGAAACCAACACCTTTTACTTGTATAATTAAAAATTAAACAATAGCTGGGCTGCATTATTCCTACTTAATTCTAAACAGCAGCTGTGACTTGCAAACGCACCGCTAGAGACTTCTGAGGGTTAATACAATACGCATCCAATGTTGTCAATCATCGTCTGTGGATGAGGATTCAGTTTTAGTCTTTCTTATATTTGTAATGTGCCTAATGTGGATATTATACTATGTTTTATTTGCCTCGGAAACATTAGTTTTTTTTCATAGTGTTTAGTCTTATATTGTTTTTTAAAGGAAAACTACATCTCAACTATGGTGTGAAATCATATTGTTTAACCTCCGTTGTCTCCCGGAGAACTCCATGCTCATATTCACCTTCACCATTTATCTAAGCTTTGTCTGATTAATGAGATATTGTCCTCTTTGTCATCATCTGAATCTCAATTATATCTGCAGAAAAAACCGAGAGAAGTGCTAGTGAATAATTCATGGCTGCCACTTTTACTTTTTCTGTGATGGACAGGCATGAGAGGAGATGAGAGGATGGATGGGCTGCACGAGAGCGCATTAAGAGTCAGGAGTGAAATGATATTTAAAAAATAAATAAATAAGAACCCACTTTAGATATGGACCTGGGAATCGCTTGATTTTCTTTGATGGCTTCTTTATTTCTTGTGATTATGACTAGTTTCCTTATGGCAGCACTTGGTTACCTGGAGAGTGCCTGTGTTTCGGGGGAATAGAGTCACTTAATGGCCAGTCATTAGATTGTCCTGTCAGGCCTCTCCTGAAGAGCTCTTGAGGGCCACCCTGATTGGTTTGGGAGAGAAAACAGTTTTGTAGATAGTGGAAAACCTCTCTCGGGTGCACTGAAGGAAGATTTCAATCATGAACACAGCGGTGAACTTAGACCAGTGGGTAAACAGGACTGCGGTCTACATCTACATGTAAAACTTGTCTCACTGTTTTGCTATCGCTGCAGTTGAAACAGGGGTTTGATAAGATGTTATTGCAAGAACACTCCGTTTCGAATTGAGATTCACACAAATATTTGGACGGTCGAGGAAATAATGATGCAATGACGCTCCCTGCCTGAAGATGGCAGATGGGGTATAACACTCCACACCACATGGGGAAACAGGAAAAACATAAATGTAATCAGAAAAACAGAAATGAAAGAACAAATCCTGGATGTCGAGAAGTTTAAATTGTTAGTGGCTGATCACAGGGAGCTGTTTGACAAAAATACTGTTCAAAGTGAAAATATGTGATGAGCGCCATCTAGTGGCCTTTTACATCCTAGTCACGGCATCAAAAGAGCCAGTTTTTATTGGTCTTTTCTTCTAGAGAAAAACGGAACCGATATGTCAGTGTGAAACTCTGTCGTTGGCACCACTCCTTCGGTCAGATGTGAGATAGTTAGAGGCGACCATGGTATTCGATCGTGGCGCGTTCCGCACAAAAATTCGGATCAGTGTGTAGAGGCTTTAAGAATGGGTGACTTGACGGCAACAATGCTGAACACACATACTGGTTTAAAATGCTTAAATGAAAGGCTCAGTTTAAAAGATGGTTGGATGGTATTTTTGTATCGCATACCGTAATGATGGTGGCATAACTTAAACTGCCTTTAAACCCAATCCAAATGAGAAATAAATAGAAATTTTCTTCTAAGCTGATGAAAAACGACAGAGATTGTCTTCCTGGGAGGTAACCAAAGGTAATTAAAGTAGTTTAAGATTCCCAGCATTTCCCCTACCTTTAATAGTGTTGTAGTGCTCAAGACCAGTCTTAAGACCAATTTTCTATAGTCTCGGTCACGGCTCTCTGTGCTCACGGTATTGTCTCTATCTGAACTCTCTGTGGTCTCGGTACTGTCTCTGTCTCGACTCTCTGTGGTCTTGGTATCGTCTCGGTCTCGACTCTCTGTGCTCACGGTATTGTCTCGGTCTCGACTCTCTGTGGTCTCGGTACCGTCTCGATCTCGACTCTCTGTGGTCTTGGTATCATCTGGATCTCAACTCTCTGTGGTCTTAGTATCGTCTCGGTCTCGACTGTCTGTGGTCTTGGTATCGTCTCTGTCTGGACTCTCTGTGGTCTTGGTATCGTCTCGATCTCGCCTCTCTGTGGTCTTGGTATCGTCTTGGCCCCGGCTGTATCTGTTCTCAGTCTCAACTATGCAGCTGTCCTGGTGATTTTAATCCAAGAGAAAAAAACAGGCCGAAAGCATTTTCCTCAAATAAAAAAATATGAATGCCTATTTTTTTCACCTCCCTTCAAATAACAGCATATTGTTATTGCATTTTGTCTTAACGCAAACGCGCCATAACGCTAGTCTCACTCCACTAGAGATTCAGAGAACAATTTGAAAATATAAGTGAAACAATGTGGAGAAAAACGTCCAAATTTTTCCAAACCACATTTTTCACCATACAACGTAAATAACAACTAACGTCACATCTCCAAAACATGTTAACGTGAGAACCTTATTCAACTGTAGGAAGAAACCAACAGAGCCATTAAAATAAATACTTTTACTGAACTTTAAATTCAACTTTATGTGGACTGCTTCCTGGCACATACCAGGATCTCCTAAAATGGTCAAATGTGAAAACTGCTGAGGGAAACTTAAACTTGAGAAAACTTAATTGATGGATTGTTGCTTAATAGACAAACTAACAGAAAAACAGTGTTTGTAAAATTTCTATTTTCAACGTTTCAACGTCTATTTGCAATAAAGAAAAGTTTTTAGTCCTGGTCTTGGCCAGTCATGGACTTGGTCTCCGTCAAGGCGGTCTTTACTCAGTTGCACTCGGTTCTTTTCAACTTATATTCCAAACATAGGTGTACTTGCATTTAGTTCCAAACAGCTGCAAAACATAAAAATAAAAGGCTAATATTTGTCCCCACCTCTGTGGGGTCTGTGCAGCTTGTGTCTGTGCCGCTAATCCATTTGAATCATGTTTAAGAAAGAGGAGCATTGCATTTTTTTTCCACATGTATATGTTTAAATTCATTTAAGAATGGAACAGTCCACTTTGTTCCAAGCATACCAAGGAAACACCTACTATTGGGCAGTCTGGGTTTTCATGAGAGTATGTTGTAAAAGTTCCCAAAATAAAGGAACTTTTTGACGCGGTGTCTTTGTTTGCTGATTAGTAGTGCTTTTGTGAATAAGAAATTACATAACAAATGTTTGAAAACCATTGTTACACTCTTTAAATGCGCAGTTTACCAAAACGTGTTTGCATCCCTCACCTGTTCACAAAGAGAAAATGCTAAATACCTCAACACTAAAGCAAAATGGACATAAGATTTCAAAGAGTAGCACAATAAATAGCTCATGGTGGCAATTAGGGGTGGGCGATATCTCGATATTTAAAATATATCGAGATGTTTTTTAAACTCGATATGAATTCTGGCATATCGTATATATCGATATAATGTCTATTTTTAATTTTTGCCACTTTGCTTGTGTGCCTTCTCTGTGCTGCGCTCGTCCCCGCCTATGCTAAAAACACTTAATCCCAGTCAGATACAGTTTACGCAGTCGTCATTACTTTTCGAGACAGGAACTCCAGCGACTGTACACTACAGAGAGAGCGCGGCTTGCTGCTGAATTGGAAAAGGTTACTTATGTAGGGAGTGAATTCAGAGGTTAAAACTAATGCCCTATAACTTTAAATATGACGAAGGGGTAATATCGCGAGAAGAGAGAGACGTTGCGAGCCTCGCGAGATCAGTTAGTTAAGCACACGGTGAGGAAGTGTGTAGAGAGAGAAATGACTCGCGCTGAGTAATCGGATGTGGCTGATGTACGATGTTCACCTCTTCATGGTTAATAAATCAAGTGTTGTGACTCCCTGATCTTCCTGTCAGTGTCCTCCTTGCAACAAAGCCAAGAACCCACGAGCCAGCGCGCGGTAAGAACTGTGGAGCTCGCACATGGAAACAACGCGCGTTACACTTACAACAGAGGTCCTGCAAAGATGAGCTTGAGTTGAGTTGTTTTATTTTTGAATGAAAAGAAGGCAATGTGTATTATTTTACAGTTAAATTATTATTTATGTTATCAGGGATTTTGTTTATATCCTAAATGTTACAGGAGCACTTTGTTCCTATTCACTGCCTGTTTTTTAGTTGTTTTATTTTTGAATGAAAAGGCAATATGTATTTTATTGTTTTATAATATGTATACAAGGATTTCTGAAAGAAAATGTGCAGAAGCACCTCTGAGCTTCAATAAAAAACGACTTTGAAATTTGTAATATTTGTTTTTGCAGTAGTTTTTTTTTTTGGGAGGGGGGGGGTTAAATCCTGTCGATATCGAGATATATCGTATATCGAGATATAGCAAAATATATCGAGATATATTTTTTGCTTCATATCGCCCAGCCCTAGTGGCAATAACTTTGTTTTAGTTGTTTATTTAATCAAAGCGCAATTCCAAAATGCAGACCCTGTTTATGAACAATACGAACACATTTGTAATCATTTCAATGATTTATTGTGAAGGAAAAGTCTTTACAGACGACAAAGTGAAAGAACGTATCTCAGGCAACAGGCTGAGAGTGGGCGAGCAATGGTAACAGATGACAGTAGAGCTATTCTCTTCATAATACACCACAGACTCCACCATATCATTAACCCACAAGCGCAAGCACACCGCATTTACATTCCAGCTTTCACCGTTAATTAGAAAGCTTTAGGGATTTTGTGTTCAGGGAGAACGGGAAATCAACTCTTCTTCAACTGAACCGGCAACAACAGCATTCTCTTTTTAACCTTTCAAACAGAAACATACGCACAAATCAAGTGGGGAAGTTTAATATTGCCTGATGTAGGTGAAGGTATTAAAATAAAAGTTACTCAAGGCATCCACCACTTCTTAAAAAAAAAGATCAAATCAAAGCTGCAAGCAGCGATCAAAGGGCACGAGGCCAGTTATCGATATTCAGGAGACACATTCTGATGAGAATAGTTGAAATTACTGAATAATACAAGTAATTAAAAAGATTAAAACCACATCTTAAAGTGTTATGACCTCTAGGTGGCGCTAAGGAGTCTAAAATGTCTATAAAAGGATTCTATAATGAGTCAATATTCTTGTCCCATACGTCAAAAATGGTAAAAGTATAAGTTTATCGATCTAAAATGTTGTGGCCAATTCAACCCCGTGGGGTTTTGAAAGTAAATTTAATGGACATATTTTTGAGAAAACTATCCATTTAAGAAGCGTCTTGGTCCTTAACTCCATTTCTACACATAATAACAACATGGAAAATATTTTTTCTAATTTAGTAAATTTAGTAAAATGTTGATTTGCATATTTATTCACATCCTTCCTCAATACAACGCCTCACCTTTGTGTGAAATTTGAGGAAGTCTTTTTGAAAGGATTCTATTTTTGATCCATTACGCTTTGCAGTACCTCACGAGCTCCACAAGGTTACTCTGTATTCACACCAAAAGCAACAAATTACTAACTGTCGCCAGTGATTGGCAGAGAAGAGGTCATAGGTTCAATCCAACGAGTCCAAGAGAACACTTCCTGATAAAGTGCCGCCAAATATCAAAAGAAACATGGAGTTGCTGCGTTAGAAGGTCTTTTTTGCATAAAGTCAACTTAAAACATGTAGACGATATAAATAAATAAATACCCCTGTTTGGCTTCGAACAGTGTCTGTCAATGTCTCTCTGAGGAATCAACTCCTACTGCTTTTCTCCTATTGGTTGCTTGCGTTTTTAAAACTTTTGTCGCTATACACGCTCTGTCGCGGTCGGCAAAGTTGCAGAGGTTGATCTCAAATGCATTGGACCGCATCTCTTAGTCACTGTTAGTGCTTTTGGTTCGAATGCAGCTTTAGATGGGCACCGTCTGTGGATAGCAAGGATAGGAATTTCCTGGGCTCTGACTCGGCCATACAAGGACATTCGGTGCTAAGGGTTATTGTCCTTTAGGGAAAACAACTGTGGCCCTAGTCTCAGGTCAAGAGGTCTTAGGAAGAGCTTTGTAGGAAACTCAGATTCGAAGAGCAGGAGATTTTGGGGTAACAGAACAAGTTTAATGCTCAGAGCTGCAGTCATCCAAAATCCTTCAACACAGCAAACTAAAACATTCTTTCTTTGTATCTTATACACTGGAAACCTTAGGGGGCTGCCCACAAAATGGGTGGTCAGTTCAAAGCATGATGAGATAACAGAGGTTTCTAAATCAAATAGCACCTACCTAATTCCACCAGCCCCCAACAAGGACAACATACATTAGCTGGTATTATGTAAAAACAGTTTGTATATCTTAATAAGCAATTCTCTTTAAATCACAATCATTAACTGATGAATGTTAAGTACCAAATACAAAGTTAAACACGTAACTTTTGGCTGTTGTTAAATAGTTGTAGGAAAAGCATGGCTTATAACGGATGATAAATTTGTAATCCTACAGCTTTCATCGATACAGTGGCACAATGGGTAGCATCCTTGCCTTTCAGAAAAAAAGATGTTGCTTTGGGGCTAGGTACAAAAACATGTGTTGGGTTTATTTCATTGAGTGAAAGGGTGAGGGCGCACCCCATCCTTTCACCTGAACTGTCACCAGCAGAACCCTGTGACTCTGCAAAGGATGTAGAAAATCAATGTCATCTCTGCCTCATCTTTCCCTCGTCAAAGTTCTGCTAAAAGAACAGACTGAACGAATGCCGTTGGCCGTGATAATTGTTCTTTCCTTTCAGTTTGATTTGCACCCAGTGCTTCTCATTTAACGATCCCGAGAGATGTGAGCAGTGATTTAACAGTGCTACGCAGCATTCAGATGAGGGGGCTCATCAAGCAGCCGCTGTTCTTCTGGAAAGCTCAATCAGAACAAAAGGTAAAACACTTTCTTCTGAGCCCACGCACGGAATAAGTGGTACAAAACAAAGAGACAAACTACAGCAGCACTACAATATATTTATTTATAGTCCACTGCAGAGTCATTAACACGTCCGTGTGTTCTGGACCACGATTAGAAACACGAATAATGTTTATTTTTCAATTAAATGTTGAAAGAAACGATCAAAATGGTTGTTTTCTTGAGACCAGGGGGGCTTGGAGACGGGCACGGTTCTGTTTTGACCGTTACATAAGCACAAACACTAGTGATGGTGAAAGATTTGTTCATTACAAATGAATCTCCAATGTGATTCATTTACAGCGAGCCCCAACGAGGAAGAGGCCCTTGCTCATTTCCTAACACATTAGTTCATAAATGCCATTTATATTATAAACTATGGTTTGATGCATTTGGAATGACAACTAAACTCAATATTGACAAGAGGCACTTTCACATTCAGAGAGCCAATCAGAGCCCAGCAAAGGAACAGCAATGGGGGCACTGACTGAAGGAACCATGCGCAGTGAGTAAACAAAGACAGATAAAACTCCAGTAGAAACATAAAGTGATGCCATGTGGGGTTGGTTGTATGAGTGGACGAGTTCGGTTTAGATTCATCACAAAAACAGTAAATTAATAGGGGGTGGGGTCACAGTATACATAGCTTTCCCACCAGGCCATGCCCCTTTCACTGAGAACAAGTTGCAAAAGAATGGGTAAAATGGCTGGGGTTACATTTATGCTTTTATCCAAAGCGACTTACATTTCAATGAATAAACATTTTCTTTGTCAGTTGTTGCTTTCCCTGGGATATGAACCCACAACCTTTGCGTTGTTAGGCTCTACCAACTGAGCTGCAGGAAAGCGGAAAGTGTGGAACTGAGAGTTATGATGATGATGATGATGATGATGACATATTTAACTGAAAAACAATAGGATTCAACTAATTCACACGGCTTCCCAGAAAACCAGCTTTCCGCGGACATCAGGATTTGGCCACAAGTAGGATTTCTTTTTAATCACTTTTTGTACAACATATTTTATTTCACATGATGCAAAAATAAAAGCATGTACCCATTAAAACTGTTTTTCAGCCAAAAAAAGAACATACTTTTTCAAAAACGTCACTTATTTAATCTGTAATGACTAATATTTCTACACATTTCAATGCTAAAAAACACTTTTATTCAGTAATTGTTTATTTTTTGCAATGTTTATTTAAAACTGCTGTGTAATGTTGCTTAATTCCTTTAAAAAAAACAATACAAGAGAGTTATTCCATCGAAACCACTGCTTAGTTCTGTAGTTAAACTGGGAGCTCAATATGATGATTCATGACTTCTGACGCACATTATAATAAAATTAAAGTAAAATTTTACTTTTTTTTCCTTTTTTTGTGAAAATAGAATGTTTTACTTTCAGAATCTGGATCTTTGCTCCACAAAAAAACAAACAAAAATACAAACTATTAATAGGAATAATAAGATGTATTTAATGAAAAAATCAATTAAGGCAATCAATGATTATTCACCGTGATTTCTCTGGTCCGGCACGGATGAGTTTGACACCCCTGCTTTAGAACCAAAACGGCCACAGTTTCTTTTCGCTAATAAAGTTCTATAACAGGACCTCAAACACCACAAAGAACCGGAAAAGAACCAAAAAGAGCTCAAGGGGTTCTTCAGAGCAAAGAAAAATCTTCAAATCTGCAAAGAACTAACAAAGAACCTCTTTTTTACGAGTGAACATCACAAAGCCCGAGGAAACTGTTGAATGTTGTTCAGATTCCAACATAAATCTTGATAAAGCAGCCATCAGCGATGCAAACAGAATGATTATTTGTGCAGAAACGAGCTTCCATTTTCGCTCTTCCATGAATCATGAACTCAGCGGGGGCTACAAAGCATCAGCTTTCAAGGTCTAACAGCCACTTAAAATGTGTTGCTAGCCCAAAGGATTCTGGGTGAAAAAATGGCTTCAACTTGAGCAATTATTAGAGATGTTCCAGGTTCCCGAGTGTTGATTAGATCAGGCTCAAGCCCACCGGTTGGGGCCTGTATTTATGAGACAACACCTGAGTGTGAGAGATTGATGGTGTTGCGGTGAGCCTGGGGTGTACCCCATCGGAGGTGAACAGGAGAAGAAGAGAGAGGAGATCCAGGCAAGGTGCCCTTTTCTCAGGGTAAGTCAAGTGACTGCCAGGTGAATGATTGGATGGTTGGCGCCGTTATCTTCAACTCATCCATCAGCGGTGGAGAGAGTGCCGCCTCAGCACTAGCACAGCTTATAACACGGGTCATTGCACCGTCAAGGGAATATATTCTACAACCACTTTCTGTGTTATTGGGCATTTCTTTAGCTGAGAGCAAAGGACTTTTCGAAATGAAAACTTTTAAAATCGGCCTCGTGGGTTTCATTTGAGACCTTTAGATGTTTTCGTTTCTGCTCTTCAACACTGAAAGCCGTTTTTCAACATGAGGAAAAGAACTAGCCGAGCTAAATGACATTAATTTGTAATTTACCACTTAACACCCACCCCTATTTTTGAACATAGGTCCGAAAAACTCTCACATTTTATGGGTTAAATTAATGTCCTTGGTGTCATTGAAAAGGAAACCCTTTCTAGTTTATCAGGAAAAAAGTAAGGAACTGAATACCTTAAACAAAACTAAAGTTATAGATTCACAAACTTTGTAAAAATTATCCTCGCCTAAATTTTTTGTTTATTATTTTTTAAATAAGTGAATGCTTGACTCCCTGGTGGACTTTTTGAAAACACTGAATAGAAGCCACAACTGTGGACCAATACATGACCAAAATCTGTCAAAATGGAGCTAAACATGAGTTTTCTGGAGTTATTTTTAGAAGACAATGTCCAGGCGGCCACCACTGGCACCAAATTGGCACTTGGCAACCAAAAAAACAAATTGATGTAAAATTGCTTTTTACCACTAGAGAAACTACTCAATAAAAACTGTATTAAAAGAAAATGCAAACAATGAAAAAAATAAAAAAATATGTAAAATAATGTGATTTGTTCATGCCACTCATTAAAACAATGTGAATCTCCTCAAAGTGATTAAATATCTTCTTAGATGCCAGTGTGCTACTAACAGGAACAGAAAACCATCTTTTTCTACATAAAATTTTTTTTGCTGTGCGCTCTCTGATCACCTTTGTGCGTAAAACTGGATGACTGTACGCAAGTGTGAAAAAACGAGGAACCACGTTGACATTCTCTCTCAACGAGTGGCCTGGGTTTGTTTACTGGCTTGCTGATTGGCCAATCATGGTCACAGATTTCTAAAGGTGGTCTCAAAATGTTCAGGAAGCAAACGAAAAGTGAATAGTTGTGCTTTTATGTCTTTTTCTCGTGGTAAACATGTTTTTGGAGTAGCAGATTGGATGCATTTTGTTCGTTGGACTGATACGAGTACAATGGTACGAGACAATCGATGATTCAGTGGCTGTGTAGCTGTAGAGACGTCATAAAAGGTAGGCGTCGCCATTTTGCTTTGTTAGGACTCTTTACACAAATTGACAAACTGTTGTTGCTGTGGTGTGTTAAACCTGTAATGATTTATAACCATCTGAATCATGGGAAATTCAGCTTTCAAACGATACTTAGTTCGCCAAATTCTGCTTAAAAATAGTGGTGCAATTATGCGATCTTTCTGTAAGTGTCAATTTCCGCAGTTGTTAAGGGGTTAAATAGTTTTTTCTAGTATATTTAACCTCAGTTTTGCCTTATTTTGATCATATGTACTTTTGTAGCATTTACTTCAGTAGAATGATGAGCTCCAAGCATAAAGCATTTATATCAGAGGCTGTGGAAGATACAAGCCTTATTTTAATTCTGTTCGCTTTTAGAAATCTATCGATCCTTGGATCCAAGTGTCTGAAGCTGAAAAATAGCCTTCTGATGTGTGAATGTTTTATGAGAACTATTAGACTTTAACACTTGAACGTGACGCAAGCAGAAGTGTTAATGAAAGCGCTGGAAGAACAAGGGAGAGGAACACAATTACACAAGAAACAACACGTTTTCTCTCAAGATCACAGGACAAACCATCTGCTGGGTTCATCAACTGGTGTGCATCTGTATATATCTCATGAACCAGTGACGTGTGCTGGGGTTCATGGCTGGTGCTAACAGGCTTTTGGATAACATTCAAATTTAATCATAACCTTGTTTTTTCAAACTTATTTAGATACAACAGTTGTCTTAAGTTTTGTATATAATCTCACCAGACAGTCGTTGTAAAATGAGTTTAACATCCGCGCTAACTCAGCACGAGACATTAGCATGCAGTGATGTCATCGCAACATTATCATTTTTGCATATCATTAGAAGTGATTTCTTTTTACCAACCGTCTGTGAGGTTGTTGATTCCCAGTTTTTCTTGATTTAATCAAGGCTGCAGTCAATGCTCCGTGTAAGTTTATGTGACTTTGCTTAAGTTGCTCATTGTTAGCATCTTTGCTGTAATCATAAAAGTACCTTTTGTAAATAAAAAAAAAATTGAATTAATCTGTACATATCAATTGTATCGTTTTTAATTTGGGACAATATATAAATGATCTATAAGTAACATTTACTGGAAAATTCAGAGTAAACTTTTGATTTTTTTTAAAGCTATTGTTTTCTTGTGTTTAAAAAAACTTTCCGAAGTTTTTTTTTAACTAAAACACACTCCAATTTTTTTTTCTGCGAGCAGTCAGATTTACAAACATATGAACCCTACAGAGCACCTATCCAAGTCTTCTTCTTATGAAGTCGCTGAAATGTATACAAATACTACTAAAAGCTACTTCCATTATTAGCCAATTTCAAGTTTATTTAATGTCCTTAAATATCTATGCCGTCCTATTTTTTATATGTATAAAGAAATTTGTAATTGTATTTTTGTTTCTGTATTATTAGTTGTTTGTTTATGTTTCACTCTTCCTGGAATGTTGAGGAAGTTTAATTACCTGCAATGACCTTTAATTACCTGCAATTAGTATTGTTTCTTGAGATATTTGTATAATGTAATGTAAAAAAATACAGTGTAGTTTGCTAACGTGTTTTGTTTAAAACTTCATTTTGTCCACATGCAAATTGTAGCATACCCCCCACAAAACATTGTTATCAACTTGCATGTCTTTAGAATTAAAGCCCATTGGGCACTCCTTCTGAAAAGAATCGGTAACTCGTTTGTAGAAGTGTTGCTTTTCTTCTTCAGTTTTAAAAGTCTCTTACTCAGACATCATCCTTCAATAATTATCTCCTGCTTTGATTGATGGGCTAATTTGAAAGGTTCAGATTTACATTATGAAAGCCTCA
>SRMA01027452.1:19439-30951 GCA_007224835.1 Danionella cerebrum | reverse complement strand
TTTCCACAATGCCTTTGGCTTCTGCATCCATACTCACGAGCGAAACTACAGAGCTCAGCTGCCGTTTCTCACACATTGAACGTAAGACTCTCGCATTTGAGTGATCTCTCACGCTACAAACCCGATTTCTCACGCTAAAATACATTTCAAGATGTGAAATGGGCACAGCTAATAGTTTATCTGCGATGTTTGAGCCTGATGTGACGCTTGTGCCGGATAGCCAGTGGAAAAAGAAGGAGCTTCAAGACGAGCACATCATCCCAAACTCAAACCTTCATTTTTAGCCTCCTTAAGCGTCACAAAACAAAAGTAAACAATAAACAGCAAGGTAGCGGTCCCAGGGGAAGAGCAGCGCACACACTCGTCTCTCCCTCTCTGTCTCTCCCTCTCCTCACACACACTGAGGGTTTGGGGCAGAGCTCTTAAAGGGCAACATGCATACAAATACAATGTGGTACATAGACCTAGCAGTGGACGTTCCACTTACATTAAGGAGTAGTTACATTTATTTTACATTAAAATAATAATTAATTAATTATTAAATAATTATTATTTTACATCTGAGGGTGCCCAGATTCTTTTAAAGAATTAAAGGTGGGGCTCGACCAAAAAAGTTTGAGAACCACTGTATTATTACTAATGTGGGGACAATCTTACTAGCTATTATTAGTAATGTAGTGACAATTTTACTGGCTATTATTAGTAATGTAGTGACAATGTTACTGGCTATTACGGTATTACTAATGTGGGGGCAATTTTACTGGCTATTATTAGTAATGTAGTGACAATGTTACTGGCTATTATTAGTAATGTAGTGACAATGTTACTGGCTATTATTATTAATGTAGTGACAATGTTACTAGCTATTATTAGTAATGTAGTGACAATGTTACTAGCTATTATTAGTAATGTAGTGACAATGTTACTAGCTATTATTCGTAACGTAGTGACAATGTTACTAGCTATTATTAGTAATGTAGTGACAATGTTACTAGCTATTATTAGTAATGTAGTGACAATGTTACTAGCTATTATTAGTAATGTAGTGACAATGTTACCGGCCATTATTAGTAATGTAGTGACAATGTTACTGGCTATTATTAGTAATGTAGTGACAATGTTACTCGCTATTATTAGTAATGTAGTGACAATGTCACTGGCTATTATTAGTAATGTAGTGACAATGTTACTGGCTATTATTAGTAATGTGGTGACAATGTTACTGGCTATTATTAGTAATGTGGTGACAATGTTACTGGCTATTATTAGTAATGAGGTGACAATGTTACTGGCTATTATTAGTAATGTAGTGACAATGTTACTGGCTATTATTAGTAATGTGGTGACAATGTTACTGGCTATTATTAGTAATGTGGTGACAATGTTACTGGCTATTATTAGTAATGTGGTGTCAATGTTACTGGCTATTATTAGTAATGTAGTGACAATGTTACTGGCTATTATTAGTAATGTAGTGACAATGTTACTGGCTATTATTAGTAATGTAGTGACAATGTTACTGGCTATTATTAGTAATGCAGTGACAATGTTGCTGGCTATTATTAGTAATGCAGTGACAATGTTACTGGCTATTATTAGTAATGTAGTGACAATGTTACTGGCTATTATTAGTAATGTGGTGACAATGTTACTAGGTATTATTAGTAATGTAGTGACAATGTTACTGGCTATTATTAGTAATGTAGTGACAATGTTACTGGCTATTATTAGTGATGTAGTGACAATGTTAATGGCTATTATTAGTAATGTAGTGACAATGTTACTGGCTATTATTAGTAATGTAGTGACAATGTTCCTAGCTATTATTAGTAATGTAGTGACAATGTTACTAGCTATTATTAGTAATGTAGTGACAATGTTACTGGCTATTATTAGTAATGTAGTGACAATGTTACTAGATATTATTAGTAATGTGGTGACAATGTTACTAGCTATTATTAGTATTGTAGTGACAATGTTACTAGCTATTATTAGTAATGTAGTGACAATGTTACTGGCTATTATTAGTAATGTAGTGACAATGTTACTGGCTATTAGTAGTAATGTGGTGACAATGTTACTGGCTATTATTAGTAATGTAGTGACAATGTTACTGGCTATTATTAGTAATGTAGTGACAATGTTACTGGCTATTACTAGCAATGTAGTGACAATGTTACTAGCTATTATTAGTAATGTAGTGACAATGTTACTTGCTATTATTAGTAATGTAGTGACAATGTTACTAGCTATTATTAGTAATGTAGCGACAATGTTACTGGCTATTATTAGTAATGTAGTGACAATGTTACTAGCTATTATTAGTAATGTAGTGACAATCTTACTAGCTATTATTAGTACTGTAGTGACAATGTTACTGGCTATTATTAGTAATGTAGTGACAATGTTACTGGCTATTATTTATAATGTAGTGACAATGTTACTGGCTATTATTAGTAATGTGGTGACAATGTTACTGGCTATTATTAGTAATGTAGTTACAATGTTACTGGCTATTATTAGTAATGTAGTGACAATGTTACTAGCTATTATTAGTAATGTAGTGACAATGCTACTGGCTATTATTAGTAATGTAGTGACAATGTTACTGGCTATTATTAGTAATGTAGTGAAAATGTTACTGGCTAATATTAGTAATGTAGTGACAATGTTACTGGCTATTATTAGTAATGTAGTGACAATGTTACTAGCTATTATTAGTAATGTAGTGACAATGTTACTGGCTATTATTTGTAATGTAGTGACAATGTTACTAGCTATTATTAGTAATGTAGTGATAATGTTACTGGCTATTATTAGTAATGTAGTGACAATGTTACTAGCTATTATTAGTAATGTAGTGATAATGTTACTAGCTATTATTAGCAATGTAGTGACAATGTTACTGGCTATTATTAGCAATGTAGTGACAATGTTACTGGCTATTATTAGCAATGTAGTGACAATGTTACTGGCTATTATTAGCAATGTAGTGACAATGTTACTGGCTATTATTAGCAATGTAGTGACAATGTTACTGGCTATTATTAGCAATGTAGTGACAATGTTACTGGCTATTATTAGTAATGTAGTGACAATGTTACTAGCTATTATTAGTAATGTAGTGACAATGTTACTAGCTATTATTAGTAATGTAGCGACAATGTTACTAGCTATTATTAGTAATGTAGTGACAATGTTACTAGCCATTATTAGTAATGTAGTGACAATGTTACTAGCTATTATTAGTAATGTAGTGACAATGTTACTAGCTATTATTAGTAATGTAGTGACAATGTTACTGGCTATTATTAGTAATGTAATGACAATGTTACTGGCTATTATTAGTAATGTGGTGACAATGTTACTGGCTATTATTAGTAATGTGGTGACAATGTTACTGGCCATTATTAGTAATGTAGTGACAATGTTACTGGCAATTATTAGTAATGTAGTGACAATGTTACTGGCTATTATTAGTAATGTAGTGACAATGTTACTGGCTATTATTAGTACTGTAGTGACAATGTTACTGGTTATTATTAGTAATGTAGTGACAATGTTACTGGCTATTATTAGTAATGTAGTGACAATGTTACTGGCTATTATTAGTAATGCAGTGAAAATGTTACTGGCTATTATTAGTAATGTAGTGACAATGTTACTGGCTATTATTAGTAATGTAGTGACAATGTTACTGGCTATTATTAGTAATGTAGTGACAATGTTACCGGCCATTATTAGTAATGTAGTGACAATGTTACTGGCTATTATTAGTAATGTAGTGACAATGTTACTGGTTATTATTAGTCATGTAGTGACAATGTTACTGGCTATTATTAGTAATGTAGTGACAATATTACTAGCTATTATTAGTAATGTAGTGACAATGTTACTAGCTATTATTAGTAATGTAGTGACAATGTTACTGGCTATTATTAGTAATGTAGTGACAATGTTACTGGCTATTATTAGTGATGTGGTGACAATGTTACTGGCTATTATTAGTAATGTAGTGACAATGTTACTGGCTATTATTAGTAATCTAGTGACAATGTTACTGGCTATTATTAGTAATGTAGTGACAATGTTGCACTGGAACAGTGATGGTGATAACGAATGGTGGACTTTAGAGTGATGAGTGGGGGCAAAGAAAAACATTACAGCCTTTTTTTTGTTACTTTTACTGTTTACTGTCTGTTCATGTTACATGTTTGGCTGTTAGCTTTTACACAGTTGATATAAAATATTTTACAACAGTATTTGGTTCAGAATCTTTTTTTTCTAGATCTTCCTCATTTAAAATTGAGCGTCTTATGTGCCGGTGCGTCTTATGAGCCGAAAAATACGGTAAATGCGTGTGTTATTTTTGGTGTGAAGTCACTGACCTTCTCCGACAATCCCAAGGACCTCAAACCTGTTCATGACATCACTGGCATCTAAACTTCTCATCATCTAGACTCAGGGAGGTGAGCACCCCACCTGTTTGAGTGAGGCATCATGGGAAGGCGGGGAGCAGCTTCAGTCTTTGAGCATCATCCTCACACACCCCTGCAGAGAGATCGTTACATATAGTACTCTGAAATCAAATGTACAGTGTGTCTAAACACAAAAAATGTATAACCCCAACCCAGCAAACTGTTTCAAAAGAACATTACGAGGCAGCACAACATTTTCAAATTTACGCCATCCCTCAAAACCAAAAGGTACAAGGAATGACGGAAAATATGCACCCAATGCAAAATGGTTCTGAAGGATCAACAAGTACAAGAGCAAGTATATAAATGGTCTCATTCTGACTGAAAGTGAAGTGAAAATGACATTAGGACCAAGTGTGGAGTAACCCATACGAGGAGTTTGTGCTCTGCATTTCACCCATCCAAGTGCGCGCACACACACACCATTAGCAGTGCCACCCGGGGAGCTGTGTGGAAACTGGAGACTTGCTCAAAGTTTTCAAAGGTGGGAGAGAGTTTCAAAACTCATCCCACCTTCAACTCCCAGTGGAGCCGGGGATTGAACCAGTAACCTTTTGCTCTCCAGTCAATCACCTGATCCACTAGACCACGACTGCCCCAAAGTGACTGACTCAACCCTCCTCTGAGATTTTGGGCCAGCCATCTGTGTAGATCTCTTGAAATTGTTATTTTTATAACATTCATGGTATTTTGTTGAAAACTGGTCATCAATTAGCAGCATTATTATCTATTACAGTTTGAACGTAAAAAATGTAGTTTTTATGCAAACCCATAAATGTTAAACCTCCCCAGGTTTTTGATATATAGTTTTCGGAACCAAGTTCTTAACGTGAACTGTTACTTCCTTGTATAGCTACAGAGCAATACAAGGAAGCTGCAAAAAAAATAACAATTTTCTCACGATTCTGATTCGTTGAGTGGAAGCTTTGAAGCAAATGCAGCCAAGGCACTTAGTGTTCAGAAGATGATGCGCATGAAGATATAGCACAAGCAGCAATTGAAGGATTGGAAACTGACCGGAACAAACACGGTGAAAGCTGATCACAGAACAAATGCATTTCTATAAACTAATAGCAAAAGTTATAGCAACTGTTTCGAATCAACGCATTTCACTAAACTATTGAACAGACGGCACTGACAATGAAGTTGTCGCAGTTGCCACACTGTCGATGGAAAAGACAAGGTGCAAGCGCCAATCAAGAAGACATTACGGAATTAAACAGAGAATAGAAATCAGACTTCACTTTATCATGAATGAGGAAGGCATTTAGAGAAGGACCTCAAACCAGGAAGTAAGTAGCAACTTCAGCAAGTAGAGAAGAGGTTAGTTTCAGGCCGGTAACATTCACGGGACAGGAAGAGTGGAGCTTCTGAGGGTGACCTCAGCAGGTGAGAATTGTAGGAGTCCAGGTCGAATTTCAGGATCACAGGTGCATATTTCCACAAGCAGGGACACCGAAGATCGCAGGAGTCCTCGTTTGACTGGAGCAGCTGATGAGTGCAGGGAAGCGAAGGGCTTATGAAGGGAAGTGATGTGAGTCGGGAGATCGTGACTGAATGGAGCTGTAATCGTGGAAGTGCTGAATGAATTCATTTCGGTTTCACGGGGTGTTCACACTACTCCTGATGTGGAATATCACTCTATGCCGATGCGTCCGTTAAGATCCCACCTACAATTAAAAATTCACTATATAACGCTACTAATAGGATACTCTCTGATCTACTTTAAAGTGACATCCTAAAAATGTACATTCGCTTCATATTGAGGGATCAAAAAGCTCACTGACATGACCTCCCCAATCTGGAGGCTTAAGACGCATCACGTGACCTGATATCGCAGGTAAAAGGTCCTCCCAGGTTAACTTTCTGTCGGAGCGGAATCTGCATACGTGGGAACTTCCGTTTTCGCGATCACACTCAATGGAAATTTTTACGTAGCGTGAACTCCTGCTTCCAGTCCTCACTCCTAAATCCCAAGACTCTCTGGAAACCACTACTCCCAAACATTCAACCAGGAAATCACATTACCCACTAGGGGTGGGCGATATCTCGATATTTAAAATATATCGAGATATTTTTTAAACTCGTTATGAATTCTGGCATATCGTACATATCGATATAATGTCTATATTTAATTTTCGCCACTTTGCTTGTGTGCCTTCTCTGTGCTGTGCTCGTCCCCGCCTCCTTGCTTTTGTTCCCCCTCCCCTTGCCTGTCGTCTCAATCAACATGGCGGCGCCGGCAACCAGCCCAGAGGTTACAGAACTTGTTGCAAAAAAGAATTGCTGGCTCCATTATATGGAAATACTTTTGTTTTAAGTCGTCAGACTAACAACAGACAGATGTCTACTGCCGTGAATGCCGTGAAAGTTGCTGCCAACCAAAGCTCAACTAATCTCCACAATTCTATAACGCGGAGTGTAGAATATGAAAGACAGAGTGCAAGGTGGTGTAGCATCACAGAGTCCGTGGCATTTCACATAGCGGTGGACATGGCACTCATATCCGTCGTTGAACAACGTGGCTTTAAACGTATGCTAAAAACACTTGATCCCAGTCAGATACAGTTTACCCAGTCGGCATTACTTTTCGAGACAGGAACTCCCGCGACTGTACACTACAGAGAGAGCGCGGCTTGCTGCTGAATTGGAAAAGGTTACTTACAACAGAGGTCCTGCAAAGATGAGCTTGAGTTTTTTTTATTTTTGAATGAAAAGAAAGCAATGTGTATTATTTTACAGTTAAATTATTATTTATGTTATCAGGGATTTTGTTTATATCCTGTTACAGGAGCACTTTGTTCCCAGTGTTTCCCTTACCATTATATTAGGGGGGCGCCCCGCCCCCCCCAACGGCACCCCCCGCCCCCCTTGAAGGTCAAGTTGATTTTATTTTCGTCGAAAAACGACAGAAGTAATTTATATATAACAGGTCTTTGCTTTTTTCTTTTATTAAACTAAATAGCATTATGTTATTTATACAATTATTTATACAATGGCATGTAATTTCTGTCTCAACGTTTGCGCATTTACAATTGTCCTCCGTATCGCGCACGGCGGAGTTCCTGCTTTAAACTATCACTATGTTAAGTTGATTTTTACTGTTGTTACTATCAGTTATCACTTTTAAAGCCTAACAGTTAATGTATTTACAGGTCAAAACAGACATTCGCAATAGGCTGCAAGGGGACCATCTTGCTGCCTGAATGCGGATCTCAATAAATGGGCCAGAAGTTTCAGACTATCCATACCAAGATGCTCTGGAAATGTTATTTCAGAAGCCCAGAAAGATGCACTGCAGTGACAAAAGCTGTACACTTTGTGAATAATTAACATATTAAAATAAATCTGATGTTTAGTGTTTAGTTCAGTGTACAGTTGTTTAGTTATTGTACAGTAATTGTTCAGACATTATAATATATTGGTATACTGCAATTAAAAGAAACATAAACACTATTAAGTGTCTGTGTGAGTGTTTTGCCGCACCACCTATAACACCCCCCCCCCCCCCCCAAGGCCATGATCCTAGGGGAAACACTGGTTCCTAAGCACTGCCTGTTTTATAGTTGTTATATTTTTGAATGAAAAGGCAATATGTATACAAGGATTTCTGAAAGAAAATTTGTAGAAGCACCTCTGAGCTTCAATAAAAAAACGACTTTGACATTTGTATTATTTTTTTTTGCAGTAGGTTTTTTTTTGGGGGGGTGGGGGGGGTGGTTATAAATCCTGTAAAGATATCGAGATATATATCGTATATCGAGATATAGCAAAATATATCGAGATATATTTTTTGCTTCATATCGCCCAGCCCTATAACCCACCGTCACTTGCTCCTTCAGGTCACCATCTGGTCTACAGCTCATGCTACAGCAGCCTGCTCTCCACGATCTCCATCCCACTCACTGACCCTTGCTGGATTACGATGGTATAAAATCCTTCCCTCCACCACAAATTCCAGTCTTCACTCACCTACACCTGATTCCAGTCACTGTGGGGTTCTGGTTCACGTCCTGGTTTACTAAACTATCATTTTTTTCGTGCTCCAGACCACCATATAAAAGGAAAGTGTGCGAATGAATGAACTCAGGATGCAGAAACCAAGCGGACAGCATAGCACACGTATTAAAAGAGGTCAAGAACATGGAAACACAATTCTTGAAATGCATATATTAATACAATCCCAGAGATACCTTTTAGCTATCCCATCTTTAATCAAATATTGAAGTATTTGACAAGTTCTAACAAAAAGGTAGTTTAAAAGAAATAAATAAACAACTGTGATAATCATCAATATTGACTGATATGAAAAAACCTCTTGTCAGCCCCATTTATGAATAAAAGTATATTAAATAAAGTACATCGGCAAAGACTTCTCATCACACAGACTGAAATTTGAGAGAATTCAACATAAACACGATAAAAACGATTATAAAATTCAAGGTTAAAAACCTTATTCAACGGCTATCAGTGTCATGCCAAACATCCTCCATTTGCCACCGTGAAAAGGGAGCATGATCCAAAAGCACTGTGGACCTTGGAGTGTGTGAAGGTGGTGAGCGAGAGAAAGAGAGCGAGAGCTTGTGTGGGTCACAGATAATTAGGATGCAGCTATAAATAGTGCTGAGCGAAAGAGGAAATCACGCTGAGACGAAGATCCAGCAGCAAGCAAACACACATCTCACCACCGAGGCATCGCATCAAACACACTGCGTTATCGTTATCCATACACAGCTATAGCGAGCAAACGCATCCCGTGACATTCAACCAGATTTTAGAGGTGTACGGTGTAGATTAGTGCTGGGCAAAGTAGAAAAAAAAATCTCTTCATTGGGAAATCACGATAACTATTTTTATCTCGATTCTTTTTTAAATTGGTTTTAAAACTGTTTTTCCAGAGCAACCAAAATAACGTCCCCTCATAAAAGTATACTCTTGTCATGTGCCAATGTTTACCAATATTTGAATCCTGTGAAGATTATTCATTCATCTTCTTACCCCCGGGGTTCCTTTCGGGGTAACGGGGGTCTCCAGCGCGAGAGGCGGGGGTTCACCCTGGACAGGTCACCTGGTATTATTCAATTACTATTTACCCTATGTTTTTGGGATTGTGGGGAAAACTGGAGAAAACCCGAGCAAGAAAACATGAAAACTTCTGCCAGGAAGGTCACCAACGAGCCTCAAAATGACAACCTTCTAACTCAGAGGTGGGCCCTGCACAGTCTAGATGCGACCTTCATGAAACAACCTGATTTTACTGATAAAGGTCCGCTCGGTTTGTTTAAAGCTTTGTTTTGTGCAGAGGCACACCGGTCCTCCAGGAATGACTTTGCCCACCCTGGAAATGGCGGAGCAGTGGTGCACCTCCTCACAACCACCAAATCCACAAGGAAAGATCACTCGCTCAAGCAGCGAAACACAGATCCAACAGGACAATTCATGGCATGGAAACGAGAGGAGAGTCAGGAATGCTACGAAAGTTCACTCCATGTTGGTTTGGTAACGCTTAGATAAAGCGTGAGAGGAGAGAGGGGTGTAAGAAGGGAGCTTGATCGGTATGAGCTAAATGAAATGATGAAGGGAGAACACGAGGAAAACATAACAAAGTTGGAGGGAACCTGGGGCCTGTACCATAAACGTAGATGAACAAACTCAGAGTTACAGGATTAGTTTTGGGTTGACAAATCCAAACCGATGCAACCAGGCATTAATGGTACCATGATGAAGCTCATCAACTTTCTTTGTTAACCCAGGCTTTGATCCTTAAGCATGATTACTTGAGGCGTGCGCGTGCACATAAAAGAGTGACGTGCCACCGAACAACCAATTGTGTTCAACATGGAGAGAGGGAGGTCCTTATATTTCTCCGCTGAGGAGCAAACTATTATAATGCAGAAATACAATGAATTTAAGCACGTTTTACAAGCGCGCAGTAATACCGTGTCTGCTGCCAAAGCGAGAGAAGACTGTTGGAGAAAGATTGCGGATAGCGTTAATGCGTAAATTAAATACATATTTTATACATCAAGGTCTAATTATGTAAATGTAACGTTAGTTTATGTATTTGCACGCCCGTAAAAATTATGCTAACACTTTACAATAAGAGTGTAATTGTTAAAAGCATTCGACCGGACAATTAGAACAATTTGCGCGGAAATGTCCATGGGATTTCTCAGAAAAGGACAAGCCATTCAGTGTTTCCCCTAGGATCATGGCCTTGGGGGGGGGGGGATTGTTAAGGGTAAGCAGCAAAACACTCACACAAACACTTAATAGTGTTTATATGTTTCTTTTAATTGCAGTATACCAATATATTATAATGTCTGAACAATTACTTTACAATAACTAAAAACTGTACACTGAACTAAACACTAAACATCAGATTTATTTTAATATGTTAATTATTCACAAAGTGTGCAGCTTTTGTCACTGCAGTGCATCTTTCTGGGCTTCTGAAAGAACATTTCCAGAGCATCTTGGCCCATTTATTGAGATCCGCATTCAGGCTGCAAGATGGTCCCCTTGCAGCCTATTGCGAATGTCTGTTTTGACCTGTAAATACATTAACTGTTAGGCTTTAAAAGTGATAACTGATAGTAACAACAGTAAAAATCAACTTAACATAGTGATAGTTTAAAGCAGGAAATGCCATTGTATAACTAACTAGCTAGCTATTAATTAAGCAAATTATTTATCAATTAGTTCATTCATGCTTGTGTGTATTTACTTACTTACCAAGATCAGTCTTGTACAGCCAGGGGGAGTATTTCGCCTCTGACAGCCAAGCTAGGTCAAAACCTGTCATTCTGTGGTGGCTAGACTTTAGCTGCTTGTCAGTTACTTTCTTCTTTTCCTTTCGGCTGTTCCCAGTTTAGGGGTCACCACAGCGAATCATCCTTTTCCACCTAACTCTGTCCTCAGTATCCTCTACTCTTGGACCAACTACCTTCATGTCCTCTTTCAGCACATCCATATATCTTGTCTTTGGTCTTCCTCTTGACCTCTTGCCTGGCATCTCCATCTCCAACATCCTT
>SRMA01027452.1:7101-19419 GCA_007224835.1 Danionella cerebrum | reverse complement strand
TTCAATGTATCTGCGATGACTTGTATAAATTGGGTGCGCGTGACATCATTGCTGTACGTCGGGTTAACGTTCAAGCCATTTTTCTTCATAAGAATTATTTCGGACTTGAATTTAGTGAAGGGGAGTTCTTCTTTTGCAATATTGTAGGCAACGTAAAACTTAAATATCATCTCGGCTTCGTCTGATGATCTGTTTGCTGCTGCCTGAAGCTGTAAAGGTACGTTCACATCGAACGCGGTTCGCGCGGTAAGCGCGGAGGGTTTCCATGTTAAGTCAATGCAAAGACGCGTTTGCGCGCGTCTGAGGCTTCAGCGGCGAGGTAAACGCGAATTGAGCGGCGCGCTTGCCGCGATAGGCGCGTATTGAGCCGCATGAATGGGTGATACGCGTGTTGTGAGCCGCGCGCAGGAGGCGGACCGGCCGTAGACGGAGTTTCGTTTTTTTCCCCTCGAACGACGGGTCGCACCGGTGCAACCTTTGATTTTTTTTTTAGTCGCACCATTGAGAAATTAGGTCGCATATGCGACCAAATTGGTCGCACTCTAGAGCCCTGCCCCACAAAACATTGTTATCAACTTGCATGTCTTTATAATTAAAGCCCATTGGGCACTCCTTCTGAAAAGAATCGGTAACTCGTTTGTAGAAGTGTTGCTTTTCTTCTTCAGTTTTAAAAGTCTCTTACTCAGACATCATCCTTCAATAATTATCTCCTGCTTTGATTGATGGGCTAATTTGAAAGGTTTAGATTTACATTATGAAAGCCTCACCGTACACACCGCCTAATATCAAAACAACAATATTTGCACACTGAAATCAGAAACTTGGAAGTCAGGTCCACAAGCCTTGAGATATTTTAACTTTTTGGAAAAACACACCAACAAATTGCAAAAGAAAAGACGCATTCAAGCAGTGATGATGAAGTTCTGTATCTTTTGCAAATAAAAAAGAAAAGGAAATAATGGGTTTATTTGATCCTGAGAATGTGCTGAGAGGAATGAGAATTCATCCTCCTAATCAAGGAGCTACGGAAATATCCTGAAAAAATACGAGTTTATTTCAGGATGTCGGTCCTTCAGCTTGATGCCTTGCTAGAAGTTTTGGAAACGCATGAAATAATGTTTATCGTTCAAAGCTTTGTGTTGAGATACATATCAGGCCTGAAGCCATGGAACCACAGAATGAACAAACCATTTGAAATCGCTTCCAGGAAATGCGAAAAACGCAAACAATATGTTCATATGTTTTTTTGGAGGCAGTGTGTCTGTAATAAACAAAATGTGATTTTTGATCGTACAATTGTTTCATACTTCAGTGTGCAAAGACCTTAAATGTGAAATTCAGAGATTTTGAAAAAATCCAAAAATGGAAAATATAAAAGAAAAATTTAAGTACACAATACTAAAAAAATACCAATTACATTTTTTCTTCTTATAAAGCCAGAGATGAAATAAAGATAAATTATTCGTATTGAATCAAACAATTTGGTACATGTCGTGTCTATCTTGATTTCTTCTATGTACCCCCCTGGTATAATACTGAGCAGATTATGTTTTCCTCATAAAGTGATGATGCTGTTGATAGAATTGCAGCAGGCAAAATGGTGTCGCCATTGTGGGACTAAAAGCTCAAATTAAGTAGACCGTACCTTGTTTGATAAAATTCATTGTTCACCGTGAAAGGAAAAGACAAAGATCATACTTTGATTTTGTTAGGTTTTATTAAAAAAAAAAAATCTAAGAATCATTCATAGTTTTTTTGTTTGTTTTGTTTTGTTTAGCATCATGTAACGAAAATGTACAGAATCGTGAAACCAGTGTGTTCCATCAAACTGTAACTTTTGTGCATCATTACACATCTAATATACATTATATTAAGAAGACAAAGGGGTTGGAAAGTGAAAATAAGCAACACTTCTACAAACAAGTTATTGATTCTTTTCTTCAGAGGGAGCGGTGCATGGACTTCGTTTAGTTGAAAATAGTTTTTTTTTTCATATGCTACAATTTGCATGCTAAAGTTACATGCTAAGCTCTTCTGTATTTTTTGTTATTCCAATATACTTTAGAAACAATGTAAATATATATATATACTTGTCTGATTTACAAGCAAACAAAAATTATTCAAAAATAACTTACATTTAAAAAAAAAACCACATATAATTTATCACTATTTCGATATGCTGCAGCTTTTCTTTAAATCTATTTTGTATGTAATACATTGCATGATGTATAAATAGAGAACATTATATTTGCACTGAGAGCTTTCGTAAAACGCATCACTGCTTTCAAGGACAAGGACCTAAGACCCCCGTCGCCTGGACTCTACACAAGGACAGATGAATGCACAGCAAATGTCCTTTGACTGTAGAAAACAAAACAGAGCAGCTGTTTTTAAAATAATTAATTGTAAAGCTTTGAGATACAAAGAGAAATGTAATTAAATTATTTTAGATATTAATACAACTAAGTTGTCTGTGGTTGCTATAATTATTTTCTTATTAGGTATAAATAGTTTAACTCTTTTACATCCTCAATGCTTCAGTTTTTTTCCTGCTTGACTATTCTTCAGTTTTTGTCTACAGAGCGACCGGACATTTGACCTTTGAACATTTAAACTACGTGTTTCTGTAAACATCTCATCTATTCATTTTGTTAATGTCTAGGATCAGCCCAGCTTAGTATTGTATTTAAGACTGATTGCCAAGCCCAAAGGGTATGCAACCAACGCAACATCTTTGGGTTCGATCTGCGATCTAAAAAACGCTTAAGTTGCATACAAAAATAAATACTTTGTGATTTTGTCAATTCATAATTCAACTCCTTGATATTTTTGCCTCATTTTCCACCACATGTCGCATCACTGACTTTCCAAATGTAAATTGAACGATGTTTGGTGTGTATTTTCTGCTGCTGTGATGATATCACGGCCGTTTCACATCACATCTTCCATATCTTTGTGTGACACATTCTTGTGACCGAGAGTGATGGGGGATGTTAACACCTAGCACTATAGATCATCCGTCAAATACACTAAAGAGAAACACATCCTGTATGATTAATCTTAAAAGATACTAACAGCTAGTTGCATGGCAACCATACATAGCAACAGCATCGCGTTGTCAGATCCCATATAGATTTCACATTTATAGCAACATCTGAGCTACATGTGCATGCTATGAAACAAATGTAAATATGTGCATCATAATAACAATGATGTATTTTCCCTACAAACATATTAATACGTCACTGTGAATATATCAGAAATCCAAACTGTGGCATCCCTCGTCTCCTTTAACCTACAGTTCAAATCTGCAGTTTGTATTCGTTACTAGAAATGTTCCTGCTGCATTCCATTCCTGAGTCAAGCAGGAGAACCGAGTTCCTCATAGGCCAGAGTTGCTGTGGGACTCAGAAAAATGTTGATAAAACCAGAGAAAAAGAAACTTCAACAAGGTCATCGACAGTGAGAATGTGTTTAATCTGTTAAAATGCCTCAACTAACGACATCTTTGTTCAAGTTTCATCATCGATGATACGCCACAACCTGTGTCTCCACAAAACATTATATCTCAGGAGATTCTCTACCCTACAGACCCGACCAGTGACCTTCTACAGAGAGGATTGTTCTGGAAGGTTCCTTCTCACCACTTCTCACCAAGCTCTTGGATTCAGACTTAACCAGGACACGGTTTGGGTTCGGATTTGTACTGAACCACTGGTCTTACAGTTTCTCCTTCAAATAAGACATCGATGGAGGTGATTGTGCACATCTCTGAAACCAAATCAATCATTTCTTGGTCATAATCAAACTTGCTTCTAGAAATGTTGTCAGCTAATAGCTGCCTGGCAGAGCTTGTGTTTTTTAGAAAGTGGTGCGAGAAGACGTAAACACAGGGAATCCTGTAAATGTTGGAGTAAACCGATTTCAGATGCTTCTGGAGTAATGTTTAGTGAACGTAACCCTAAAGCTAAGCAAGCGAACACTGTGCGATCTATCTGCAACATGAAAGTTCTTTTTATTGTTTGAAAATGCTGTTATGAATATGGAAGCCCATTTTCTTGAGGTTAAAAAAATGTAATATTTTTTAAAAAGTTACATATTTTAGATAAAAAAGTAGAAACTAGAAACTAGAAGTCAAAATTTTGAGAAAAAAAGTTAACATTTTTAGAAAAAAATTTAATAATTTTCAGAAAAGCCAAAATTATTTAGACAAAAAGTTTAAATTTTGAGTAAAAAAAGCTGAAATTTGGGTCAAAAAAAATTTGTGCTTAAAAAAATGTACATTTTGAGATAAAAAGTTAACATTTTGATATAAACAACAAAACATTTTGAGCCCTAGCTGGCCCTGCAGATACCTGATCTAAAACATTGTATAATTCCATGCTTTTTAGCTAATAATGAATGAATTTCACCATTTAAACCACATTCGGAATATTGGTTTATCTCTTCACAGTTCATCACGCTAGTGTCAGTGCGTTTGGTCCATTTTTTGTTACTTTTTAAATCACAAAATTGTGACTTTTTTTGTGCAAATTTCAACTTTTTGAGCCATTAATATGGGTTTCCATATATGAAAGATATAATTTCGTACAGAAGTGTCACATGTTCCTTCAGCTTCTGTCTCTGTAGATTCCTTTAAATAAAAGCGAGTAGCTGTTCAGTTACTTATTGAAAATATTTCATTATAATTTGGAATCAAATGTAAATGTTGTCTTGACTCGAGGAAATCAAGTGAGCATGACTAATGTTAATGTTATTTCATGCAAACAACTAAAAGTGATCAAACACACAAACTTGTGACAAACAGCTGAAGATGTCGTGTTTATTACTAGGGACGCCACAATGGTCAGTTTTATACCGAACCATTCGGTGCACCCTCCTCAGTTCGGTAGGCGTTTTTTCGGTTCCTCATTTGAATAACTCCTGTGTGTATTATTATTATTATTGGTTTTACGTGTGAAAAGGCAGATGTCAGGGAAAGAACCACATGTCCATGAGCAAATATCCAAACAATGAACTGCTCCTTTGTGTAAATATCCAATCAGTGAGCGCTAAAGATAGAGGAGGGCGGGACTTGAAGTAATTTCGCAGCGCTGTGAAGAGACGCCGTCAACTCTTTTGCAGGTTTTGCTGCGAGTGCGACAAAGACGGAAAAAGAACAGTAAAAAAAGTGTCTCCGTGTGTCAGCGATGTTTTATCAGATGTAATTATGCAAAAGGAAACACATGAAACAAGCGCTCGTCTGCGCCGTCTTCAGACAGCAGTTCCTGGTTTCAGGACCCCTAGGTGCCCATAACTTTTGCCTGCCTTAAATCCGTTTGCTGCTGAAGAAGCTCATGTCCACCTTGCTACAATTATTTATTATATTGTTTTCATTTAAAATAAAAAGCTCTGTAGATGTATCTTGATGTTTCATTTAGCAAAACAAAGTGAATTCTATTCTTAATCTGATCATGTGATCCATATAAACAATGATTTAAAACATTACTGAGCTATGAGAACCAAAATGAAAACTAGTTAAAAACCGCGGTATGTACCGAACCGTGAGCTTTTTGTACCGTTGCATCCAAATTTATTACAGTATTTGTGTACATTTCACCTTTGATTCAGTTGAAAATCTGGAATTTGTTGAAACATGGAATTCAGAATTGTTTTGATATTATTTATTAATTTAGCAAAAACACATATAACTAGTAACTGGAATTGTTAATGATAATTAAATAAACTAAATGTTTCAATCTGGCTTAATTTAAAAATAACTGCAAAGTAAATTTGCAAAATGATCATCATATAGAAAATATGCCTGCATCTCAAAGCAAGAAGTACTTTTAAAGAGAATATTATTTTTATTTGGAGCCTTGGACTTGGCAATGGTGGACTTGCCTACAGCCCTACTCTCCACAAAGGAATGTTTGAGAGAGGATTGGGTAACCTCTCTGAATAAAGCCCTTCTCCCCAATAGATCATTTAGGAAGTACAACGTATTCCTTGTACGGATGAAGGCGATCACTGCCCTCATTTCAAACTTCACTTCATACCAACTTAATATGGGTAAACTCCAGTTAAGATCAGTGGAAACAGGAAGCACCTGAGATCAATTTTTGCTGTGAATCACATTAAACACAGCATTTTGTGCAAAAATGCATCCCGTCACGTTTGATAAAGTAGAGGGAAAACTGCAGTTCTCAGCAATCCTCAGTTTTCTTGAATGACGGAGAGTAAATGATCACTGTAACACCCAGCTGTCTGACTGAAATGTACGACTCTTCATCGAATATTCATAATGCTGTGTGTGTTTGTGAGCCGGAGCCGCAATGAAAGGAAGAGTTATTGATGAGCTATTTTTAGTTTTCTGTAGAAAGCTCATAGATCAAACTCAGGTGAGCGGCCGCCTGGATGTTTCTGCATCGATGCAAACCTCTAATAATAGTTCAAATCAATGTTGATTCATTAAGAGACGAATGAAGGATGGATCTCTGAATAGATTGTTCTGGTCGATTATCAACACACCCCCCCAACCAATCAGGCTTACAGTGGGGTTAACTCAAGAACTAACAGTGCGAATACTTAATAAAGACTAAATAACCATCAAACCGTTACCAAGCCCCATCCCAATATAAGCCATCATTTAATCCCAGTTGAGTTCCAGAACCAACACATGCTTGGAGAAAAAAAGAATCTGTTTACTGCATCTTTTCCTGTATTTTTTTGTTCTTAATATGACCAAAGTCCCTGAATTCAAGCTGCCATTTTAAAATATTGAGCGGGTAGCGGAGCTTAGCATTAGTGCAGCTCATAAAATGATTATTTCTTTATTTCACCAACAAAAACCCCTTTTGAGTTTAGAGGCAACTAAAATCTCAGTTTACAGAAAAAATAAATCTGATCATTTAGTCGCTAAAATGATTTCGATTTTTGGTTTAACCCTGAAAAGTCTCTGCAGCGGTTGTTTTGATTTAAGTAGAAATGACAGCTATTGTTTCAAAAAGGTTATTAGTTTGATATTTTTGGTTTTAAATAAACATTACATGAGTTGAATGACAAATAATTTGCAAGATAGTTCAAATTTAAATGTGAGAAAATGCGCTCTCGTCTTCCAGTTTCATTTTACAGACCCCAACAGTGCCAACTAGTGGTGAAAAGAAGGGATAAGCCTTGGATGTACAAGACCTGTGAGACGGCTTGTGTTTTTGGCACAAAAAGTGCTTGGAACAGTGCATGCTTGGTTTCGCCTGTTTATTTTATTTTTTAGTTAATACAACTTTCAAATTAATTTAATCGTGTATTTTCTTTATCTCAACACTTTAGATTTTTGTTATAAAACATAAAAACTGTTTGCTTTCAATTTTTGAAAACTTTTATCTATTAAAAAAATGTCCAAAAAATGAGGATTGTTGTGAAATGTTTGTGTAATGTAATGAAAAAATGTGTGTAAATAAAACGCTGGCGTTGAACTAAAAAATATGAAGCATTTTCACAACAAAAAATCTGATTAAAAGGGTTAAAACTTTACTTCACTGCTTTATTTTTTTTTATAGTTCACTGCTACTATTAGAAAACAGAATTAATAAAATATAATAATTTATTTGAATAATCTATTTCTTTCATTTAATTCAAGTACACATTATTTTATTTGTTCCTTCACACGTTTACTTTTGTTTGTGCTGTTGAAATGTTAGAATGCAGATCTGTTTGTGCAGCAGAATGAATAATTCATCCCTTGATTGATGCTGCTTTCAAAGCTTTCAGATAAAACAATGCCTACTTTAGAGTTAAAACTATTGGACATTTGTCCAAAACTCTCAATTCAATAAAATTATTGTAATAATTATTACAATAATTCCAAAACAAACAGTGTTTACTGAAGAAAAAGAAGGCAAATGATGATTCAATTCACTTATTTTTATGCGCATCTTGGAATACAATGGAAAGAAATGTTTTGAGGAAATCCCAATGTTTTGAATTCTGAGAATTGACTGCGTTTATTAAGTTTCATCTGTGTTTTTAGACATAAAACACCTTCTCCTAATGCAGCAACGTCCATTTTTCCATTTGACGATTCTGTCTCTTGGACTCTTTGGATGGAAGCGGTTCTTTTTTGTCACATTTGTATTTTGTCACTGGCCCCTCCATAGCAACCATACTGATTACAATAGCAACCAAATTATCAGATCTCTATTCAGCTTAGGAAACCTTACAGACACAGGGATTCGTTTATTTAACCAATATTAACATGAACCTTATATTGTGTCACCGCCCCTCCATAGCAACCAGACTATTTACTATAGCAACAAATGTGGCATATCTCCATCTCAGCTTAGTAAAACCATAGAGACATGGGGGTTGGTTTATTTTACTCACATTTACATGGGGAACATCATAGCAACTCCATAGCAACCAGTTGGTAAATCTCTACTAAAAATCATAGATATATAGGGGTTGGTTATTACTCATTGGCAGGTTGTCTACATTTAAAAAAATATATTTAAACGGCACTAGTACAAGTTTACGCACTAAATGTAGCCACTTTAGCCAACCCATAATAATGAGTTTAACTCTTACACACCGGGGCTTGCACACCATTGCACAGAGCATATTTATCAGACAATTCTCACAAGCAGATTCCAAAACAAAGCACTGCCTAAGCGTTTTTTGTTGTCTTTATTGTTCCATCAGTTGTTCTGTGGGAATAGATCAAGCACTTTCTCAGTTCATGACCCCTTTATCTTCTTGAGGGATCATGAGGGATTTGAGTCGCATGAATACATTTTGAGCAAGTTTTATTTTTGGGTGCAATACCACTTTAAATGACTTGTCAACATGGATAAGCAGCTTTCAGAAAACATCAAGTATGGGAGCAGAGCGTTTAAAGACGAAAGCGATGTTTTCAGATTTATCCGGATTAGTGTAGCTCACATTCCCATCAGCCCAAGCACACAGACTCAGAAGAAGAGATTACTCCGAGGCGAGCGTTTCATAACCATATTCAATCTCACAGCTCAGTGAGCTGCACCATGCATACTGCATCACACCTAATGTACTCCGAATTACACACACCCAACTCAACCACTCCTCCAACCAAACCTGCAGCCCATACATCAGGCGAAGAGTACATTAGCTGCACAGTGGGTATAGACCTGCTTCTAGGGGCTAATTTGATTCAAAAGTGGCTCATTAGTAGGATGGGGGAAACGGAGAGGATGGATAAACAGCTGAATGTGTGAAGATGAAAGGTCAGTGTGGGTGGATGAGTGCTCTTTGATGGAAACCCAGCAAGCGCGCGAATGAATCAATGTGTTTGGATGGGGACGCTGAAAATTAGACTGAATTACATTCAAGATTTGAGCTTTTATTGCATTCCGTGATTCGAACAACATCAACACTGTATTTCTCTGCTATATTTTACAGTCTGTTGCTCAGGAGTGGGCCTCGTCTGCCTTTACCAGTGCATCACAACCAAAGACCGTTTAAAACTAGGAACATAGTGTCTGTGATGTCACCCATGTGTTGCTAATTTAAGTTAAACTTATGAGCAATAAAATTCCCCTCTCAGAGGTCTAAATAATTATTATTCATTACAATCCTTTAAAAGTTTACTTTTCTTTAAAGTTGAGAACTTTTAACAAAGGTGTCCATGAAAATCTTTAACCCATCAAAGGTTAAAACACTTTTAAGTTATTGATCTGTAAATACTTTTTTTTACATTTTCTAAAATGAAATGTGATCAAATGATGCTGCAGTTGTTTCTAACAGGCCACAAAAACGTTCTGATGTCTTCTGGTTCTGTTAAAACGCAGAACAGAAAGCTGAGAACCAATCACAGAGTGCTTTTGTGAATGTTTTAAATTAATATGCATGAAAGTATTGTTTTATTTTCTCATGTGGCTCACTTTTTTTCTATCTTTTTCCAATTGTTGATGAAGAGCATGGAACGCACTTTCAGCTAAAATTATAAATTGGTAATGAAAAAAAACCTACCAGAACAAAAATAATCAATATTCATTCATTCGTTTGTTTTTCACGCTTATTCCCTTTCAGGGTCACAGGGGTCTGCCGGTGCACATTGGGTGAGAGGCGCGGCTACACCCTGGACAGGTCGCCAGTCCATTGCAGAAAAGAAAAATAAATTCCATAAAAATGTACATTAATATTAAATAAACCTATTTCCGCTTTAGTTTCGCATCTCTGAGTTCTGATTACGCTCTCAGCAACTTTGTTTGTGATTCTAAGTTTTCCTTGCGATCCTGAAATTTACGCTCGTCTTTCTAGCACATATCTCCCAAGGGGGCGGGGATAACAGTGGTCCACCCTCATTGGCTAGTGTAATTATGATTGGCAGCTCAATGAACCGGAGGTACAAGCATTTCTTTTCTGACCAGTGATTTTAAAGTTTGTGAATGAACCGTCCTCATTTTAAAAAATGTTTTAAGTGTTATTTCCTATCCTTTTGTACATGTAAAATCTTAATATTAGGAATTCATTTGGAAGAAGCAGCAAATCTAACAAAACAACTCAATTACTTTACTTTAAGCTGGAATGACCACGTTTGTATTAAAACTGGATTCACTTAAAACAAGACGTTTGTTCACAACACAATAACAACCCAAACCATTTGTTTTACTTTCAACAAAAATGTATCACATAACTGTTAAGGAAAGCTTTTATGGAACAATATTAATGTTCTTGTTCATTACCTTAGATCGCAAACATTTCAGCTTGCAACACCCTCAGATTCAAAAATTCTAATCTATAAACGCATTTAGCGGCTCGCTGTTCTTTTATTTACCTTAAATTTCGATCCTAGGAGAAGCAACTTTTCACAGCTTCAACATTCAGAAGCTTTTGGATAAAAGCCATGCCCTCGATAGACTTTTTCAACTAATTCTTCATGAGAACTTTAAAGAATATTCTCCCTTATTTAGCATTACTCTTATGATAAAATACGAGCAGCGTTGTATTGTGCTTATTTCTGCTCTGGGATCTTGAAACACGCCGCCTTTTCAAATGAATCACTGGCGATCACTGGTGAAAAACCCCGGGGAATACTTGAAAAAAAAACTAAATAAATTAAAAATTAAATCGCACTAGTCAATGAGTGTGAACCACAGTTATCCCCGCCCCCACTGGGAGGGATTAACTTAGAGGAAAACGTAGAAAATTGAAAGGAACAAAAAATGGAGTGTATTTCAAAATAATGTCGATTTTTTTACTTTTCCAGTTGATTATAAATTTTTTTTAGGTTTGTTTTCAATTTATTTTTGTTCATTTCAGCTGAAATTGCATTCATTTTACTGCCACAAAATTAATAATACTGCAGTCGTTTGGTTTTCAAACACCATTCCAAAATGGCATACACACCAAACAGACATAACTCACAAATGTAAATGTGGAGTTACAAAAACATTGTTTTCTTTCAGACACGTCCTTTGAGTGGCTTGTTTGTTCTCACTTTGGTGAGGAATGCGGCAAGCATCAGCAGTTGTAAAGAAATTCAATTATTTTGAGACCACAATATCTGCTGCTCATTGTGCTCCAACTTCTAACAATGATCACAAGATACTATAATTACAGAAAGAAAGCATCGGAACAACCCTACCCTTCTACACAGTACTCCAAACACTCTCCATCCATCAGAAGTTGATGACAGGTGAGAACATAAGCACTCTTTTTTGTAGAAGACAGAAGGAGGAGGGAAAGGGAGAGGTTGCTGCTTGTAAACAACTAGTTAGTAGAAAATGGGTAAAAGGCAAGATTCCCACATTGAGGTTTTTTTCCATCGATTTGGTCTATTATTGTATAAGATTTCAATGGGTAGCTAGCTTCAGAATATAATATAAACAGTTTTACACAAAGTATGAAAGTCATTGTGACAAAAAGTAGAATATTCTTGAAGATTTTAAACAGTTTGCACAAGAAACACACCACAAACCTGCCTTTACATTTGTGCGCTGACCCGAAAGCTAAACGTGATTTTCCAGTAACACAGTTATGGATGTATGCGTGCCCGTGTGTTAAATGCAGACAGGTGCCTGCTGGGAAATGTCACCGTACTAAAATAAAGGTGTTTACAGGAAGGATGGAGCCCAATGTGAGACTTTTAGCACTTACTGTTATGACGCAGAGTCCAGCAGTTCTCTTTATCTTTCACCATCATCGAGCTGCACACACTTGATTTCTCTAAATGCTTGTTTAAGAGCAGTGCTCTTAAAGTAAAAATATAAATATAGGTTATAAATATTCAGTAAAATATTAAAAAGTATTAACATTTAAGTAAAACATGTCCTAAAGAAGCTCTTTGAGAATATAACATTATTGAAA
>SRMA01027451.1:0-33600 GCA_007224835.1 Danionella cerebrum | reverse complement strand
TGTGAATGCAGAGGCATTCACACTATTGTTATCCTACGTATTTATTATTATTCCGCTTCTTATTTTTATTATTCCCCCCCCTTTTTCCAACCCTAACTACTTCAGCATGCTTTGGCCTAGAAACACCATTCAAACGTCAAAACGTTCAGCTTTTTTCAGACTAGGTTGCAATTACGTTACACTTTCCAAACTTTTATACTTTTTATAATATTTAACTTTATTCAAATTATTCTTCCCATTGAAATGAATGGGGATATTCTTCAACCTTCCTTTAAACTTTCACTTCTTTCAACCTTTATAACTTCCGCATACTTTCCACTAGAGAAACCATTCAAACTTTAAATAAATCTACACACTTTCATCTATTAGATGTATATTTCAACTTTTTTATATCTTTTATACATTTTTATTTATCGCAGTTTAAGTTTCATGAAGATTTCCAATTTGAAACTAATTCTGCTCCACTCTAGCTTCCACTCTAATTTTTCACATCTCAAACTTCATCATCTATTCTTCTTACTTAAACTAAATTTTAACCTTTATGCACAAAATTTATATTAAAGTAGTAGAGAAATTTGTCCTCTTTTTGAAAATGCAGTTGTTTCTTTCATAGGACCTACGGTTTTTAAACTAGGAGGGCTAAACCTTAACGAGGGAAGAAAATTGCTCCATTAAGATCAATGCATTTCACCCAGAAAATGATGCTTGAAAGTTTTAAATTAAGGCTTTTTCTAACTCGCCATAACTAATAAAATTTTCCACATATCTTAAAAAAATTTACACCATAATCTTCATTGAGGCCTTCTGCTTCTCACAAAGAAAGAATCATCTCGATATGTCTTACGGTTCTTCTGTAATGTTTATTTGTTTGAGGCATGGTCAACATCTGAGAAATGTCTCCTCCATTCGAAAAGTGGCAGTTGGAGGCAGCTGTTAATCAACTTATTTGAATAACGAAATTTGATTGGCTTAGCCTTCCCATAGACTCACAATGGGCCATAAAGATGCATTGCTGCCATTCATTTCAATGGGGCAATTGATTCCAATACGATCCTATTGTAAAAGATCTTTTGGTTCACAATGGAGATTCAAAGCAACATTAAGGATGCATATAACTATACCAGCCAATCATTGCTTATGATTTAACATAAATTCATCAAGCCACGCCCCCTTTTCAACATCATTTTTGAATGTCAAATATCTTCTAAGTGGAACATCGTAGAAACATGGGAGTTATTTTATATTGATCTAGGTTGAATGTAGATTACAACATGATGTCACTAACTCATCCATAGCAACCAGATTATTTACCATAGCAACCAAATTGACACATCTCTATCTCAACTTAGGGAAATGCGAGAGACACAGGAGTTGGTCTAAATCACTTGTAGTCACACAGGGAACATTATATAATGTCACTTACCCCTCCATAGCAACCATACTGGTTACCATAGCAACCAAATTGACACACATCTATCTCAGTTTAGGAAAATGAGAGAGACACGGGAGTTGGTCTAAATGACTTGTAGTCACACAGGGAACATTAAATATTGTCAATGACCCCTCCATAGCAACCATACTGGTTACCATAGCAACCAAATTGACACATCTCTATCTCAGCTTAGGAAAATGAGAGAGACACGGGAGTTGGTCTAAATGACTTGTAGTCACACAGGGAATATTATATAATGTCACTTACCCCTCCATAGCAACCATACTGGTTACCATAGCAACCAAATTGACACATCTCTATCTCAGCTTTGGAAAATGAGAGAGACACGGGAGTTTGTCTGAATGACTTGAAGTCACACAGGGAACATTATATAATGTCACTTACCCCTCCATAGCAACCATACTGGTTACCATAGCAACCAAATTGACACATCTCTATCTCAGCCTAGGAAAATGAGAGAGACACGGGAGTTGGTCTAAATGACTTGTAGTCACACAGGGAACATTATATAATGTCACTGACCCCTCCATAGCAACCATACTGGTTACCATGGCAACTAAATTGACATCTCTATCTCAGCTTAGGAAAATGCTAAAGACATGGGGGTTGGTGTAATTTTCTTGTAGTCACACAGAGATCAATATATAATGTCAATGACCTCTCCATAGCAACCATATTGGTTACCATAGCAACCCAATTGGCATATCTCTAACTCAGCTCAGGGAAATGCTAGAGACATGGGGGTTGATTCATTTCCCTCAGAGTGACACTGGGAGCATTCTATTATGTAAATGACCTGTCCAGAGCAACCAGACTTTTTTACCATAGCAACGCAATTGGCATATATTTATCTTAGGTTAGGAAAATGCTAGACAGAATTTCATCTTACTAATATTATACCGTTCAGCTTCCACTTTCAACTTTTGACACTTTCAACTTTCAAATGTTTCACCTTAAGCTTCCACTTTTAACTTTTGACACTTTTCAACTTTTAAATGTTTCACCTTTAGCTTCCACTTTCTACTTTTGACACTTTCAACTTTACAATGCTTCTCTTTTCAAATTTATACGTTTTCAACTTTATAATGTTTCACCTTTCGGCCTCCACTTTCAACTTTTGACACTTTCAGCTTTCAAATCTTTCACCTTTCAGCTTCACTTTTCAACTTTTGAAACTTCTGACTTTCAAATCTTTCACCTTTCAGCTTCACTTTTCAACTTTTGAAACTTTCAACTTTCAAATCTTTTACCTTTCAGCTTCACCTTTCAACTTTAGATTTTTTTCAGATACTTTCAGCCTGCTTTCATTTTCAGCTCTCTGCATTCACACGCATTTTCCGCTAGGAAATGCATATTCTAGTTAGTGTGAATGCAGAGGCATTCACACTATTGTTATCCTACGTATTTATTATTCTTCCGTTTTTTATTATTCCCCCCCTTTTTCCAACCCTAACTACTTCAGCATACTTTGGCCTAGAAACACCATTCAAACTTTAAAATGTTCAGCTTTTTTCAGACTAGGTTGCTATTACGTTTCACTTTTCAAACTTTTATACTTTTTATAATATTTAACTTTATTCAAATTATTCTTCCCATTGAAATGAATGGGGATATTCTTCAACCTTCCTTTAAACTTTCACTTCTTTCAACCTTTATAACTTCAGCATACTTTCCACTAGAGAAACCATTCAAACTTTAAATAAATCTACACACTTTCATCTATTAGATGTATATTTCAACTTTTTTATATCTTTTATACATTTTTGTTAATCGCAGTTTAAGTTTCATGAAGATTTCCAATTTGAAACTAATTCTGCTCCACTCTAGCTTCCACTCTAATTTTTCATATCTCAAACTTCATCATCTGTTCATCTTTCTTAAACTAAATTTTAACCTTTATGGACAAATTTTATATGAAAGTAGTAGAGAAATTTCTCCTCTTTTTAAAAATGCAGTTGTTAATTTGATATGACCTACGGTTTTCAAACTAGGAGGGCTAAACCTTAACGAGGGAAGCAAATTTCTCCATTGAGATCAATGCATTTCACCCAGAAAATAATGCTTGAATGTTTGAAATTAAGGCTTTTTCTAACTCGCCATAACTAATAGAATTTTCCACATATTGTAAAAAAAATTACATCATAATCTTCATTGAGGCCTTCTGCTTCACACAAAGAAAGAATCATCTCGATATGTCTTACGGTTCTTCTGTAATGTTTATTTGTTTGAGGCATGGTCAACATCTGAAAAATGTCTCCTCGATTCGAAAAGTGGCAGTTGGAGCCAGCTGTTAATCAACTAATTTGAATACTGAAATTTGATTGGCTTAGCCTTCCCATAGACTCACAATGGGCCATAGAGATGCATTGCTGCCATTCATTTCAATAGGGCCATTGATTCTCATATGATCCTGTTGTAAAAGAGCTTTTGTGATTGAATCACAATGGAGAGTCAAAGCAACATTAAGGATGCATATAACTAATCCAGCCAATCATTGCTTATGATTTAACATAAATTCACCAAGCCACACCCACTTTTCAACATCATTTTTGAATGTCAAATATCTTCTAAGTGGAACATCGTAGAGACATGGGAGTTGTTTTATTTTGATCTAAGTTGAATGTAGATTACAACATGATGTCACTAACTCATCCATAGCAACCATACTGGTTACCATAGCAACCAAATTGACACATCTCTATCTCGGCTTAGGAAAATGAGGGAGACACGGGAGTTGGTCTAAATGACTTGTAGTCACATAGGGAACATTATATGTCACTGACCCCTCCATAGCAACCATACTGGTTACCATAGCAACCAAAGTGGCACATCTCTATCTCAGCTTAGGAAAATGAGAGAGACACGGGAGTTGGTCTAAATGACTTGAAGTCACACAGGGAACATTAAATAATGTCACTGACCCCTCCATAGCAACCATATTGGTTACCATAGCAACCAAATTGACACATCTCTATCTCAGCTTAGGAAAATGAGAGAGACACGGGAGTTGGTCTAAATGACTTGTAGTCACACAGGAACATTATATAATGTCACTGACCCCTCCATAGCAACCATACTGGTTACCATAGCAACCAAATTGACACATCTCTATCTCAGCTTAGGAAAATGCTAGAGACATGGGGGTTGTTTTGTTTCACTCATAGTGACACAGGAAACATTAGATAATGTCAATGACATTTCCATAGCATCCATAATAGTTATCATAGCAACCCAATTGGCATATCTCTAACTCGGCTCAGGGAAATGCTAGAGACATGGGGGTTGATTCATTTCCTTCAGACTGACACTGGGAACATTCTATTATGTAAATGACCTGTCCAGAGCAACCAGACTTTTTACCATAGCAACGCAATTGGCATATCTTTATCTTAGGTTAGGAAAATGCTAGACAGAATTTCATCTTACTAATATCATACCGTTCAGCTTCCACTTTCAACTTTTGACACTTTCAACTTTCAAATATTTCACCTTTAGCTTCCACTTTCTACTTTTGACACTTTCAACTTTACAATGCTTCTTCTTTCAACTTTATACGTTTTCAACTTTACAATGTTTCACCGTTCGGCCTCCACTTTCAACTTTTGACACTTTCAGCTTTCAAATCTTTCACCTTTTAGCTTCACTTTTCAACTTTTAAAACTTTCAACTTTCAAATATTTTACCTTTCAGCTTCACCTTTCAACTTTAGATTTTTTTCAGATACTTTCAGCCTGCTTTCATTTTCAGCTCTCTGCATTCACACGCATTTTCCGCTAGGAAATGCATATTCTAGTTATTTTTATTATTCCCCCCCTTTTTCCAACCCAAACTACTTCAGCATACTTTGGCCTAGAAACACCATTCAAACGTCAAAACGTTCAGCTTTTTTCAGACTAGGTTGCAATTACTTTACACTTTTCAAACTTTTATACTTTTTATAATATTTAACTTTATTTAAAATTATTCTTCCCATTGAAATGAATGGGAACTTTAAACTTCTTTCAACCTTTATAACTTCAGCATACTTTCCACTAGAGAAACCATTTAAACTTTACATAAATCTACACACTTTCATCTATTAGATGTATATTTCAACTTATTTATATCTTGTATAGATTTTTATTAATCGCAGTTTAAGTTTAATGAAGATTTCCGACTTTCACCTATTTCTGCTCCACTCTAGCTTCCACTCTAACTTTTCACATCTCAAACTTCTTCATTTATTCTTCTCTCCTAAACTAAGCTTTAACTTTTATGCACAAAATTTATATTAAAGTAGTAGAGAAATTTGTCCTCTTTACAAAGATGCAGTTGTTTCTTTCATAGGACCTACGGTTTTTAAACTAGGAGGGCTAAACCTTAACGAGGGAAGCAAATTGCTCCATTAAGATCAATGCATTTCACCCAGAAAAGTATGCTCCAAAGTTTTAAATTAAGGCTTTTTCTAACTCGCCATAACTCCTAGAATTTTCCACATATCATTAAAAAATTTACATCATAATCTTCATTGAGGCCTCCTGATTCTCACTAAGAAAGAATCATCTCGATATGTCTTACGGTTCTTCTGTAATGTTTATTTGTTTGAGGCATGGTCAAAATCTAAGAAATGTCTCCTCGATTCAAAAAGTGGCAGTTGGAGGCAGCTGTTAATCAACTAATTTGAATAACGAAATTTGATTGGCTTAGCCTTCCCATAGACTCACAATGGGCCATAGAGATGCATTGCTGCCATTCATTTCAATGGGGAAATTGATTCCCATATGATACTATTGTAAAATAGCTTTTGTAATTGAATCACAATGGAGAGTCAAAGCAACATTAAGGATGCATATAACTAATCCAGCCAATCATTGCTTATGATTTATTATAAATTCACCAAGCCACACCCACTTTTCAACATCATTTTTGAATGTCAAATATCTTCTAAGTGGAACATCGTAGAAACATGGGAGTTGTTTTATATTGATCTAAGTTGAATGTAGATTACAACATGATGTCACTAACTCATCCATAGCAACCAGATTATTTACCATAGCAACCAAATTGGTAATTCTCTATCTCAGCCTTGGAAAATGCTAGAGACACAGGAGTTGGTCTAATTGATTTGTAGTCACACAGGGAACATTATGTAATGTCAATGACCCCTCCATAGCAACCATACTGGTTACCATAGCAACCCAATTGACACATCTCTATCTCAGCTTAGGAAAATGTGAGAGACACGGGAGTTGGTCTAAATGACATTTAGTCACACACGGAACATTAAATAATGTCACTGACCCCTCCATAGCAACCATACTGGTTACCATAGCAACCAAATTGACACATCTCTATCTCAGCTTAGTAAAATGAGAGAGACGCGGGAGTTGGTCTAAATGACTTTTAGTCACACAGAGAACATTATATAATGTCACTGACCCCTCCATAGCAACCATACTGGTTACCATAGCAACCAAATTGACACATCTCTATCTCAACTTTGGAAAATGAGAGAGACACAGGAGTTGGTCTGAATGACTTGAAGTCACACAGGGAACATTTAATAATGTCACTGACCCCTCCATAGCAACCATACTGGTTACCATAGCAACCAAATTGACATCTCTATCTCAGCTTAGGAAAATGAGAGAGACACAGGAGTTGGTCTAAATGACTTGTAGTCACACAGGGAACATTATATAATGTCACTGACCCCTACATAGCAACCATACTGGTTACCATAGCAACAAATTGACACATCTCTATCTCAGCTTAGGAAAATGAGAGAGACACGGGAGTTGGTCTAAATGACTTGTAGTCACACAGGGAGCATTATATAATGTCACTTACCCCTCCATAGCAACCATACTGGTTACCATAGCAACCAAATTGACACATCTCTATCTCAGCTTAGGAAAATGAGAGAGACACAGGAGTTGGTCTAAATGACTTGTAGTCACACAGGGAACATTATATAATGTCACTTACCCCTCCATAGCAACCATACTGGTTACCATAGCAACCAAATTGACACATCTCTATCTCAGCTTAGGAAAATGAGAGAGACACGGGAGTTGGTCTAAATGACTTGTAGTCACACAGGGAACATTATATAATGTCACTGACCCCTCCATAGCAACCATACTGGTTACCATAGCAACCAAATTGACACATCTCTATCTCAGTTTAGGAAAATGCTAGAGACATGGGTTTTTTTTTGTTTCACTCATAGTGACACAGGAAACATTAGATAATGTCAATGACATTTCCATAGCAACCATAATAGTTATCATAGCAACCCAATTGGCATATCTCTAACTCAGCTCAGGGAATCGCTAGAGACATGGGGGTTGATTCATTTCCTTCAGAGTGACACTGGGAACATTCTATTATGTAAAAGACCTGTCCAGAGCAACCAGACTTTTTACCATAGCAACGCAATTGGCATATCTTTATCTTAGGTTAGGAAAATGCTAGACAGAATTTCAACTTACTAATATTATACCGTTCAGCTTCCACTTTCAATTTTTGACACTTTCAACTTTCAAATGTTTCACCTTTAGCTTCCACTTTCAACTTTTGACACTTTCAACTTTCAAATGTTTCACCTTTAGCTTCCACTTTCTACTTTTGACACTTTCAACTTTACAATGCTTCTTCTTTCAACTTTATACGTTTTCAACTTTATAATGTTTCACCGTTCGGCCTCCACTTTCAACTTTTGACACTTTCAGCTTTCAAATCTTTCACCTTTCAGCTTCACTTTTCAACTTTTGAAACTTCCGACTTTCAAATCTTTCACCTTTCAGCTTCACTTTTCAACTTTTAAAACTTTCAACTTTCAAATATTTTACCTTTCAGCTTCACCTTTCAACTTTAGATTTTTTTCAGATACTTTCAGCCTGCTTTCATTTTCAGCTCTCTGCATTCACACGCATTTTCCGCTAGGAAATGCATATTCTAGTTAGTGTGAATGCAGAGGCATTCACACTATTGTTATCCTACGTATTTATTATTATTTTTTTTATTTTTATTCCCCCCCTTTTTGAAAAGCCAACTACTTCAGCATACTTTGCACTAGAAACACCATTCAAACTTTAAAATGTTCAGCTTTTTTCAAACTAGGTTGCTATTACATTTCACTTTTCAAACTTTTTTACTTTTTATAAAATTTAACTTTATTTAAAATATTTTTCCCATTGAAATGAATGGGAAACACTTCAAATCTCTTTCAATCTTCAGCTTTTTTTCAACCTTCATAACTTCAGCATACTTTTAGCTAGAGCAATCATTCAAATTTTAAACAATTCAGCACATTTTCAGCTTTTAAAATATGTTTTCAGCTTTTTCATATCTTTTACAGATTTTTATAAATCACAGTTTAAGTTTAATGAAGAATTTGGATTTTGACCTAATTCTGCTCCACTCTAGCTTCCACTCTAATTTTTCACATCTCAAACTTCTTCATTTATTCCTCTCTCCTAAACTAAACTTTACCCTTTATGCACAAAATTTATATTAAAGTAGTAGAGAAATTTGTCCTCTTTCCAAAGATGCAGTTGTTTCTTTCATATGACCTACGGTTTTTAAACTAGGAGGGCTAAACCTTAACGAGGGAAGCAAATTTCTCCATTAAGATCAATGCATTTCACCCAGAAAATGATGCTTGAAAGTTTAAAATTAAGGCTTTTTCTAACTCGCCATAACTAATAGAATTTTCCACATATCGTAAAAAAATTTACACCATAATCTTCATTGAGGCCTTCTGCTTCTCACAAAGAAACAATTATCTCGATATGTCTTACGGTTCTTCAGTAATGATTATTTGTTTGAGGCATGGTCAACATCTGAGAAATGTCTCCTCGATTCAAAAAGTGGCAGTTGGAGGCAGCTGTGAATAATTAGCTTATTGACATTTGATTGGTCTACGCTATCCTTTGACATACAAGGGCCATAGAGATGCATTGCTCCTATTCATTTCAATGGGGCCTTTGATTCCCATATGATCTTACTGATACGATCCTAGCGTAGTTGAACCGCCGATCAACAAAACAAGACGTGGACGTGAATGCGTGTCTGTTTCTGAGGCGTGCGCGTTCACGGAAGTCCCGCTCTTTTCTTCTCGTCCTTTCTGGTAAGTGCTGTTTACGTTTAACGTCTTTATATTTATAAGATATTTAACGGATTAAGCTCGGTTTTAGTGTTTATCTCTCACTTGTACATGTTCTATTCTGAATCGAGACGTATGTCTGCTTACAAAGCTATAAATAAGTGTTCTTAAATAGTCAATATTTAGTATTCGTAACGATTGTAGCGGTAGCATTAGCTTGTGTTTGAGGCATTTAACGTTACGTAACAGTCAAAATGTACCTCCAGACTTTTAGACGGTTTAAGTTGAATACGTTTAACAACATTTGTTGCAACGTTTGTTGTAAAATGGTCCTAAATGCGTACACCGTCAAATTAAAGATTGGTCTAATGTTGGAGTTAAAAGGCTACCATTGCCTTCAAACTAACGTTACTAATAACATATATTAGTATTATTCTGGGGGATGTTTCACCGGTTCATTCGTTCATCTTCCTGCCGTGGAGCCTCAAACCGGCAACCTTCTAACTCGTTCAGTTTACTCCAAATAAGTAAAGCATGTTTTCAGCGTTTCACAAATGACACTATAACCAGTAAAACGGGAATGTATGTGACAACTTGCATAATGTAAAAGTTTCAATGGACTAATGGTGCTGCCACACACCTAATGTGTGTACATTATTATATAATTTCAAAAATGTTATTCCAGTTTCTATATAAGTCTGAAACCAGCTACTCTATAGACGGCACACCACTGCCTTGTTTTCTCTCTTAAAATAAATAAACTTACTTCTGCACCGTGTTGAATTGTTATTGAAATGCTGTATATTGTGTATATTGATGATATTCTTCTAAAAACACTATTAAGTATTCTGAGAAAATAATTATATAGACACTGAATAATACTGCATGTAACTGTGAAGCTGTGTTTAACTTATTTCTTGTTTTGTTTTTTTGTTTTTTTGTAAACCCAACACCTTTTGGACACCTTGAACCTTTATGACTTCCTTCATCTGCTGTGTACCATTTCCTGTTGACTCCAGCATTACAGTAGTGGTAAGTTGTCATTTGATTTGTGCATTTGGTCTCAGAAAAAAAACAGTACTTTGCAAGCCAACATAATAATGATTGTACAACCCAAAATAGCACTCAGCAGGAATAGTTATAGTTACTGTTTTGTGAGTATTTGAATGATGGTTAGATTTTGGTGTCAAGAGACGGCAAACATGCTACAACTTCTTTGAAAAGAGAAAAAACACAATTACATTCATTCATTCATTTTCCAAACCGCCTATTCCCTTTCGGGGTCACAGAGGTTTCTCTAGCGCATTTTGGTCCAGAGGTGGGAGTACACCCTGGACAGGTTGCCAGTCCACCGCAGGGCAACATTTACTCACACGTGTCTGAGTATAAATACTAATCTCTTTTTTCTTCTCCTCTAGTACAATACTCAAAGTGTCATTCTGGATCCTAGACAGTAAGTTCATTCAGGGATTATCAGTTGGTAATGATGTAGGTGTTAACCAGGGGTTTAAGCAAGATACTGTGACTGAAAATCCACTTTGTATTTGACAACTTTTTTGCACATGTAATTTATTTATTAAACATTGAAATGTGAACAGTGCAAAAATGAAATGTGTGTTCTGGACGATTTTCATCTACAGAACTAGATCTACAAATACACAGGATTGAATACAAATATGTAATTACTATTTGGTTACTTGCGGTTAAATGGAGATTCGTCTATCGAAAAGGGCAGCTAGCCCACGTATCAGAATTAACCTAGCTCAAGCCAGACTCCGTTGTAATCCATGCTTTATTTTGTTTGGGAGAAATGACCTCTTTGTAAGGCTTTGCTTGTATTGGAGCAAGCAATTTGCATGTGAAGTACCAAAATAGTCACATTCAGAAGGATATGTAGATATAAACATTGCAGTTAATCTATAGTTTCCAAAATGTGGAGCCAAAGCACAATTGATGATGGTTGAAAAAAGAACAGTGCTAGCTAAAAACATAGTATCTAATAAATGTACTCAGTCAACTATTTATTGTCAATTGATCTTTAGTCATCCTGTAGATTATTATTATTAAAAAATTCATTCATTCCTCTTCTTACCCACTTGTTCCCTTTTGGTGTCATGTTCAGCGCATTTCAGGCAAGAGCCCGTGGTACACCCTGGACAAATTGCCTGTCCATCACAGGGCAACACACATTCATACCCAAGAAGAATTTAGATTAATCAATTAACCTGACACATGTTTTTGGGATTGTGGGGGAAACCAGAGTACCCGGAGGAAACCCTTGCAAGCACAGCAAAAACTTGCAAACTTCTAACTAAAAGGCCAACCACTGCTCAGCCATGCTGCAGATAATAGTTAATATTGGTACTTAAAATATAAAGTCAACATTATTATTCCTCATTAATTTATTGGTTTTGCTAAAGTGATGACAAACGTTTTAATGCTCTTCTTATGATATAGACAGCAGGGCTGTTCGGTAACATTTCAAGTGAAACATTATTAGATTTTGTTATATTGGAACACTTTTCTGATTTGTTTCTGTTTGTGTGTTACAGGTACCCTGCTGTCCAACACCTCTCTAACTCTAAGCCTGCCACTGTCCCAGGCTCTCTATCGTTCCTGTCCCTACCGCTCTGTCTCATTTTGGCCTATTCTACCTTGCTATCCCTCTAATCTATCGAACCTAATATTCTATCTGATTTTGGAACATTATTATTGAACTACTATTTTTTGGCTTGAATATTTGACTACTATTTGAACTACTACTATTTGAACACCTCAGGTTGAAAGTGCCTGGTCTATCTGTATTATTGGCCCTGAGAGTTTCTCTGCTCTCACCCGCTCTCTCTCTCTGTCTCTATCTTGCACGTAATCACTTTAACTGCTAATCAAATTATTACACTTTATAACACTATAATCACATTTCACATTGTACCATTCCATTTTACTCATTACATACACATAGAAATTCTGCATTTTCATTTGAACAAATTACAAATTTGACTAAGAGGAATACTTTGCCACAAAGTTAATACAAACATCACATTGAAACATTTATTTGACATAAACTAGCTGTTTGGCAAAGTTAATAGAGTTGTACGTTTTACTTAGAAGTGCTCATCTTTATATTGAGTAAAGATAAAGTTTGCACACACATTGATAGAATCTGAGCACTCTTAACTGTTCCTGATAATTGTTCCTGCCGATTATTCCAGTCTTTTGGTTTGTATTCAGGTTTGTTTGTCATTATATCTCTTTGATACACAGTCGTTCTTGTAAAGTTCCTGTCTGTGTTTAACTGTTCTGAGCTCTAATAAAAAACAGACATCAGAGAGAAAGGAGTGGATTATTGTGGAGTGGCTGTTTCCTGTGCTGACCCAGAGTTCCTGATTCTGTGATCCAGTGCTTGACTTCTGCTACGAAGAGCACACACACACACACGCGTCTCATATATTTATTCATTCCTGTGTTGAATATTAACTCATATTACTTTTAATCTTTAAACTTACAATAATAACATTGTGGTGTTGTCAAACAGTTAAAATATAAACTAAAACCATTTCTAATAGTTTATTATTTACACAGCATAGTTAAGTAATTTGCAAATAAGGGATTGTGCTTGTAACTTTGTAAAATAATATAATTTATAACGTGTATTGTAATAGTTACCGTATTTGGGCTAAATCTCTAAGTAGTTAATATAACGAAGTAAGTGACATTTAAACATTGTTTACCAGCTGTGATTTTAAAGTAAATCTACGATGCCGAGGAAGGGTAAGAGATCAGAAGCTGCGAAGCTCCGCTGGCAGAGAACTTCAGGTTTGCAGGGTTCCGTAACACGTGACCCAACCGAACGCCTTGAGACTGATGCCCAGGTACCCGCGTCTGATCCATCCCTTGCTGAATGCGTCCAGAAGTCTCCGCCATCTCTCCGTGCACCCACAGTGTCAGATAATAGTTTGGTGAAGAGTGGCTGTCGCAAAGTTTTTGGTTCCGACTTCTCAACTCCAGCGGACCAATCTCCTGAAACACGCGTCTGTGCCTCCCGCAGCCAAGCAGCTCAGAAATACGGTAACTATAGAAACCATCAGTGCACTTGTAACTCCCTCACGTTCCTTGCCTTCCTTTACGAGAACGAAAACATCACCGGTGCAGACCTTGACCTTGTTCTGGATAAAGGTAATGAGATGTATAGAGAGGCCAGAAAACGCTTTCCTTCAAGCATCCATTTGTCTACAGACGAGCTTCCGGGCCACGCAGAGGCGCGCACGAACACATTAACTGTTGACCAATCGCATCTTTCCCGTTATGGCACATTTGGAGACCCGTTACCTGGAACTGTTGATTACTTCCTTGATCTGGAAGCAGGTTTGAGCTGTTTATTATCCGATGTGCAGTATGCATTATTATTAATGTCTGGATTGTGCATCGCTGTATTCAGAACCAGATCGGGCAGATATGGATTGTTTGATCCACACGCGAGAAGAGAAAACGCATTGCCTCTATCAGCGATCTCACAAACATCTGGAACTGCTGTAATGGTGACTTTCACACGTCTCAGTGATTTGATTGATAGACTCCAGCAGTGTCACAAGATATTAGGAACACAGTCATCGTGTAACTATGAACTGAAACCAGTGGCTTTTGTGAGCGTAAACGCCGTCGAACTGATCGATGAATCCAGATCTACACCTCGCCCTGCTGCACTTGTTACTTTCAATGACTATGGTGAAAAATCTAATTCATTGTCTTCATGTCATTTCATCCAGTTTCTCAACACACACCAATCTGCTTACACTAATATGGTTTCTGCATCATCAGAAAATCAACAAGAGCCTCATTCTTCGGTCGCTGATGCCCGAACATCTCAGCCATCACATGCTCAAAGTGAGTCAAAAATACCCACTGCAGATAAAAATGCCACTCTACCTGATTTATCAAATATCTCTCTTAAACTGTCCAAACTGAATACACAGCAAAGAAAACGAGTTATGAGAAAAATAATGAAATCAACAAAAACTAAACAAGAAAAAATGAAAGCCAAAATAGAAGAGAAAAAATGTAAGTCAACCAGAAAATATAAAAAAAATTCTGAATATAGAGAGAAGAAAAAATGTTTTATAAGAACACAGTACAGAAACAACATTGTCATGAGGCAGAGGCAAATACAATACACTACTGAACGCTATCGCAGTGATATTGACTTCAAGAATAAACTGAAACATTATGTAACTGAGCGCTATAGAAGTGATATGACTTCAAGAATAAGCAGAAACATTATGTAACTGAGCGCTATAGAAGTGATATTGACTTCAAGAATAAGCAGAAACATTATGTAACTGAGCGCTATAGAAGTGATATTGACTTCAAGAATAAGCAGAAACATTATATAACTGAGCGCTATAGAAGCGATATTACCTTCAAGAACAAGCGGAAACATTATGCAACTGAGCGCTATAGAAGAGATATTACCTTCAAGAACAAGCGGAAACATTATGCAACTGAGCGCTATAGAAGCGATGCTGACTTCAGGTACAAACAAAAGAAGTATGTAACTACACGTTATAATATTGATGCTGATTACAGACGGAGGCAGCGATCTTATATTAATCAGCGTTATGCAAATGACAAACAATTCAGAATTAAACATAGACAACTCATGAAACAAATAATGAGAAAGCGATATGAGCATAATGTTAACTATCGGACTATCTGCAAGATAAGATGTGCAATGAAAATAAAAAGGAAATACAGTAAGATGAACAGGCAGCTTCACCAGACTGACAACCCTTTGATGCAACAGGCCATATCTGTTTTCAGATTAAACATAAAAGCTGGTCCAACCCATGTGTGCACTGTGTGCCATAAGGCCTCATTTCCAAACCAAGTACGGCTGTGTAAAAGATCGTGTTACGTTAAAAAACGAGAGGTGGTTGAATCATGTCTGTCAGGTAAATATGTTCATTATTGTGATGATCACTGCAGAAACCAGTGCAAAGCTCCAGCAGAGAGAAAGAAAGAGTGGATCTGTCACACCTGCCACAGTTACCTGAAAAATGGAGCCATGCCACCTCTTGCAATGACCAACAATCTGGAACTTGTTGAAATTCCACCTGAACTGTCTGATCTAAATATTCTGGAGAGACATCTAGTTTCAAAGGTAATTGCTTTTGGAAAAATAATTCCGTTGCCAAAAGGAAGACAACAACAAATCTGTGGAAATATAGTCTGTGTACCCAGTGAGATCCAGGAAACCGTGAATGCTCTGCCCAGATTGAGAAGTGACTCACAGGTTCTGAGAGTGAAACTGAAGAGACGGTTGAGTTACAGAGGTCATCAGCTGTTCCAGACTGTAACCTGGTCAAAACTGATACAGGCTCTGCATAAACTCAAACAGATCCACCCACAGTATGAGGATGTGAGTATCAGAGATGAAGCTGAGTTATGTGACCCAACACTTCCAGATGAGGATGAGGATGATGATGATGATGATATTGATGATGATGAATATGGAGAAGATGATCTCATGGAGATCGACAGATTCAAACAAAATGCATTACAAGAGATGCAAAACAATCCTGAACATGAACAGCAAAACTGTGACATGCTACAAGATGATGTTAACCCTGAGGAACCGAGAGATGATGCGGAACAGGAAGGTGATATGCCCAATGGAGGTTTCGCTCTAGATTCATGTCTTCAGCCACCTGATGTTGCAGAGGAAATATTGTGTTTTAGTGAAGGAATCTACTCTGTTGCCCCTGCTGAAAGAAACAGTCCAGTCAGCTTTTTCCAAACACCTAAACTGGAGGCGATGGCATTCCCGGTGCAGTTCCCTACTGGTCTAAACACACTTGATGAACAGAGACGTATTAAATTAACACCTAGTAGTTATTTCAAATCAAGGCTTTTCTGTATTGATGAACGCTTTGCCAGAGACACAAATTACTTGTTCTTTGCTCAGTTTGTGACTGAAATACACTTAGCCACTTCCAGCATGACTATACAGTTACGTAAAGGAAAACCAGTGACTAGAGATGGACGGAGAATAACGTCACAAATGTTACAAGATAAACGCGAGGTTGAGAAACTGGTGAGGAATAGAGATGCAGTGAGATTCATGCAGCCACTGAGAGGAACACCAGCTTACTGGGAGAAAACAACCAGAGATCTTTTTGCCATGATCAGACAACTGGGAACTCCTACATTCTTCTGTACGTTCTCAGCAGCAGAAATGCGTTGGCCTGAAGTCATCGAGGTAATAAAAACTCAGCAAGGTGAAGAAGTTGACTTTGAGGATCTGGACTGGGCAGCAAAGTGTGACATATTACGGAGTAATCCAGTGACAACGATGCGTATGTTTGATAAACGTGTTGAAGCTTTATTCAGAGATTTGATCTTATCTCCAGCACAACCTCTGGGTAAAGTCATGGACTACTTCTACAGAGTGGAATTCAGCACAGAGGAAGCCCACACATACACTGTCTCATCTGGGTAGAAGGTGCACCTGTGTTTGAGGAAGATCCTGATCAAATTATCTGTGATTTTGTCTCTAAATACATCACTGCTCAGCTTCCTGACCCACATAAACAACCTGAATTACACAAGAAAGTGAAGGAAGTTCAAATGCACAGTAAACAACACTCAAGAACATGTTTCAAAAGCCCCGGTTCTGGATGTAGATTTGGATTTCCTAAACCACCGAGCAGAAAGACCATGATTACGAGACCTGGTGAGGAGGTTAATGTTGAAGAAGCCAAGAAAAAGCTCAGACCACTGAACATGTTGCTAATGGAACCTGAAACAGCTTCTCTCAGTTTGCAGCAGCTTCTGGATCAATGTGGTTTAACACTGAGTGATTATGAACAAATCCAGTGCCATCATTCTGAAACGCGACCCTAAGGATTGCTGGGTTAATGGCTATAATCCTCATCTGCTGGAAGCATGGGATGCGAATATCGATGTAAGTTATATTCTGAACGCTTTTTCATGCGTGATGTACTTAACTTCTTATATAACGAAGAAAGAGGCGGGACTATCTGAATACCTCAAAACCGTCATTCAGAACTCGGACAGAGAAAACGTAAACGAATGTGATGAAATGAGGGCCGTCATGCAGGCGTATTCCAAAAAGAGAGAGATCAGCGCTCAGGAGTGTGTGACTCGTGCATGTGGCATCAACATGAAGAAGTGTTCTCGTGGCGTTGTATTCATACCAACAGATGACAATGCATTAAAAATGAGCCGTCCCCTTTCATACCTGGAGAACACAACACCAGAATGTGCAAATGTTTGGATGACATCACTGATGGACAAATACAAATGCAGACCCGAAACTCCAGAGTTTGAGTTGATGTGTTTGGCCGATTTTGCAGCAACTTGTCGATTTGTCTACGGCAAAGAGACTCAACGTAAAGATGTCCTTCCCTTGCTGAATGAGATGGGATTTATTCAGAGGAGAAAACATGACAAGCCTGCCATCATCAGATTTCACCGCTGCTCACAGCAGAAAGACTCTGAGAAATTTTACGGCACATTGCTTAAGCTCTACCTTCCTTTCCGATCAGAGCTGGAACTGAAAAGGCTTTCTTTACCCACATATGAATCCTTTTATGAGAGCGGCTGGGTACAGCTACGAGGATCTGACCATTCTGAGAGCGTCAGAGTAATTGTCAAAGAAAACAAGGACAAATATGAGAAAAACAGTGAAGAGATTGAGGAAGCTGTTGAGCAGTACGACCAGAACAGAGGTGTGATCGACGAATGGTGTAACCTGGCCCCTGAATCTGAAGTAGTGAGATTAGAGTGCATTGAAGAACTTCAAGCCAGAGAGCCACAACCTGAAAATGAACAGGAAAATGTGCCAGACTTTAATCGTCAGTTTAATGCTGTAACAGAAACTAGAGCCATCAGAGAGCAACCTGCTATTGACCCCACTGTACTACGCCGAATGTTTCAGAATCTGAACCAGAAACAAGCCTGTGTGTTTTATACAGTCAGAGACTGGTGCATAAAACGAGTTTGTGGCCTTAATCCAGATCAGTTCTTCTTTTACATCAATGGTGGAGCTGGAACAGGAAAGTCACATCTCATTAAATGCATCCACTCAGAAGCTTCGAAAATACTGAGGAAACAGCAGAGACACGCTGAGGAGCCAGACATATCCAGACCTACTGTCCTGTTAGCAGCTTTCACAGGAACTGCAGCCTTTAATATATCAGGTACAACACTGCACTCTCTGCTCAAGCTGCCGAGAAGCCTCAAGCCACCGTTTCAAGGCCTGGGAAACCAACTGGATGAAGTGAGATCCGAGCTGATAAATGCTGAAATCCTGATAATTGATGAAATTACCATGGTCTCTAAAAATCTTTTTGCTTACGTGGATGTCCGACTCAAACAGATCAAAGGCAGCCAGAAACTGTTTGGAGGCATGTCACTGATAACAGTGGGTGATTTCTTCCAGCTTCCTCCTGTCCGACAATCTAAACCTCTGTGCGTATATGACCCATGTGAGATCGACCTGTGGCAGGAACACTTTCAGATGATCACTCTAACGGAGATCATGCGGCAGAAAGATGATGTTGCTTTTGCAGAAATGCTGAACCGGATCCGAGTCAAGGACAAATCAGATGAGTTATCAGACGCAGACAGAGCTTTGCTTTCACAAACCATCACTGAGCCACAACTTTGTCGAACTGATGTCCTGCACATTTTTGCGACCAATAAACAGGTGGATGCTCACAACTCTTCAACATTAACTCGACTGTTTTCTCATCCAATGAATGTTGATGCTGATGATTATAAGAAGGATCCTCGAACTGGAAGAATGACCAAACAACCAACACCTTTTAAAGGAACCAGTAATGAATTACCAGACACACTACACGTTGCTGAGGGAGCTCGCGTCATGCTCACTAGAAATCTGGACATTTCTCAGGGTTTAGTCAATGGTTCATTCGCTACATTACTCAGAATTTTGACCTCTGAACAAAATGGATCTTCATATGTCACCAAGCTTGGTCTTAGGATGGATAATGAAACATCTGGACAGAATCATCACGACAGAGAACCAGGACATCCATCTGATCTGGTGTACATAGAGAGAGCAGAGGAGAATCTGAAACAGAAAGGAGTGATTCGCAGACAGTTTCCCATTAAACTGGCCTTTGCTTGTACAATTCACAAGGTTCAAGGTATGACGACACACTCAGCGGTGGTCTCACTGAAGCACATCTTTGAACCCGGCATGGCTTACGTAGCTCTCAGCAGAGTGACCTCTCTCAGGGGACTGCATCTACTGGACATGGATGACAGAAAACTATATGCAAATACAGAAATCACTGCAGCTCTGGAAAACATGAAACAAGCCAGCATGGAAGATATGATGCCTCTTCTTCAACTCACTCGAACACTGAGCACATCCAACATTCTGACCGTTGTTCACCATAACACAGAAGGACTGCCATCTCATATCAATGACATCAAGAGCCATCATGAGCTGTGTCTTGCTGACGTCTTGTGCTTAACCGAAACTCACCTCAAAGGATCCTTTGTTGCTGAGAGTCTCCATCTACAGGGTTACAACATGTTCAAAAGGAACAGACATGTGTCCTACACCAATTTCCCACAACTGGCTAAACGAGATGGTGGTGGAGTTGCTATTTACATCAAAGATCACATTCAAGCTCGTGAAAAACAGTATGTCCACAATGTGACGGACCTTGAGTTTGTGGCTTTGAAAGTTGAAACCCCCTTTCATGCACTGATTGCTGCTGTCTACAGACCTCCAGACTACAGTGTAACATCCTTCCTGTCCAACCTGAGAAGCCTTCTGGATGCACTGGAGATAGTGGATTGTCATCCCATTGTTGTCTGTGGTGATTTCAATGAGAACCTTTCATCCGATGCAAGCAAACCAATACTGGATCTGTTCTTGTCTAAGGGATATGCTCAAGTCATCACTGCTGCAACCACAGACAAGAATACACTGCTGGACCTCATCTTCATCTCTCGACCTCAACACTGTCTGCACTGTGGAGTCATGAAAACCTACTACAGTTACCACAGTCCAGTCTACTGTGTACTGTCATCTCGCAGGTAATAACGAGGTAAGATCGTGTTATGAGACGTAAGTTGTTTTGAACTGTGCTTAAAATCAAAATCTTAATGTGAAAACTTCATATTCTTCAGCACTCGTGTTCTTCTGTGTCTCATATTATTATTTTCATGATATTTATTTAAAATCTATATTTGGCATGATATTCCATTTTTTAAAGGTCATAATGATCAAAAGTTAATGTTCTATTATTCTATAATTCCATATCTGATTATGAAGTTTGGCCTGTGCATTTATCAGGGTGGGTTTGGGTTAGGGTTGGTAAATGCACAGGCCAAAACATTTAAAACAGCTGTGTACACTGATGTTAGCATCACTGTACACATCGTATCAGAAACTATGTGTTCTATATGGAACACATACTTTCTGATTCCCACCAGCTGATGCTCACATTTCTTTTGTTTATCTTTATTAGGTTTTAACTTTGTGGGTAGATTTTGTTTTAATTCTGTGATGTTATTAACTCTGATGTTATAAACCATCTAGCATTTTAAGTTATTGTTGTTGATCAACCATCAGCGACCCCCTGTTTGAATCTGTAATAATCAGTTTAGCCTACGCCTGACCAAATGCTTCAGCCACAAACATAGACCCATCTGGAGCACACAGAGACTTCAATGTTCCAGTGATGTTCCATGTTCCAGTTCTCTTCTGACTTTAGACCAACCACAAGATCAGGCTGCTACAGCTACACTCTTAGACAGGTAAAGTCTGTTGTAACAAATAAATGATGTGCATTACTGTGTTCATATTGTTTCAGCATGATTATATTTACGTTTTTTTGTTCACTTCACAGTGAATACCCCAAGGACTGCACATAACTTGTGACACTGGAAACACTGGAATATTCCTGCCTTTCAGCACTGTGAGGTATATTTTGCATTACATTTCAATTATGTGTTTTTTTAGTTTGTTTATTTATACACAATGTTTGTGTGTTTTCAGATGAGTAAACAGTGCTGCCTTCTCTTGTATATATCCACTGCTCTAGACAGTTCAGTACAGCGAAGTCTCAGCACGGTCCAGCAGGAAATCATCTGGACATCAATCCTAATTATAGTCGTCACTGCAACTAATTCTTCTTATTTTCAGTATGTTTGTTTTGGATTTTATGACAATTTGAGATGTCGGTAAGGGCTGGACTGAGAGATGCAAGGGCCAGGGTTTCTTTGGTGCAGCAGGTGATTTCTTGTACTACAAACAAACAAACCAGAAATATAATAAATAGGCCCTGATGGCAAAACTCAAGCTTCAAAGAGAAAATAAAAAAAGCACTGAGCAGCAAAACCTCAGCTATAGCTATACGTTTCAGCGTAACTCTGACCTTAACTCTGACTCATCCTGCTTTCAGCCAATGGATCTTTCAAATACATAGGTTCACCTGTGTGGTCACTCACACATTCTAGATTCTGTGTGTAACAGGCAGCCACTGTGGGTCTCTCTGCCTCTTCCAACCAGCAAGTAACCTCTCACAGATGATCTGCCCATGTTTCTTTCTTCTTGCATTCTCACTATCTTCTCTTTTAATCTGATCATAGAGTGCACATCATCAGAGACATTTATTTATTCTATGATTGATCTTGTTGCTGGTTTTCATGTCATGCATTTATTTCATCAAATTAGTTTATTCATGTTGAACATTCTCAGTTGCAAGTAAATAAATTAATCTAGAAGAGGGTACAGATTTGTAAAATTATCATTAATGTTGAGCATCAGCTGGTACAAAGGTAAAAGGGTTTTCACATCTGTGAACTTAGTTTTGGGCTAATCTAAACCCATTTGGACACCATTGTGTTTGGTTCTGGAGCAGTCTTCAAAAAAACTCACAATCTTCTGAAGCTCAGATGAGCCTCACTTAACAATTTGAATGTGTTCCCATTATAGTCTTATAACAAATATTAGTCTAGGACCGCTGAAGTCCCGGAAAATGGAAATATTAGTCCAAGGCTAAACACGATGTGATAGACCTTTATGGGCATGAGTTAAACAATATTACTATTACTAAAGGTCCTTTAATGCTCTATTCACTGATGTCCAGTAAAAGAAATTCTGTGACTGTTGATAACTTAAAAGAAATGAAGGACTATGACTATAATTATTATTGGTAAACAAATTGCTAGGCCTTGACAAATATTATGTTTATGTTTTAAAATATCCTCCCACTATTATATACATTGTAAAGTCAATACAATACTTTATCACAGTATATTGTTTAGATTGTGATATTTTTTTGGAAAATTTGGGATGGACTTCCTGTGACGTACGAAGCGGAATAGGTGCAGAGTTTCATGGCGGCACGTTAAAAAATTCTAACAAATAGATTAACACAGTTTTCCGCCCCCAAAATTTGCACGAGGTTGCGTAAATATTTAATTTAAACAACTTGTAAAATTTAAAACACTTACCGAGCCACTCTGGATAACTTGGAGGAATACATCGACGATTGTTTTGATCAATACGCGATGGGCAGATCAAAGAAGAAAGCTAGCCCGGCAGCTTCTGCTACAAACACGACGCCATCAAGCAAGCGACAGCGTCCCTCGGATTCACCTGGAGACTCCCAACCTGACGGAGGACTGAGGGAAATCCTGGAGTCAATTGAGCTGCGTCTGGCTAGCTTTGACGCCCGTTTGGCCTTAGTTGAAGTTCTGCACCGGGAGTTCACAGCGATCCGCGAATCGCTGGAACTCAGTCAGCAACAGGTTGTAGAACTCTCTAAAGCGAACGAAGCCCTGAAGAGTCACGTGGATAGTCTCTCTGGAGATGTCGCTCGGTTAAATGGCGAAAACAAACATATTAAAGAGACCATGCTGGACCTACAAGCGCGCAGCATGCGCGACAATCTCGTCTTCATGGGGATCGCGGAGAAACCGGAGGAGAACGTGGAAGAAACAATCCAACAATTCATAAAAGACAAGTTGAAGATAAAAGAAGAAGTTGTTGGACGCATCAAAATTCACCGTGCTCATCGCCTGGGGGGAAAAAAAGCGGATGATCAGCGACCACGACCCATCGTGGTAAAGTTCGCTGATTTCAAGCAGAAAGTGCTTTTAAAGTCACACGGCCGTGAATTAAAAGGCACGAACTTCAGCGTTAACGACCAGTACCCCCGGGAGATCCTGGACAGGAGAAAGCGACTCTTTCCATTGAGAAGAAGGTTCCTGGACCAGGGATGTAAAGCTGTGATAAGCGTGGACCGTTTATACGTCAACAACCAGCTATACCGCGACAAAGAAGCTACCCCGTGGCTCTACTAATTTCAGGTGGTCAGATTTATTAATAATAATGTCATTTTCACCTCTGTATCAACACGACAATGCACCGTCTCACAGGTAAGAGCTGTTTATGTCCTTACTATTAATAATGAGTATGCAGGATGTTCGTCACTCCTTTTGTGCTTTTGTTCTCTCCTTCACTCTTTTCTTCATTTTTGGCACTCTCAAAAACCCTTTCCCTTCCATCACACACTTCCTTACACTTATTTCGTTTTTTCTCTGCCTGATAAATACACAATTTATTAATCTATACTATCCTCGAGCACTGATAAACAGATACTCCATAACTCACCTAGTTACTAATATAGACTCACTTCATGAAAAGCAGCTAACAAACACGCATGTATTTCGGTTCATGCCAGCACTAGCCCTGTGTACTTGCATGAATGCCCAGATTAACATGAACACAAGCTCTGCTAACACAAACCAGCCAATCAACTAACTATGACATCACTGAGGTTTGTCACTTGGAATGTGCGTGGCATTAATAAGGCAGATAAGAGAATTAAAGTTTTAAACCATTTACATAAGTTAAAGGCAGACATAGTATTACTACAGGAAACTCACTTCCCCAATTCGATAGATAACACAGTGTATTCACCACTGTTTCCCTACGCGTACTCAGCCTGTTACAATTCCAAGCAAAGAGGGGTCGCCATAATCATAAGTAAAAATAGAACCTTTATTCATAATAATACTATTGCAGATCCTGAAGGGAGATTTATTATAGTTAACATAACCATATCAAACATAGAATACTGCATCGCTAGTATTTATGGACCCAATGTTGATGACCCCTCTTTCTTTCACAACCTTTTCACAGCTCTATCTACGCACTCGGATTCCAAGCTCATAATAGGTGGGGATTTTAACCTGGTACTTAACCCAGAACTGGACAGGCTGAGTACAGCTGCTAATTGTAAAGATTCTCAATCAGCAAGAATTCTCAAACAATATATGATTGATTTTGGTCTTTGTGATGCCTGGAGATCTTTTTATCCAACTTTAGGGGAGTACACATATTTCTCATCGGTTCATCACTCACAGTCACGTCTAGATTACTTCTTAGTAAATAACTCAGTTCTGTCAGATATTACTCTTACGAGCATTCATTCTATATTAATTAGCGATCATGCACCAGTCTCTTTCTCAATAACCACAAATGTTTCACAACCTAGGAGAAACTGGAGACTTAACACATCATTGCTTAAAGACCAGGAATTTATAAATTATTTTAAAAAAGAATGGGAAACCTTTATGGAAATTAATGACACCCCAGGAATTTCAGCGTGTGTTTTATGGGAGACTGCAAAAGTAGTAATGCGAGGTAAAATAATTTCATTCTCATCATTTAAGAAAAAACAAGAAACTAGGAAAGAGCAAGAATTAGAATTAAAAATTAAATCCCTCGAAACTGCTTATACAGACAACCCCCAAGAAAACATCCTGAAAGATTTAAGGCAAACTAAATTAGAACTGAATATCCTAATCAATAAAAAAACTCAATTTCAAATTGAAAGACTACGGCTGGATAACCTCAAACATGCTAACAGGTGTGGCAAGTTTTTAGCAGGTCTACTAAAAAATAACAAGGAAAAACAAACTATCTCATCAGTAATTAACAAAAATGGACAACTTGTTCACGACCCCCAAGACATTAATAATACTTTCAGGGAATTTTATAAAAATTTATATACATCTCAAATTAACCCATCGCCAACTGATATTGAATTATTCTTAAAGAATCTGGAATTACCAAAACTATCAAACGAACAGATAGGAAATTTAGAATCACCAATATCTTCTACAGAACTCCACGAGGCTCTACAACAAATGCCAAATAAAAAAAGCACCAGGGCCAGATGGTTATCCAGCAGAGTTCTACAGAGAGTTTTGGCAAGTGCTGGAACCTACCTTTAGCAGAATGGTAGTTGAAATTAAGTCTGAAGGAAAAATACCATCAAACATGAACTCAGCTTTCATAAGTTTACTCCTAAAACCAGGGAAGGACCCCACACTGCCATCAAGCTATAGACCAATTTCTCTTATAAATGTAGACTTAAAAATAATTTGCAAAGCTATCGCTAAAAAGCTGGAAAAAATTACCCCTCATATTATTCATGCAGACCAAACAGGTTTTATCAAGGGTAGACACTCAACAAATAACATGTACAGACTAATTAACCTGATTGATCTAGCGAACCACACGAGTCTAGAATCTGCCATTATCTCTCTAGATGCAGAAAAAGCTTTTGATAGAGTTAATTGGAAATTTCTAATGGCAACACTTCGTAAATTTGGATTCGGTAACTCTTTTATAGAATGGATCCAAATTCTATATAGCTCTGCGAATGCGTCAGTTAGAACAAATGAACAAACTTCATCTAGATTTAACCTTCAAAGAGGAACCAGACAAGGCTGCCCACTCTCTCCCTCACTATTTGCTATTTTCATTGAACCACTGGCGCAAGCAATTAGGCAAAACATTAAAATTACTGGAATAAGTACAAAAAATATACATCACAAAATAAGTCTTTATGCAGATGATGTGTTATTATTTCTCCTTCATCCACATCTCTCTCTTCCAGCAGCTATTACTGTTATTGAATCATTTTCAGCTGTCTCTGAATACTCTGTAAACTGGGGGAAATCAACAGTTATGCCACTCAACACGGTTCTTCAGAACCCTTCCTTCTCCACCACTTTTAATTCGGGGAATATTAAATATCTTGGCATTGAATTCTCACCGAGGCTGTCGGATCTGGTACAACTAAATTACTCACCACTACTTAAAAGAATAGAGGATGACCTCAAAAGATGGCAACACTTACCAATTTCACTTATGGGAAGGGTTGCCAGCATTAAAATGATGGTCATGCCCAGAATTAATTATCTGTTATCAATGATTCCTAACCAGCCATCCCGGGATTGGTTCAAATCATTGGACTCTCATTTCTCTAGATTTCTATGGAAAGGCAAACCTCCACGCATTAGCTTGCACAAGCTTAGGAAATCCAAAGACTGCGGTGGCCTGGAGCTCCCAAACGTATACCATTATTTCCTATGCCATAGAGTGATGCACTTGTACCAATGGATTAATTCTAATTCGACTGAACTCACCTGGCTCGACATTGAACAGACATTTTGCAAAGAAATTAAGATAGCAGATTTACCGTTTATAAGCTCTAAGATTAAACATCACAACTGCTTTCAGAATATCAGCATACGTACTTCACTGACAGCCTGGTGGGAATTTCTTAAGATAACGGGCTCACCGCTTGCTCCTTGCCAGCACACACCAATTTGGAACAACCCAGACTTCTTACTAAACAAAGGGCAGTATATTTTCCAAATTGGCAAAATAATGGAATAACACATTTTAGACATATAATTGTCAACAACAAAATAATTTCATTTGAAGATTTGGTTCTTAAATACGGATTACCAACTAACAAATTTTTAGAATATCAACAGCTCAAATCTATCATTCTTTCAACATGCAAAAAGCACATGACTCTGCAGCTACCCACAGTAATTGAACAATTTATTGGGTTGACAACCCCGAGGTTAATATCCAAAATCTATAAGTTAATGTTAAAAACAGACAATATTGTATGTCTCCCCACCACTAAATGGAACGAAGAGTTATCTGTAAATGGAAATCAACCATTCTGGAACCGGATATGCTTAAACACGTTTAAAGCATCTACAAACCCAAATTTGCAACTAATACAGTATAAAATACTTCACCGAACTCACTACACAGGTCAAAGATTGTTCCAGATGGGTCTCTCAGACACTAACATTTGCCAACACTGCACTAACAATACAGTTGACCACTATCTACACGCTCTTTGGTCTTGTACACCAGTGCAAAATTCTGGCAAGAAGTCTGCTGTCAGCTAACATCATGGGTTAACCACCTCATTTTACCAACTCCAGCACTGTGCTTATTGGGTGACCTAGACAGTACACAGTTAGAACTCGAGGCTAACACATCACTATTAATTCTCACTGTTATGCTTGTAGCAAAGAAAACCATTCTTATGAACTGGAAAACGAAAAAGAAACTAAGCATCACTCAATATAACAACATGTTATTAAACTATCTCTCCCCGGAAATGTTGTCTGCCTTCACATGAATAGTTTTTTTGTCACTTCTTATTAATGCCCCTATTCCTCTGAATTTTAGTTAGAGGATCTGAACAGATCACCGGTTCCTGCTCTCGGATGGGTGTGCTTCAGGTGGGACTGCCCCCTCCTCTGGGACGACATGTAGTTTGTGGACCCGTCTCCGGGGGTGCTACTGCTCTTGCCTCGCCGGGTGCCGGCTGCTCCTGCGGGGACGGGGGGCTCTGTGGTCCGGGGGTGGGGGTGTGCCCGGGCGGCGGGGGGAGTGGTGTGCTCGGTGTGGCCGGATTGGCCTCCTGGGCGGTGTGGGGGGGCCTCTGGGGTCCGTGCTCGCGGGTGCCGCTGCCTTTGCAGCCGCCTGGTGGTGGGCCTGTCCGCGCCCGTGCTGCGGCCGGGGCCCGCCGGGTGGGGGTTGGGGGTGTGGTGGTGGGTGGTGGCTCGGGGACCGGTTGGGGGCTGTGGGGGTTGGCCGGGCTGGGTGTGGCGGGGTCTCCTACTCAGGTACTGCTGACTCTGTGCGCACGCGACCAGCAGCTCTTGGACATGTATGGGTGTGTGTGTGTGTGTGTGTGTGTGTGTGCGTACTTGCATTTATCACTGCGTGGGGCCCAGGCCCAAGGAGCCCACCAACAGTGAGGGGCCCAATTCCCATGTGGGGCCCAAAATGCCGGGCCCCACACGGATTACCATTCAAACAGTGCTCAGTAGCCTCCCCTGATGTTGCTCCTCCTTTTTTTTTTTTTTTCCCACTAGGTGACAAAGTTTGGTTTTGTGTGCGTGAAGTGTGTGTGCTCAATACTGCTCTTGGAGGTTCAGAACTGTAACTGCAGCGATACACACGACTGGAAGAGTGTACAATTTTGCCCAATGAGAACGCCTCATGGAGGGCGGGCCCAAGAAAAAGTGATTTGACTGGCTGATTAATCTACAACGTCATTTCCTCCCTTAATTGGAAGAAGGATCTGCATTCGGTCTCCTAACATTTCAGGTAGGTTTGTTTTAATTTAATTTAATTGTATTACTTTAATTTTGTCATGTCAATTTGATAGAGGGTTAGGGTTATGTTTTCAAGTGTAGTGCAAGAAAAGCTAATTAAATAGAGATTCAGAGCCGTGTTTGTTTAATCCGTGCTGTTAGCCGCAAATGAAGCTAACAGCTAAACAGACTTAAACTTCACTGTCATTATAATCAGGCTTTTTAAAAAATCCACAATCCTGAAACGAATGTTCCTGGAAGGATTATAAATGCTTCTTCAGGACAGTTTGGTGGACGTTTATTAAGTTGGGGGCAGATAAAGTCAGAATTGTGTCGGCGGTGGGGACGACGGTTCGGAAGACTCCGTGTCGGCGGTGGGGACGACGGTTCGGAAGACTCCGTGTCGGCGGTGGGGACGACGGATCGGAAAACTCCGTGTCGGCGGTGGGGACGACGGATCGGAAAACTCCGTGTCGGCTGTGGGGACGACGGTTCGGAAGACTCCGTGTCGGCGGGAGCGCCGGCATCTGTTGGGTTTACGGGAACAACTGGGAGGAAATCTGGATTGAAACGCAGAACAAACCGAATGTGAGTAAAGTGGCTAGTGTCCGTTTATCGTTTAAATTCTGCGGCGTGTACGGTGGTTTTCACGGGTTATATTTATATTTATGTTTGACTCCGTGTATAACGGTGGCTGAGATCTGAGTTTAAACGTCAGGCAGAAACACGGACCGCGAGAAAACAAGAAAGCTGACAACAGGAACCACGGAATGTCAGATAAAGTTGTTAAATAGTTTCTGATAAAAATAACCACATGGACCTTAACATACATGGTTGTATTTTTTTTGCATAACGAAGCTTCTCCCATTTGTTAAAAACCTGAAGATGGAAATAATCCCAAACCATATCTAAATCAAACTTTATTCTGGGATTAAATTGACCTCAGAGCAAACGGGACTGAATCTAGATCTGACCGTTCAGTGGCCGGTTTGATAGATTGTTAGGAGACACTTGTTTTAATCAAGCTTGGGACAGATGGGTGTAAATGTTGTTCTAGTTGGTAGATATGGTCTGAATTTTTGCAAGATGGAGTAATCATTTTCATGAACAAAATTTAAATCCGTTAAAATAGTAATTTCATGTTCTACAAGCTGCAGCCTCTTGTGTTATCATTAACTGTGTGTTTTCAGTTTCTGGAGCATCTCCCATCTCTTCTACTCAACTTTAATGGTAAGAGTCCATGTCATGCTGTTGTGAGTTGATATACATACTGAATCTATATTAATGTCACTATTGTAGTTTGTCTTTTTTTTATTGGAAAACACTCCACATAGATAGCCAACCAATGACATATAAAATAACTCTTAATTGGTTTCCTAGTTATCTAGGTTCCTTGTGTAATGGTTTAAATGTATTTATACAGAGGCAAAATGATCAAAAGGAGAGCAAGGATTCAGCCTGCTGATGAAGCAAAGTTATACATTGAATCTGCAAGTGACAAGCCAGGGTTGATGCAAAGATTCATCAATGCTGATAAAGGTACGATGAAAAAGGTTCCTCTGAATGTCTGCTTAGTACACAGCACTACCGATGTATGCTGGCTGGCCAGAAAAAAACTCACGCACTCCAATTTTTGTTGGACCTCGTCTGTCTTTGATGTTAAATCAAGGTGGTGCCTTTTTGTTTGGACAGGCAGCACACATTCACATTCTATGCCGATAGGCTTGTGAAAGGCGTTAGTTGTACTGAAGAAATAGTATCACTACTCTTAAACTCCCTTGTTAGTTGGACTGAAAGAAAGCTTTTGTTATAATTTGTCATGCCATATTCATTTGGAATGTCATCCATACATTGAATGAAAAGTTTAAGATCTCAGTCTTTCTTTTAATCAAATCTATCTCTAAAATGAAGGAAGAGGAGTGTTTGCTGCCCAGCCTATCGATCCAGGGGCTTTTGTATTGGAATACAGAGGCAAACTTATATCAGCAGAAGAATGCCAGTCAAGGCTCTACACGGAGAGGGAGAGCACATTTCTGTTTGAATTTCAGTGGCAAAATCATCAGTGGTGGTGAGCATATAATGATTATTATTTGGAGGAAAGTAAGTATATACTTGTAACAAGGTTTTGAGTACTTTGATAGTGAATAAACAATGGGAGAATCCTTGAAGTCTACCAGTCAGATGGACCGTAACATCAGATATTTGAAGCTAACTGATAAGTATCGTCAATTTAGACCTTGCTAAAAGATCTTAACATCTTACTCTGTCTGGATTTCTTAAAGTCAAAGTTCAATGTATTTAGAATATCCATTACATTTTTTGCACTGTATGAAGATTTGAGTAGTAACGGAGAACTAATGGGTTAATTTTTTTCTTCACGTTATATGTTTTTCAGTCTTGATGCATCCAAGGAAGATGGATCCCTTGGAAGACTAGTCAATGACAATGATAAATCTCCAAATTGCACCATGAAGAAAATAATTGTGAAAGACAAGCCACATTTGTGTCTATTTGCTGTGAAGAGGATAGAACCAGGCACAGAAATTGATTACAATTATGGTGATGTAAAGTGAAAAAAAAAAAAAAAGGTGAGTTGGTCAGATGAAGCATACTCATTGGTGCATTAAAAGAATACTGTTTTAGAAGAGCAGTTTTTATTTTTTTTATTTTCTGGGTTATGTGGTCCTTGAGGAGTACTCTAAGTCAGTCTTGTTTTTTTTTTTTTAATTTTTAAGTATTTTCTTTAACTTGACAACAGCTAAAATTGTAGTTTTGAACGTGGTCCACTGGATCCACTAATATGTTGGTGTAAAACTGGGTCCTCCCAGAATAATGCCATGAGTGCCCTGTGATTCAAGTCTAAATGTAGATTTCATGTCAGCTAACCTGCAAATACACCACGTAAACCAGCTTTAATGGGGTTGTTTCACTTTAATTTTAGGTGGGAACTGAAGAGTTTCCAGCTGCAAGAGTGGAGTCTTCTACAGCCCTGATAGAGGAGATTTCAAGGGACCAGGATGGCAGCATACAGGTGATGTAACTGTTTGTAGTCCCAATATCAACATTAAAACTGTTATTCCACAACAGTTTTTAAAATTGCAATAGTTTGCACTGAAGCATCCAACCTGTTTCTAAGACAACCACGTAACACTGACTGGTGTGTTTCCAGCGTTCCCCTTCTGGGGTCCGCATCCAGACAGAAACCCTGAAACGTCTTTCAGCCAGTTCAGCTCGCACACACTCATGTTTCCAGTTGAATCCCTCATGGGGCCCTTTTATAGACCAGTTGACCTCACACACTCCTGGGTTTTCTAGTTTGTCCCTTTGTGGGGCCCTTCCGTATGTGTCTCAATTAATGTGACTTTTACATAATAGTGGTAACATTTACAGGTATTAAAATACATTAGAGTGCAGACTAAAATCAACACCTGTTCATGAGGACCACAGCTAAAATCCTACTTTGAACGTGGTCCACTGGATCCACTAATATGTTGGTGTAAAACTGGGTCCTCCCAGAATAATGCCATGAGTGCCCTGTGATTCAAGTTTAAATGTAGATTTCATGTCAGCTAACCTGCAAATACACCATGTAAACCAGCTTTAATGGGGTTATTTCACTTTAATTTTAGGTGGGAACTGAAGAGTTTCCAGCTGCAAGAGTGGAGTCTTCTACAGCTCTGATAGAGGAGATTTCAAGGGACCAGGATGGCAGCATACAGGTGATGTAACTGTTTGTAGTCCCAATATCAACATTAAAACTGTTATTCCACAACAGTTTTTAAAGCTTCAATAGTTTGCACTGAAGCATCCAACCTGTTTCTAAGACAACCACGTAACACTGACGGGTGTGTTTCCAGCGTTCCCCTTCTGGGGTCCGCATCCAGACAGAAACCCTGAAACGTCTTTCAGCCAGTTCAGCTCGCACACACTCATGTTTCCAGTTGGGTCCCTCATGGGGCCCTTTTATAGACCAGTTGACCTCACACACTCCTGGGTTTTCTAGTTTGTCCCTTTGTGGGGCCCTTCCGTATGTGTCTCAATTAATGTGATTTTTACATAATAGTGGTAACATTTACAGGTATTAAAATACAATAGAGTGCAGACTAAAATCAACACCTGTTCATGAGGACCACAGCTAAAATCCTACTTTGAACGTGATCCACTGGATCCACTAATATGTTGGTGTAAAACTGGGTCCTCCCAGAATAATGCCATGAGTGCCCTGTGATTCAAGTCTAAATGTAGATTTCATGTCAGCTAACCTGCAAATACACCATGTAAACCAGCTTTAATGGGGTTATTTCACTTTAATTTTAGGTGGGAACTGAAGAGTTTCCAGCTGCAAGAGTGGAGTCTTCTACAGCTCTGATAGAGGAGATTTCAAGGGACCAGGATGGCAGCATACAGGTGATGTAACTGTTTGTAGTCCCAATATCAACATTAAAACTGTTATTCCACAACAGTTTTTAAAGCTGCAATAGTTTGCACTGAAGCATCCAACCTGTTTCTAAGACAGCCACGTAACACTGACGGGTGTGTTTCCAGCGTTCCCCTTCTGGGGTCC
>SRMA01027449.1:86002-189838 GCA_007224835.1 Danionella cerebrum | reverse complement strand
ATATATATATATATATATATATATATATATATATGCTTTTTAACATTGTGTGCATTACAGATGAAGATTTTTGACAAAAACCAGGATGGCAGGTTGGACCTTAATGACCTAGCAAGGTATTGTTTGACAAGTATATTTCTAACGTTTAGAATGTGCGAAGCATAACTGCCAAACACTGTTCTTCCTGCTCCATACACATGTCTTGCTACATACATGCGTGTATATGTGTATACAAGGTCAACAATCTTTTATGGAATAAAACATGAACGTAGGACACACATCCATCCTACTTGCTATTTGCAAACTACACGGATGATTAACTTCAGTCAATATTTTCACTTTTGTAATCAGAAGAAACCTTAAGTGCAGCAAAACTTGTTCACTTGTTCTCACTGGAGCTGAATGAGGGCACAGATAAATTACCAATGCCACTCCTCTCATTACACATTGGGCTATTTAAATGGCTCAAATTGTACCTTCTTTTAAAAGATGTCTTAAAATACTACCAAAACCATTTGCAGAAGCTCAAAACATTTAACAAGATTGTGTAACATATCTAGTTACATTTTAACCTTCCTCTTGTGTCCTGGTTCCCGTTCAAAAAAATGCTTTATTTTCCATAATTTGAATAGTGTATGTTTTAGATGATTTAGCACCAGTCTTTTTCAACTACAATAAGTTACTCGGTCTAAAATACACAAAGTGAAAGCTAACAGGTCTTCATGTTTTTTTAGAATGGCAAAAATGCTGGACTTTATTTGGAAACGTTGCCCCGTTCACACATTTACTTTTAAATTAAAATATTTTCTTTTTTGCAATGCAAATCACATGAAAACAATTCATTATGACACATAGATGTACAGGGTCTTTTTGAGCATTTTTTTTCACCATTTATCCTAAAACATTTTTTTGAGGCAATTTTTAAATTCTTTATAAATTTTAGTAAAAAATTATAATACACATTGATTCCTCAACAAATCAGTATATTGTCATTTTTGCACTGCAGTTTTATAACAAATAAAAATGTTTAAATCCAAAAAAGCAAAGGTCAAAACAATTTTAAAACTGTATTTAAAAAATAAATAAATAAATAAATAAATAAATGAACAGGAAAACCCCCTCTAAACCTTATACACTGTTTCAGGTATTTTTTGTGCCACTGTGTCACAAGCATTGCACTTCCAAGGGTTATAACGTCTTTTCCCCACTGGATGGCACAGATTTGGGGTCTGTAAAACAAAACTGAAAGACGATCATGCATTTTCTCACATTTGAATTACCTTGCAAATTAATTACCTTGCCATACCCTTGTTATGTTCGTTTAAAACCAAAAAATGCAAACCCAATAACCTTTATGAAACCTACATGTTATATTTAGATTAGTTTGTGAGTGTTGCCATTTTGAGGTGACCGGGCTAGGGAATACCACCCACCCACTGTGTGTTGGGAAAGAACCCAACGTGACTCAAAGGTAGGTAAAGAAAATGACTGAGCATAACTTATAATGTTCTTTTTTTTGTGAGGCATGAAAATAAAAAAAGAAACACTTCAACACTGGGGAAAAAAATACATTTTCGCTATCATTTTTCTATTTCCAGTTCTATCACCATGCCATCAAAGAACGGTTGCTTATTAACGCTAAGCAGGTTTGAGTTTAGTACCTGGAGGGGAGAACATATGCAGAGCATATTGAAAACCAGGTTTCTGCTGGAAGTGGTGCTAATGAGAGAGTGCTAACCCAATTTTCTGGTTTATCGTAGCGCCCCAATGCAGTGATGTGGTTAACTACACACTATGTGTATCTCTGATCATCAAGACTTCCTAAATATTTGCTATAAAAGTAATTAATATTAATGTGTAATAAGTAATGATCGTGGTAGAACATGTACAGAGGTATTAAAGGTTGAGGTGCCAAAGGAAGATGTCAGAGAGTGATTTAAGGGAAAGCAGTGTGTGTCATTGTGTCACTGTCGTAATGTGGGACTCAAGGTTACACATGGATAATGGAGAGCTCAACACAGGAGGATAAACAAAGAGTTTAATGTGCCAAAGCCAAACAAAGAAACAAAAAAGGACCTAATCACAACACACTGGGTTTAAATAACAAAAGAAAAGATGAAAACCTCATTTAAATAAACTTGAAACTTATGCTAACTCACCATAGTTCAGATAGCAACCTCGACGCAGGTCTCTCAATCTCCTTCTCAAGTTTCATTCAACTCATTTCAGGTCTCCACTCCTGTGTTTGCTTCAGCTCTATGCCCATGGCTCTCTTTAGCCTTGGCTCTTTGAGTCTGTTCTCTCCTGACCTCTTTTTTTTTTCTAACTAAAGCTCTACGTCAGCTTATATCCACTAGACTTTGTCCATTACCCAATCAATGTGAACCAATCGCTAGTGTGTACACACGGCGTCTTCAGTTCAAATAATTAGTTCCCAATTAACTAAGAACCACCGTCAATCTGCAATTCATTCACGATTCAAAATTCTTTAGGGCACGAGCACAGACGGTGCAAAGAACTGTACTGTAATTGCTCAAACTATTATTGTTTTGTGGCTTTCGCTGCACAAAGTTTTTTTGTACATATGTCAGAATTTATGAAAATTGACGTGTGATTGGGGTTCAAAAAGTGGGTGCGGCTAACACTCCCTAAAATGTTTCAGCTTATAGTGCACAACTGTATGTCGTATGCGAATGAAATTTAGCACACATGTGCAGACTGAGTACACCGACTGAAATAAAGGTTACATGGATTGTGTTTCCAAAATTTCACAAAAACCTCCAAAAAGAAATCGTACTTCAACAAACTCCTCCCAGAAATGTTATTTATTCATCTTCATAATCCATCAGTCTTATCTTAAGGCATATGGGATGTTAAATTACGTAGCTTTTTAGACTTCATTAAACCATGTGCCCCCGGTGGCTATCAAAAGTAAAAATCTAGCCATAAACAGGAAGTTGTTAATAACTCAGCCATGCAGTGACTGATCGGGTTCAAATCTGCCATCTGTTTTAAGAGTCAATTTGTGAACAAATCTGTATAGCAACTTACAGTGTCAGTTATAGCGCCACATAGTGGCAACATGGAATATCCCATATTCTGCTATTTTAAACTGCTGTTTAAGACTGTGTTTGTTTGAAAATTGGAACACTTATGTGATGGACCAAGACCTACAAAAAAAGCTAATTGGAGTGAGTTTCTGAAACTGAGAGGAAGTCAGTTATTTTTAATTTCTTGTAAATATTTTGTACAAATCCAAGCTTAATACTTTAACAAACTCCTTTCATGTGAGATCAACATCAAACTGGCAATCTCATCTAAATGCCTTTGCGATGTAAAATTGCGAAACTTGTTTGCCATTATTAAACGGTTCATGATTGGCGGTCTGATGTTTCACCGTGAAGCAGGAAGTTGTTTATAACTCAGCCAGACATTTCCCATCGGGATAAAACTTGAATACATGTCCTAATAGTGATTGGTTGTGGTGCATATTGAAATAAACTGGCCTCCAAGAGGCGATGACGCTGGCAGTGCTTGAGCCCTTTGATCGTGCTTGCACCTTTAAATTGAAATCACTCATTAAAAATCCTGCAGGTTCTATTACATGGAACATAATTTACATCCATTTAATTCAATGTACATGTTAAAATGAGTCGAAGCAAATATTAAAAGTCCCTTTTTAGAGAGGCAAAATAATTACGGTTCTGGAGATGATGACGTGTAGACGACTTCCTCACAACAGCAAAACCATAAGCTGATACAAAACTAATCTAACTAATAAACTAAGAAAAGAGGCTTAATAGCAAATCCAGAGCTTGACTTTGAGCTTGACAAGAGTTTCCAGCATGAGAAGTCTGCCCTCTGAGCTCCTTTCTCAAGTGAAAATGACTTCCCTTTAAATACAAGTGTCACTTCTCGAGGATCTAGGTACCACATCATCACTAAACATTTATTTTATTCATTTACTCAAAAAATGACTCATGTTTTCTCAGTTTAATTAGTAAGTTAACCAAGTTCACATTATAAATATTCCAATAGGTTTGTATTTGTTGTCTCAGAGTCTTATGTATATTAACTAAAACATCAAGGGCTTTTTGGAAGACATTTATAAAGACACTCCAGGGGATGAAATCACTTTAGTGCCAGCATCACATTAAGATAAAAGAGTATAATATACTTGTGCAGTATTTAATGCTACTCTGTCTCTTCCACAGAATTTTGGCTCTGCAAGAAAACTTCCTGCTGCAGTTTAATATGGGTGTTAGTACAGCACACACATCTTATTTACATTTGCGACACTGAAATCTCTGAATTTTCACCTTTTGTTGAACAATGCTTTCTCTTCATCCTGGTCTCATGAAGGCTGGCAGCCAACTGGAAAGAAATCGAGACTTCGAGAAGATCTTTGCACACTATGATGTTGTAAGAATTAAGTTTATTTTCACCTCAAATTTATTAAATATGCATTAAAAAGAATTAATTATTACTAATCATACATCTTTTAATGTTTGTTCCAGAGTCAGACTGGAGCACTCGAAGGACCAGAGGTGGATGGGTTTGTTAAAGACATGATGGAGCTGGTCAGGGTGAGTCCTGGTTTGATACATATCACATGATGACTGTTTCAAAAAAATTGAACAGCAAAGCTATAACTGTTGACAAATGTTCTGGAGCACATTTAATTTTTATAAAAGAGATTTTTTCAATACATTTTCTTGACAACACTTCTCCTTATGTCTTGATTTGTTCATATCCTCAGCCCAGCATCAGCGGAGTTGATCTGGATAAATTTCGTGAATGTCTCCTGAATCATTGTGATGTGAATAAAGACAAAAAGATCCAGAAGAGTGAGCTGGCCCTGTGTTTGGGGGTCAAACTAAAGCCATAGTCCTCACCGACAGACTCAAGAATTCATTTTAGATTAGAATATTTCAAAACTTTATTGTGTCAAACCTGTAGTTTGTAGCTTGCCTCTTTAAAACAGAACATTGTTACAGTGTTTACCATTCAAAGTGATAATACAAAAGTAAACTTCTCTTTGTGTTGTTAGAATTCTTCATTTGAATATATTGATTTAACTATACATTTTCATTTTAAAAAAATGTATGTATGTGATATATTACTGAGTGAAAATATAATAAGTCTGTGTAATGATTTGGTCTTGTTTTTTGTCTGAAAAATGTCATTCTGTTGTATTGCAGATACTCGTGTATGTTTTTTTGTTTGTTTTTGAATGCACTGTAAAGTTGTGCTCATGAGTTTCTCGCAAGTTTTCTGATTTCTTGGCAATTTTTCAGAAAATATGAACGATAACAAGAAAAAGCATTTTTCCGCTCATAGTTAGTGGTTGGGTGAAGCTATTTATCATTTAAAAAAAAAGCAACTATGGGTTTGTTCCTTTTAAATCATGTTGACACCATAAAACTTTACAAATGACTGATCAAATATTTACACACACAGCTCTTAATATTTTGTTTTCACCGCTTTAACATCAATGTCAGCCTGAAGTCTCTTGAAGTTGTTGTTGATGAGGTTCTTTATCTTATCTGTTGGTAAAGCAGCCAATTCTTCTTGGCGAATTGTAAAGGGGTCAGGAGACTGAGATAGGAAAATTTGCCAGGTAATGTCTTGTCTTTATTTGTCTTGTCTAAACATGTCTTTACTGGTCATTTCACTGAGAAACAGACATGTATACATGCGGCATAGTTCATTCTGTATTCTAAACAAACTAGTGTTTAAATAATAAATATTACTCCTTAAAATAAAAACAAAATTTACGAACATTTAATTCTGTGTATGATGTAATGAATCCAGTTAATATTCCTTCTGCTCCTGATTTACTCTGAAGCCTTTGGCAAACAGATGGTCAAAGGTACAGTTACCATATTTTGCATGCAAATTAGTCTTTATGTTTGTTCTTTTACAAATGTTGTAAAGTATTCGTTGATAATGATTGTTTCATTTTGCACATTTATGCAAAATGAGAGAACAAAAGAAAAATCAAACGATCTACACTTTGTATAGGCACACTAGCAAGAGCTTCAGTGTCAACCATTTATAAGAAAAAGGTGATCAGAGTCAATCTAGGTTGAAGCCCAGTCATGAACTGAAAACAACTGTGTAGGAGGCTTGAAACAACCAATCTGTTGAGGTTGGGAAAGACAAATTCTTGCCGTGGCATTTTTGAGAACAGCAACAAGGTACAGTGGCATGCTAAAGTTTGGGCACCTCTGTAAATTTTCATGATTTTCCTTTAAAATTCATTGATTCAGATTTCAATACATTTTGCCCTAACTATTGGAACAAAAAAAATTGGTTTGTTAACCTCAGTGACCTTTGACCTCCATATACGGAGGAATTCAATCATGAGAATTTATATGAGACCTGCGTGGCAAAATGGGAGCCTCAAAACAACTCTCAGATGACCTAAAAGAAGAAGAATGAGCTTTATTGCCAGGAATGTTCAAACATACGAGGAATGTGCAGAGCCACTACAGTGCAACAGATTCACAAGACAAGATACGAGTAATAAAAAATAAAAACAAATTTACAAAATTGACATTCTAAATTTACAAAAGGACATCCTAACAGTATAAAAATAGACATTAAGTAGTGAAAGAGGAAATGGAAATATGTTCAAAAGTGGACTGAATATCAGTCAGCAGTACAAAAAAAAGTGCAGAGTGGTATGTGTAGGAACATTTTTAGTTGTTCATGACCTGGACTGCCTGAGGGAAGAAACTGTTCCTGTGCCTGGTCGTTCCGGTGTTTAGAGCTCTAAGGCGACGACCAGACGGCAACCGTTCAAAGAGGGAGTGGGCTGGGTGTGAGGGGTCCAGAGTGATTTTGGATGTTGAACATCATGCTTTAGGTAAGGCCATTTTCTTAGTAAAGAACAGACGCTGTTCAAGTGCTCTACAGAAGAATAAAACTACACTTTTTTTTGTTGTAATAGACCTGAGGTGTCCGTTCACCTCTGTTCCCATCCAGCTCTTAATCTCATCGAGGCATTTACAGAGTTTGAAAGCTTGAACGTTTGTGGTTGAAGATTTGGTAAGGATTCGTGGTGTTCACAATTCTGAGAAATAGAGGAAGAAACCACAAGGAAGGCATTTCAACAACCCCAAACAAACAGCCAAATTTAATTTGATTTATATATCTATTTTCGGCTCTCACCCAATGTGCACCGGAAGACCCTCTGTAACCCCAAAAGGGATTAAGCGGTTTGGAAAAAAAAAAAAAAAACACACACACACTTCAATTTCTGAAAACTTTCTTTATTTACACATTTTATATACATTCTATAAACCTTGTGTAGCTATGGTAACTGGCAATTTTGATGTTTAAACCAGTTCAGAAAAGATGGAGGGGAAGAACATTTGCAAAATATCTCTTTTACAAGCACAGAACAACAATTCACAATTCAGAACAACTACATCTTCAGCATCAGTGAAGCTCGTATGAAATCAGACTGCAGAAAATGAAAGAATATTTTGATCACTCTGTGTGAAATTGTCAACGCTGTGTCTCCATGGAAACCATTAGTTAATGGATTTGTAAGGTAACTGAAGAGCAGCAGGTTGACTGATACTGGATTTCAGTGTCAGATTAAGCAGCTGTATCAAGACCAGGACCAGTCCGCTTGTCGTACACATAATGGTTCCATTTTAGTTTGGCAATGAAAATTCATAATGGATTGGTTGCAGTTGAGATCCTCAGAAATCAACCAGTAGTTACTGGTTTCCAACATAAAATCCTGCAAATCCTTGTCATATGACCACTGAACCACATAAATTATTTGTATTTGCATAAGCAATTTCCAATTTATATTTAAAAAAAAAAGTACAATTATTTATGAATTTTCACTTTTTGATCTCCAGGATTTGAAATTCTGAACTGTACTTGCAGCATAGCACAGCATAGCCAGTGATGCAAATATCTGGAAGAGAACAAAAGTCAGTTATGTGGTTAAGTTTATATTATGGATATGGCATTAAATTGACGGGTGTAAGTTTAAGAGAGGTACCGTTGACGCGAGCCAGCTGTTGAAGTAATAGCGCCCTCTGATGGCCCTATGCAGAGACATTACACCAATCCCTACGGCGCACAAGTACAAGAGAGTGCCGCTGGCATTCAAGCTGATGTCCTGTCAATGAACACAGCCTTCAGTTTAGTGTTGTGCGACACGCGTATATAATGTGCACGTAATAGACAAGTGGTGCAGGGGCTTTCCTCCATAACTCCAATAACATTCATGTCCAGTGAACTGGGGACTTTAGATAGTACCACCCATTACATTTCTCTCAATAAGAACTGGAGAAGATTATCAAGCACCTATCCCAATGAACTCACCAGAATGTTCCATGGGACAGTGGGTATTCTGCTCTGGGCCCTTGTCAGGTATGAAAGGAAGAATATGAAAGTGAGAACCCAGTGAATAATTGAGATGAACATCGCCCACCAGAGAAGAGGGACATGGGAGCAATCTGTCCCACCAATCAGAGTCCACATCAGAAGCCCGAACACCTGCGGATACACGATTAGAGAACTCTAAACTTTAAGTAATTTTCTCAATGTCAAACTGCCTCTGCATCGCTCATTTGACAGATTCTCTTTCTGACGTTGACTTCTGAACCTTAAATAAATCACAAAACAACTAAACACAATCAGAAAATATCAAAAAAGCCCTGATATGGAAAAAAGGAAGCTGTGGTTTTCCCATGCACTTTAATTGAATAGAAAAAAATTAAGATCAGTCTAGTAAAAATGTAAAATCTATGTTGTCAGCATAATATTCAGTATCAGTCAGTATGTGGATTTAAAAAGTGCATATGGTATGGACAACCATCAGGTTTTGTAAGTTTAAATATATGTTTATAAAAATACATTTTGATTTTAGATAATATTTGTGAAATTATCTCTATATCTCACATCTACAATTTTCAGCATAGAGCTTGACCTTGTAAACGTAAAAAGTTCACAGTAGAACTGAGCCATTTTGCATATGAACTGATTCTTTGATTTGTTTGGAAAACATTTCAATTTTAAAGCGATTTCATTTTTTTCTAAAAAAGAAGCGTCTTGTTCACTGACTTATCATCGTCTGAAGGCATAAGTCTCAACCATTTCCACAGATTCTTTTATTCTGATTCTCTCTGAAGTTCATAGGAAAGTTAAATGGAAAAAACAATCTACAAAATTTGAAACTTTGGTGTTAAGCACAAATTCAGCAATTTTTTTTCATTTTACTGATTACAGTTCTTTTTTTTTAACAATCGTAGGCTATACAATTAACACATTTTTGTGGCATTTAATTCAAAATGCACACTGTTAACACCAATGTAAAATGCTTGAAATTCGTTTACACACAAGCTCAACCAAGACCAATATTGTGTCATTTTACAGTCATATTTACCAATGCTTTCACGCAGTATGTCAGAACAGATTAGAACACGGTGTACTAAACATTACTTATATAGACTAATGTCAAAGTGAACAGACGTACATCTTGAGAATTGAAACACAAATATATTCCCTGTATTTTATTCCAATGAGAGAATTGCAGTTATACAAATTAATAAATTGAGATTATTGAGGATCCTCCGAAAGAAGAGGAGGTCGCTAACAAGCATTTGTCCAAACTGTTGCCACATTTTCCAAACTCTAAACAAAATTAGCATCAGACTTTTGTGACAGTAACATTCACACATTTCAGGTCGATTTCACATAAAATGAACACATTTCACTTTCTTAACAGACCTCCAACCAAAAGTAAGGATTATTTTTGTAACTTTCACGAATGTTAACACAACATAGAAAAAACAATATTCAAAACCTTAGATAAAGTATGCAATGAAATCAGATATTTATTTAAACACACATATATATTATATTTTTTCATTTAATTTACTCAAGCTCATTCAGGTTGGGTAAATTGCGCTAATATAATAACGGCTTTGATTCAGTGGCAGGGGTATTGCTTTTCATCACATTTACACTTACCCAGTAAAAGAAGAACTTTGTAGAGTCATGTTTTTAGAAACAGGAACAGAAAAAAAAAATATTTAATGTCTGGATGAGAAAGGCATGAACTAGAGGCTCCTAATGAAGATCAGGCTCAGTGAGAGGAGCTGGAGCAGTGAGATGGGAACCATTACAGAATATGTGTCATTTTACACGGATTGTTTCTATTCTTACTTGAAACACGTGGTATATCCCTGAAGACTGCAGAGATAAGATGCAGTCATTTTGTCCCTTTTTTAGACCACCCCTACCTTCCTCCCTATCTAACGTTTTCTGTTCTATCATACTGTGCTTTCTACTGTACTTCCTGTAGTTAACAATAAAGGACACAAATATTTTCGCTTTTTACTTTTTCATTTTTTCATACATTTCTCAACCAAGAAAACTATTGTTACATTTATGAATTGCTTGTTTTGCATGCAAATACCTATTAAAAAAATGTCTATGTAGTTTTTAAATGTCAGCAATAGCCAGTATTTTGAAGCCTAGTGCACTTTGATTTGCCGCATGTACTTTGTGAAATGAAAACAAATTTTAATCTTTATTTCGTTTTGAGTAATACTAACTGAAGAGTTAGTATTTATTAAACAAAAAGTGTTTTTGAGAACACATTTTTCAATTTGGCTAGTAGGTGTCAGTCTGGGCTAAGAGTTTAGAAAAAGTATTTGAAGTATGGGTAAAAGCTTGAATAGTGATTGAAAAATAAAATACATACAAGAAAGAAAGCCTTATACATTTTAGTAAACTACTCTGTACATTTTACATTTCAAACTACTATGAGATTGTCATTAATTTTTATTATTGAAAAGAACAAAATGCATAGATGTACTAAACCCAACAAAAAATGTATAGATGCTTCAAATATAAGGGCAAACCTGACGCTTAAAATAATGCAGTTTCTGAAATTTCAGCTGATTGTTTTTTTTTTTTTTTATGGTCAATGTGTTCTGATTGACTAAATGTTCCCAGTGGAAGAGCATCAGTGTTTTGAATAAATATTGGATTTTAAAACATGTTTGCAGTGTTTTGTTGGACATTTATTGTATTGTGTTGGTTTATTATTGTATTTTTTGAATATTAGTTTTGGGGTTTAGTTTTACAGTGTGTGATTTTGCCGATTGTGTTTTAGGCGTCTTGGTACGTTAAGAGTTTACCAAACTTGTTAAATGTATTGAAAAAAACTATCCTAGCAATTGTTAAATACTGTAATGACTTACGATATATTGAACTCTGCATTGTTTTTCACAGAAAAGAAAGTCAATTATTCTATAATCATTTTCTCTTTTTAAGTGTCTTTCATTCATAGAACTAAAAGAAACAAGTTGAACAATGGTTGAAACCAGTAAATATTGCCATGGATTCTGTTCTCATTTAATTGGTATTGGATAAAACTTAACATTTTTTTGTATTTACTTTTTGTCAAAACAAAAAAATGTAAAGTAACCAATTTGAGAAAGTTTTCATTTTGCTGGGACCAATAGTATACCTTTAAAGATAGTATTATAAACATTATACTTAGTAAATTAAATCACTGGCTATGAAAGAGAACAAAACATTTCTAACGCCTTCATACTCTCTGGAGGAATCCCACTCCCAGTTCCTGTTTGATTCAATGAAGAATTTCTTGTTGTACCCTTAATATGACAGGAAAAATGTTTAGAGGAATGGGCTGAAGGAAAATGATGTTTAGATTTCACTCAAAGAATTCAGTGGAAGGAAGAAGAACAATACAGGCTGAAAGGAAGAGTTTGTTTCCCAAATGTTTTGGTTGATCCTCTTCCTCCATTTCCTTTGGGAGTAATATCTTCATGTACAACATTTTTTAAGTGAACGTGTTGTTTCTATGAATATTATTTGTGTTTAAAAAAAAAAACATAAAATAAAAAAAAAAAATGTCAAAAGGTATAATTTAACCAACATTGGATTATCAGCCAATCAGGATCAATTCTTATGCAGAACTACAAACTATTCTGAAGATTTCAATGCTTATTTCAAAGAACCAGAACCACTGCACTGAGTATGAAATCAGTTTAAAGAAATATAAAATATTTTCATCACGTGATTTAAAATTAATCGTTATTCATTCAGATTACAAGAAGTATGACTAATAGGCTTACCATCTCTCCCGTCAAAAACAGGCCAGAAGCTGAGCGAATAAAGTTTCTATCGAACGCCATTTTGGAGTGTGTAACTCCCAAACTTTCTAAAATCGAGTTTCTGCTGTTTCTGTCAAAGCGGCTGCTGCTGCTGATATCAGCGCGGGACTCGAGGTCGACCGCCATTCTCCCTCACACAGAAAACAAGAATACGGGAAGGAAAGACAGACAAGCTCTCCACTGCTCAGACAGAAAACAAGCTGGAGATTTCCCTGTAATGCAATGTCAAAGATGCTAATCAAAGGATTATCATTAATAAAATACAAATATTTGCAGAGCCACAAAGGGGCCCCGTGTTGAGTACCTTAATGACTGTATAAATAAAGATACAGTTAGAAAAAAAACATGCTATAAATGCTATAAAAGAATATATTAATTTACTGATAAAGGAGTAAGTACATTGAATTAATGTATTTCTACATTTAAACACCTGTGGATCTATTCATTTTTAATATTTATTTTATCCATTTCCACATGTATCTACAGTACGTATTTGTTTCCATATGCTAATTAAGTGGGCGGTTCCTCAGTGTTTGACGCTGCTGCTTCTTCCTGGCGGTTGCTCTGAAATAGAAACTTTGATAGGAGCTGGTTCAAATTATTTAAGATTGTTAGCAGCATGTTCGAAAAATCAAACAATCCTTGATTGTTTGGTGTAAATATTCAGAATTGTTGTGGAGGTGACCCTGGAGTGTTTGAGCTCATTCACAATCGTGAAACTCAGCACTATAGTGGTTAGAACCAATGTTTGCTCTACTCTCTACTCTCAGAACCAATCCGGGCTTAGACTGAAGTTAGGACCGCCCATATAATTAGCATATAGACACAAAATACAGAAATAAATACATATTGATTCATTAAATAATATAGTTATAATAATATTTATTTAACTTATCGATACATGTTTTACTTTATTCGTCCGTCCGTCTATGCTCGGGTCATTTTTGTTCCAATATAGCCCCGGCGATCCATCAGTAGCCACATACGACTCGCCTGAATTAAATTAACATGTAGTTTAGGAGTGTAGGATAGAGCCAAGAGCTGAATAAAATAAAGAAAAGAAGGCCTAATGACTTTGAAAGAATAAAGGTGATTTTTTTAAACAGGCATTTTTTTTAAGAGCGGGTTAATAAGTTGTTTATTTAGCCAGAGATAGATGGATTCCTAAACTAGCGGTTTATGATTTGTTTGACCATAAACCAATCTTTAGTGAAGCTTTGAAATAAAAGGCTGGCCTAAAAATTTGACGTTAATTAATAGAGTGTTTCAGAGATGCCTATGATTAATGTTGTTAATAAAGTGTCATTCCATCAACGTGTGCCACCAGAGGGCGGTCAAGCCAAAGATTTAACTTTATTTTTCACGCAATCTGTGAAAGCTCCAGTGATAGCTGAACTCCGATCTGTAAGTTACATTTTTCACATAATACCGTGTACATTTTTCACAGAAAAAAAAATCTCTTTTTCTAGTGATACAAATCTTTTGTCATTGAATCTGCGCTCAGCCTCAAGGCTATCTTAAATAACACAGCTCTTACTGATATCATGTTGATGTGTTAAATTACATTTCGTGAAGTGTGTGATCTATCAGATGTCTATTTTCCTGCGTTAATGTATCTCACAGTGTCAGCTAAGATTTGATGGCTGGTTTGGAGCTCTTCCTCTCAGCTCCAGCTCTCTAGATCAAAGCTCTGCCTGCACTTTGTTGATCTGATTTTTTATTTATGACTAAACAAACCTGAAAATGCCACAGAAGCATCCCAGCCAGCTGTGTTTCTGAGTCTGAATATCTAGCTTTCTGGTTGCTAATGTACCTCTTTAAAAGAATGAACTAACAAAACATATATTGTATATGAATAATAATAACGTTGAGCATAACATTTTAATAGAAAAAATGTATGATGTACAACAATTATGAAAACATGGACAAATTGAATAAAATGTACCATTGGATTTATATTGTTTTAAACTCTTAATAACATTAGATATAAAAATTTCATTATTTGATTTTATTCTGTTAAATTGTGCGCAATTGAGTGAACAGCTAATTACCCGTTTTTACAGTAATTTTACCCTGGCATTTTAAATGATATTAGTACCAACTAACATCAGTCTTTACCCTATTTTGTGGTCATGTGATGTACTTTCTATAGCTCCAGTCACAAACACAGTGTGCGACCTGTTCTTCCCAGTAACCTCGACTTTTAATTGTTGCTCACAGCAGTCACCATTGTAGTCAGTTGTGCGGGTTATGCTTTTGATTAAGGCTTACATACTTTAATGAAGTCGTCTTAGGAGGAGACGTGCTGTGAGTCTCAGGATGCATGGCATGTTCTTTTGAGGCAGCCATGTTCTCAGCCATGAGACATTTTACATGAAAATAAAATTCTTTGTTTTATCCATAAAGATTTTATTTGACATTTTGAAGACTAAATGACATTCACACACAAACCTTACAGTACGTGAAACATGAAAATGCAGCCTGCTGAGTTTAACCTGTGATTCAAATGTGAATGACGTCGATATTCTCGGTGTCTGCACCGAGTGAGTCTCGCATGGCCGGCAGAGTGGAGCCAAACTGTGCCGATCTTTTATACAACAGACTGCATGTGTGAGGCTAAGCTCTGAAGCCATGATGATTCCATCCTTTCAAGGAAGTGACGTTTTCACATGTTCATCAGTCAATGGCAACCAAAAAGTTTCACATTAGTCCAATGGCAGTAGGCGGTGTCACGTTGTCCATATTTCTTTTTATAATCGATGGTGTTCACTTGGTAAAATACAGAATTTCTGATTCCCTGGTGATTGAGTGATTGATACAGCTTGGTACAGCTGATATATTTCTGCGATGTTAAATTATTATTTTATTTAGTTTAAAATGGAAGAGAGAAGCTGAATGCAATCAAACAGTTCGTGAGCCGAATGAGTAAATGTCTCTCTAACGGGATCAAGGGGTTATGGCCGTTGTAATAGCTTCACTTTTCATTTTTTGCATTTCCCCCCACACTTTTTCCATCAGTTTTCACCACACTAAATGCATGCCATATAGAGACTTGAAGTCCAAGTTCAAACATGAAAGACCATGTGACCATCTGCTCAGCTGTACGGAGTTTATTTAGAAAAAATAAAACCACGACAGGTTCTGATTCACAGAGAGTCGCGGTTCCAGTGTAACTGCAGTATTGACTATGCTTTTGTTTCTTTGTACATGTTCTGAAATGGGCAGGATGTTATTATGCCACTAATGTCAACCTTTAAAGAAAAATAGTAATTTCTAACTAAGCTATTGTAGTATGCAAAAGCAGCAGCTACCTTCAGGAAATGCTATATTTTCTAGATTTAAATGTTTCCTCACAAATAACTTAGAAATATTACTTTTGGTAGAACGTTTATGTACATATTAGGAGGAAGAGATGCATTGAAAAAACAATTTTCACCTAAATGAGTGAAATAAATATTTGACCTCATCTTAAGCAAATCATGTCTATCTTTTATATTTAAAGAACTAGCTTTGATTAAATGGGTCATCGACTTAATGGCATAATCCACTTTACCCCGATAAAAGTCACCTGACACAGAAGATTCCAAATCATGGATTAATGACAATTACATTTATTCATTTGTTAGATGCTTTAATGTAAAGCAACTTATATTTTGAGGAATGGGCACATTCCTTAGTTTTTCTTTCCAGTGCAACCCTCACCATGAGAAAGCTTCAACTTCAAGCCTTAAGACCATTGCCCGGCAGAAAAAGTTGTTGACATTCGAACCAGTTTATCTGAGGCGCAACTAAATACCTCACCCCATGAAGTTTCATTGAAGAGGATGGCCCTGACCACCACAAGAGAACTCCACAAAACAATTGGTAACAAACTATGACGTGAAGCACTAAAATCCTTCCCGGCCCACATAGTTTGCCAGGGAACGTCAGAATGGTTCAGAGCAGGAATAATACAAAATCCAGCTGTTGGTCAATTTTTGGAGGAGGAGGAAGGCAGCCTTGATTTCAAAAACAACCATAGAGCCAGAAACATGCCTTTGCGTCTTTGCCTTAAACCAAGGACATCTGAACTTCAACAAAGAGATAAACGGGTGAAAAATCTTGGGTAATAACTGTCAAGAAAATGTGAAAAATGTTTCCTAGATGTGGCTCTAGGAAATGCAAATGAAGATCTAGAAGTGACCCAGCCAGACTCTAGAGCATACTAGAATACAAATTGTAGGAGGGAGCTGAAGGTTTCTGATCTTTTATATACCTAGAATAAATGTCTATGTTCGATGAGAGTAAAAAACTTTTTTGAATGATTATTAGCTATAAAATGCCTCAAACATTAAACTTTTCACAGTCATAATTTGTCATGAGTGAATTCTAGGTGTCTTTCTGATGTAATCTATGATGAGAGTGTCTCAGTGAGAGCAAAGTCAAGAGTTCAAAGTCATCCACCCCTGCTTTTGTTCTTTAATTGTAGCTATTGGCAAAGTCAGGATGAGCTCAGGCACTTCTGGAAATATCATTAACTGATTATCTTAATATCATTCAGGTTTCATCATCACAGTGTGTAATATTAGACATGCTATAAGTTAATGACAAAGAAATTATTTTAAATGAAAAAAAAAATTCAGTTTTTGGATTTGAACACCCAGTGGAAGTTTGATCATGATGTATTCAGAACAATACAATGTATTTTGTTGCATATAATTGACTAAATATGTTTATGTATGCATGCTATAGATAATTTTTATTGCCTGCTTTATATACCGTTATTAGTATTATTTATTGTACGCAGGTTTACCTCTGTTGCACTTTTCTGAAAAACATTTTTTTCGTTTGCACATTTACTAATGCTCCATTTGTACACACATTCACTACTTGTCATAACTTCCTATTCAGTGTTTTGCATGACGCTCTGTTTTTCTGGTAAGACGGCTATTTGAGTCATTTAAGCAGATTAGTCATTTGATTCAAATTAATGTATATTGCCTATATGTATTTCTTGCATTAAAATAGTTTGTTTTTCAATATAAAAATGAATATTCTAGTAAAAAATGGACATGCATTTGGGAACGTCATTAGTTGGGGTAATGAAAACTGGGAATTGTTGCGGATAAGTGCAAATTTATCCGTAACTGGAAGGGCATAACTTGAAGTTGTTATAATAGAGCCATAGGATGAGGCTGAGTGCATTGGCGGAATTTGACGAAGAAAAAAAAATGGACTCACAAAACAACTGTTTAACTTTTTGGAAAGTGTGTTTCCCATTACATGTGACGTTACAGTTTTTCAGAGAAGAAAAACATACCAATAGTGAAATATGATGGTTGTAGTTTGATGATCTGGGGCTGTTTTACTGCTTCTGGACCTGCTTCAGACTTGCTATGATTACACAGAACCAAGAAATTCTGAAAGGCAATGTCGGTCCACCTGTTTATGACCTCAAGCTGAACTGAACTTGGGATCTGCAGCAGGACAATTTTACAAAACACACCATCAAATTTCCACTGAATGGCCAAAGAAAAACATATTTGAAGATTTTGGAGAGGCCTGACCTGAAAACTACTGAGATGTTATGGAATGATCTCAAAAGGGTTGGCAAGTGGCGTATTGGTGGTGTTGGTCGACTTAAACCAGAATATTGGTGGTTTGATCCCAGTAATGTCCATTCTGCCTTTGTCACCCCACTTCACCCGCAGTGTGTGACTGGTGGGGTATGTTCTGTCACCACCAGTGAGTGAGTAATGGTCTGAAAATTGTAATCAGTCTGAAAAAGTCCTGTATAAATTGAAGTATGCTAAAAACCCTCCATTTGTGACTGAACTGCAGCAAATCTTCCAAGACAAGTGAGCCAAAAGTCAACTCTGTAGCATCTTGACTGCAGTTGTTGCCCTTAAGTGTGACCCAACCAGTTAAGTTTAAGGTGCAAACACATTTTTGACGTAGTGCAAGAAAAAAAAATTAAAAATCAGGAAGTGGGCAACACCTTTTCACAGCAAAAGATGGGATGTTAAAATTCCACTTTCCATTTCGTTTTTTTTTTTAAGAAGTTAGCTAAATGTCCTTTAGCTATGCTGTAATGTGGCTCATACATAAACAATAAGGAAATATGTCTGGTCACACACAGATGCCCCATAAACCCACGTTAAACCATCACTTCCTTACAGTTGTCATGAAGTTCAAAGTTAGTGATATAAAAAAACCTGTTTGTATCAAGCTTTGAGATTTTTAATCACATAAGTGAATAATACTGTACGTCATAAACTGTTATCAATTAGTAGCTGTGTGGATAACGCCACATGCATACAATTATTAAAACAACAGAAAAAGTGCTAAAAAAAAAAAACAACTTGAATTATTCAGGGGAAAGCCTATGAAATTGCTCCAGGGAATGCATCCTGAGAAATAATCCTCATAATGGAGAAATTGTGGCTGAGATAAAAGCAAAGACAGTCAATGTTATTGTTATGAGCCTTTAAACCAACGAAGCTCTGTACAAACCTGAGGGATTTTCTTATATTACGAAAGTACAGTAGTCAATACTAAACACTTGTGCTGAGTCCATGCATCGTCTTAATGAGCGTGAGCTATCCTGTGGAAAGATCTAGATCACATTATGAGCAGTTGAGCCTTTAAAACCTTGAGCAAGTGAGTTTCTCATTATAAAAGGCACATGGGGATCTCATCTAGTCAATGACTGCCTTTATTTGATGCCTATTGAGCAAACAATTTACAAGCACACACTTTTACGATGCTACATTTTTAAAGTTTGTGCGCACCTAAAAGTTAGATAATGCATAGGTTCTGAGATTCTCCAAGGCGAAAGGCAGGGTAGACCCTAAACAAATCACCAGTTAATCACAAGCCAACATTCACTCCTAAGGTGAATTTAGGGGCTTCAAGTAATGGCATGTTTTTGGTCTTGTGAGGAAAGCCGGAACACCTGGAAGAAACAGCACTGCAAGAACATGCAGACTCCTCTTAGGATGAGCCTCAAATCTGCAACCTTCTTACCAAAATGCCACAGTGCTACCCACAATTAACCAATGGGCCGCTTGCAGAGCAAGTGCATGGGATGCATCTCAGGTTATATCCTGGTGCGTAGTTTCTCAAGACAAATTTATGTTCCTATTAAAGTTTTATATTTCCTCGTAAAGAGAGTGGAGTTCCTTCGCAAATAGCAAATGGCTGCTGGGGCAGAGGAAAAAAAATTGCGATATCTTTGCGATGGAACTAATAAAATTTGCAAGGAAACAACATTTTCAAGTTTGATGAACTGACAGCAGTGAGGGAGACTGTGTTTATAGCAATATGTGGCCTGCAGTTGAGAAAAGCCAGTCAGTCAAATTGAGCAAAGTCGATAAAAGGAATGCCTGAAACAAAGGGGCTAGATTTGTTGCTAGTCGCTAGATGTAATAACAAAAAAAAAAGTCTCTACTCTATGTGGTCTGGAACGGCTTAATTGGCAACAGTGCTAATTGGTGAAAGTACAAAAACACTAAATTCTTCTACAAAACGTAGCACTCCCAATGTTTATGAATTTGACTGTGTTGCACTTGAGAAGGAATTTTATTCAGTTTCTTCTGGGGGTGTAACAATATATAATCATAATACAATATTCTCCTTGTGGAGTTACTGGGACATATAGTCTAGTAGCTGTTGTATTTGCTTCTTGGTGTGATTGTGATTCTAGTCACTTCTGAAACTTCTTTACCTTTCTTCTTGTTTTAAGCCATATGTACTATCCTTTACTCACATTTTACACAATAAAGTTTATAAAATTAGCTGTATCCATCACTTAGAGTTAAAAAAAAGAGGATTTAATGCAATCCCCCCCTAGTGGATGGAACTGAAGGCTTTTTAGCTTTGTGGGCTCAAAGCTTTTTAATCATTTTTTTTCCAATGGTTTCAATAGTTGAAAATAGTGTTGTACAAGGTCATGATGCATTTTATATTGTTACCATAATATCGTGGTATGTATAGTATTGTGAGCAGAGCATCATCACCGACCTTGTTTCTTCTGATTGTTAAATCAAAGCACAATAATCAAAATCACAAGCTCCAAAAACACTTCTCAATAAAATAAAGAGTGATTGATTGCTAAACCTCAGAGCTCTCCAAAACAAACGCTTCTTTTAATAAACCCCATCCCTCTATACCGGGTGTCACACTCCGGGTGTTTACTTCCAACCCTGCAGGTTACCTACAGCCTGAAGGACGAGCTGCATCAGGAGTGTAGAACTGTGGAGGGGTGTGGCCCTCCAGGAACTGAGTTCTATACAGATGAGTGTGCTACCTGGCTCTCAACAGACACAGGTCATCACTCTCACAGTTCCATTAATCTACCCTGACTCTCAATCATTCAGCTGAGCTGAGTAACCTTAAAAGGCCTTTTCAATTAGGTTTTGACATGAAGCAGTCAACCCTCAAGCTGCTTCTTAGCCATCTTCAATCTGCTTATGGTTTATTCTTCTCATGATCACAATGTTGCTCTCACCTTCTTTGTGGAATCCTCTTCTTCTTCTCACCTGTGTCTCGCCTCTTCTTCTTCCTTCTTTCTTCTTCTTCTTCTTCTTGAATGCTGTTTGCCTATTTACACACCTGCACCTGTGATTAAGCTAATTACGTGCTAATCATCAGACAGGTGTTCTTCATTCTGACAGCTCCCCTTTTCATTAGTTCTCAGCTCAATAACTCAACTTCATTTAATCAGCTCTGTTCATTTTATATCAAACATATACATATTTAAATAAATCTTTACAAATAAATACACCTAAATGCAGAAATAAATACACTTAAGTCATCAGGTAATTTAAATACACTTCACATATAATTATTCATTAATTCAACTTATATAATAAATTAATGTCTACTCAATAGTCCAAGGTGATGGGACACAAAAGTGTTGTATTAAAAATATATTAAAAATAGAGTCTGATTATTAAAATTGATCTGGAGTCAGTTAAACAGCAGCTACTGCTCAGCTTTTTTTTTCACTTAAATTGATCTGGAATCAGTTACAGAATATATATGTATATTTATTTGATAAAAGCATATTATTTGAGAGAAAAAAACATCTATGGCACACCAGAAGACCGTGTTGACTCACTTTGAGCTCATCCCTTAATTCCAAGTCAAAAGGCTTTGCTGTCCACTTGGTCAGGGTCAGGAGAGGTCAAGGGTTAATAGGAGGCTCTGATCGTCCTGACACAATAGCACACACAAGAACTCTATGTAAATGTAGATAACAGCTCAACCACATTCTAGAATAATCTAAAACGTGCATTCCTTCAACTACCTCGTAGAAATCCTGGCAAGATTGAAGGCTCGAAACTAATGACTTCTCCTGAGGACGTCACATTGGAGTCCAGAAGAAAGCAGATGAAAACCTCATCAGCCCTTTTGCGCTTGGTAACCGTGATGGCATTAAATCCTTGGAGCCAAGTTTAAAAAGGAAATTAAACCTGGCTGAATTATCTTTTTTTGAAAATCATCAATTGAAGGCTCTTTTATGGTCTGGGGAGCAGAAAAGGCATTTGTTTGAAGGTATAGGGGGATGGGGGCTTGACATTAAGTCTTTGTCCCCAATGATTTTGCCTATCGCCTTTTATTTCTTTTTCTTTACACCGGTGACGGTAAGAGTAGGCTTTGAAAAAGTGAAAGAGCCAAAACTGAAGAGATTCTTCCTTGTCAGCGTCAAGGACAGGGGCTGGATTAATCAAAACCAATGCAAAGGCCTTGGAAAAAAATGTTGGATTTGAAAACACATTCACAAACATTTCAATCCAAGTCCAAATATAACCAGAAGATCATGGAAAACCACTCTGTGATGTGCCCATGGTCACTTTACATCTACTTAGCTTTGGAGGCTGCCGGTTATAATCAATGGTTCCACCCGTATGAGCAGCGAAAAGGGAAAAGAAATCAATTCAGAACACAAAACTAGCAGGATGGTTGGTGATCTGATACCTCTGGCTCAATCAAAGCAATTCTAACCTGTTTGACACGAGTAAATGAACCCATGACTGACTCCTGGTCACCCATGCATGCTTGAAAAGAGAGCTGCAAAGAAGTATTATAGAATAAGAGCTTGCCACGTACATTGGTTTATGTCTATGGTTTTTTAAGATTGTCTAGTGTTCAGGAAGACGTTTATAGGTTATATGTCAGCGTTTCTGAACATCTCCAAATCAAAAACCTACTCTGCTTTCCTGCTCACTTGCTCCGTGTCTTGCTTTCAGATTAGGTGTTGGTTTAATGTGGTTAATTCTATGACTGCCTGCCCTTAAACTGTGTTGGAAGCTTTGGTGAATATTATTAACAATTAAACTTAGATTATTTTATATTTTTGGACAAATTGTGTGACAATTATAGTTTTCCAAAAAGCCATGTGAACTTCTGCTGCGTATGATAAAGCTACAGTAAAAGCTAAAGTAAATGACAAAGCTACACAAAGAGTTGGTAATTAGATTAAACTGGCCCATGGGTAAAATAAGTAACCTGAACTTTTTATCTGAAATATTAAAATTACTATTACCGGTATATGACAAAATTTAAATCAGAATTATTTTGGTCACAATGGAAATCATGATTTAAACGATTATTATTTGCCTTTCAGGGTTTCTGCGTGTTCTTAGAAAGGCTAAAATGTAAAAATCAAATCTTTAGGCCAAAAAGTCATAAATTCTCTGTATTTTTCACTGGTCTTTTCTTTTTTGATACACATGTAAAGCTCACTTTAATTCAGTTGTTGTTGCTTGGTTTATTTTTAGTTTCACTAGACCAATTTGTCACTTTGATTCCTGTTACAACATTACTACTGGTTTTAATTAAAAACAACATATTAATTTACCTACATTATCTTTCATCCGGTTTGAAGGTGCTACTTTTTTTCTCTAAAGAACCTCTTAAGCTCATTTTGGTTCTTCACTGGTTCTTTGGGATTTTGAGCACAAAGAAACTATTTTGGCCTTTTTGGTACTTGTGGTTCTAAAGTGGTTCTTTTTTGTTTTTATTGTGCTATGTAAAGATGCGGGTCAAATATATCAAACCAAATATGATTTATTTAATACATTTGATGGTTGGTTCTAAAAAGCACCATTGAAGATTAGTTTTAAATGGCAGCAAAAAAGTTTCCTACGATTATGAGCCAGTGCTATATAGAAGTATAAAAAAATATATTTTTTAGAGTGCAAAACTTCCTGTACGTCCTCCAATCACAAAAAAATGTTTACCAAAGACAGCGCTTCACATTAATAAATATAAAGCAACAATAATATAAGCAGTATTAAATATTCTGTAGGATAATATGTAATAATTTTGCAGTAGACTAGTGCTAAAACAAGGGTCTCTTTTCACAAATATTTTTTTACTTATAAATAATTTAATTCTGACATTATTCAATTAATAATGGGATTGAATTTGTAACCTACGTCCACTTTTTAGAAGATAGTGGAAGATTCTTAATTACTTGTTTATTTGCTTTCTGGTGGTAAAAGTGCAGAACCAACAGCTGTTTCCACTCCTTGGGATAGAAATGGTTGATGTGGTTTCTTGTGCTTTACAAAATGGAGATTTAATTTATTTTATTGTAGCATACCTAAGATGTGGCTATTGTCCAAAGTACGGGTACAAATACCTTAAAGATCTATTAAAATGCATTTCCTTTTTTGTGCTACAATTAGTTCCCCCCCCCCCAAATTAAAGGTTCCATGAAAAAAATGTATTTTACTATCATTCACATTCAATAATCAATTTAGGCCCAATCACAAATAAGAATAATACATTTTTATTACTCAATATCACAATCAAAATTTGGTTGATAGCAGAGTCCTGCTTTATATTAACACATCAACCTATTGACTATATATTATATAACTGCTTTGTACTGTTTACAGTACTTCAACTAAACCCAACCACAAAAATAACTGTTTTGCCACAAACAGCCATGAGCATAATGGGGAAAATCTGCTTGCTTTGTATGATATTGCAACATAAAGCGTTATTAACACATCCTAAACTGCGCTAGAGTTTGAAATCTCTCAAGGTCTATTGACTGTTCAAATAAAACCATTAACTAGATTCATATAGAACACGGACACTCCCTCTGCCCTGCCCCTTCTCTGCCGAGCATTCAGAGCTCAAATCCATTCTCCCCAAAGTCTCCCCACTGCCAAAACACACACATAAAGACATGCACACGCACACACGCACACAGGTCCGCCCTCCTCCGCAGTCACTTGTCAGCTAAACCAGATGTCGCCTCATAATTGGCTGATATGGGCACCCACAAAGGCAAAGGCATTATTACTCACGCACACCAGACTCCATTTCACCCCACCTCACATCCCAGAATCCCAGCTCTTCCCTTCCTAAACACCCACACACGCTTCCTTGTGTGTTTAGGTGAGAGGGGGAATTTTTGGTGAACGCAAAGGCAACTTTTTGGCTTTGTATCTTACTTTTTTTCAGTGCTCAATTATTATTTTTATTATTTTAGTGTTTTTAATGGCTTTATCAGGATTTCTATTCAGCTAATTTACTTCCATTGCGTAATATAAAATATATTTATTTTAAAAGCCATAATTAACATTTGAATGTTTACATGTTCTGATTTTTTTTGATCAACCAACCACCTGAAGAATAAATCTTCAGGAAGCTGTGGCTTCTTCAATCTTTAAACAAATCGCAATACTTTTACATGCAGACAACACCACGCAAGGATAAAATAAAACAATAATACTAAGACATCAAATACTGAACAATAAAAAAGAGCTAAAACTTAATAATATTAATATTTTTATGCAGTTATTATATCTTTTCACAATGTTACCACTATTTATTATAGATTGATCACATTTGAATACAAAATTAAAAGTGGCAGCATTCCGGGGCGGAATTTTATGTTAAGCCAAGCCCCACCAAAATGAATATTAATCTTTGGCCTTTCGTTTATTATGATGTTTGGGGTTGTACATCTCTGCATAGGTGCCCCCAAATCCAAAAATTGAGTAAGATGTGAAACAAAACAAGTGGTGGATGTGGAAAAAATACAGCGACTTTGCTTGTGCTAGAATCGGAGCAGGACTGGTCAGTGAGAATTACTTTTTGACAGAGAGAGGGCAAGAGAGAGAGAGAGAGTTAGGGAGAGAGCAAGAGAAAGAGAAAGAGAGAGTTAGGGAGAGACCAAGAGAGAGAGAGAGAGAGAGAGAGAGAGAGAGAGAGAGAGAGAAAGAGAGAGACCATATCTAATCAGCATTCCTCAAACCAAGTCGAAGTGAGAAAATAGATCCCAGCCTTAGTTCCCCGGCCCCCTGCTGCGCTACCTGTCAAAGCCAATAATTCCCCTTCAGCTCCTCACAACAAGACATTTACCTCATTTCATATCTTTTCAATCATTCTTTGCAAAATATTAAAAACAAACTCCAGCACTGGTTTAAAATGTTTTCTGTTTCTAATTTTCAAGCAGGTAAACCTGAACCTTCGTGATTTGTTTTGTTGCAGAAGCGTAATTTTTGGTTCGTTGACAGCCATTTTGTGCAAAGTATATGTAGGAGTTCTGAGCATTGGCTGTAGAGCAGTGCACTAAAAGTAATGTAGCATTGCAGGTAATGTAGCACAATAAACTGTTAAAATTAAGATGCCTGAAATGTCATAAAATGTGTCAATAATGTTAATAAGTAAATATTCGATTAGTAAATATGAAATTCAATAGAGGTAAAGGTGTTAGCATAGCCTCTGAAAGGTGTATGGTCCCTATCTTCTTCTGATGATGGTATGAGGTGGTGGTTTATAAGAGTTATTTACTTCATGTCACGATTGTTTATCTTAATTTAATTATTCTTTTATTCATTTTCCAACCCGCTTATTTCTTTTCAGGGACATGGGGATCTGACGGGGGTCCCCTTAGGTGTGAATCTGTGAGATATATATATATATCCATTTTGTAATAAAATATTTAAAGAAATAACAAAAAAGCCTGATGTGAAAGAGGTTGATTACAGGATACGTCACAAGATATTTTATATTATTTCACGCACGCAAACCAAAAGTGAGCTGAGCTGAATTCAGTGGAGAATAGGCGGTGGCTTAATTTCGTTAAGGTTTGGTAGGATATTCCTATAATATTCTATGGACACGTTCTCTCTCTCTCTCTCTCTGTGTTGTGCTGCAAAAAAATAATTTGCATTTTTTTTCCGGGAGTGAGAAGTATCAAAGGCGGGCCCCTGCTGAGCAGCGAATAGACAGAGCTGGCAGAAGCATGAATTTTTCAGCAGCTCTCACCCTCCCTTTCTCTCTCGTTCTAGCTCTTTCTCTCTTTTCCTGTCGGTTCAGTCGATACGCCGTGTGGACGCGAAGCCAAAGCTGCATGTGAATTCCACCTACCTTCTTCCTAAACCAGTACCCGAATACTAAACCCAGAGTACAAGTGTGATTCTCGTTTCTTTACTTCCTGTGTGGAGGGAGGCGGGGGGTTTCACAGATGTGATAATTCTGGCAATATTTCATTTGTTTACTTCTCTTCGGTCACTTGGGACACACACAGTTTGTCAGTTTGTTGCAGTTTCGTTGATTAGGGTTCAGTTTGTCAAATCCCAGCTTCAGAGCAAAGAGTGTGTTTTTATTTGGAGAACAGACCTACAAAAAATCAGCTTTTCCCCAAGTCATGTCAAAGCTTTTATTCCGAGTAATCCCTTAACTAGTTGTTTTTTGACAGGAAAACCTGTTCTTTTTTTTGTTGGTTCCAAATAAAGAAACCAGAAGTGTAGAAGAACCTTTCTGCATGGATAAAGAAAGAGGGTGAAAGTGATGGTGAAATAAGAGCAAAGGGGAAAAATATATCAGATAGATTAGCACTATAGAGTTAGATATTTATTACAAGCAAAAGAATATGTGGTTATGTGTATTCAAAGTACCCAGAATTAAGGTTATATTGTAAAATTTGTTGTTCCAGTCAGTGTTGAAACCATATGAACTTTATTTAATCCAAGATATAGGGTTACATTTGAACAATTATTTACCTCAGGGGCAGTGTTTCTATAGGTCCACATGCTATGCACATTTTGAATAAAAGTACACCATTAATAATAATATGGATGATGATTATGATGATAATTTATTTTAACAGATAAGGCAATAAAAATGTGTGCATTATCATTTTGACTATTATTATATAGCCACAAGCACTTCCTGTGTCTAATAATATTTTTTAAATCACGATAAAAACATTAATCATTGTATTTTTTAGCATTGTTTGCATTGTAAATTAGTATTAGCAATATTACTTATTATATAAAAATACGTTGAGTTGTCCTGTGTCGGGGTATGTGGATAGCGCCAAGAAAACGTTCTTGGCTGTGCACAGCGGCCTGGGTTTGAGTCTAGAGGCCATGGCCTTTTCAAAGACTGTAAAAAAAGATTTTAAGGCATTTAAAGACACCGCGAGCATGATTTGAGCTCAGCCATGACAGACAGAGAGAGGGTGCACATGTGCATACACAACTTCCTTAAAAGGATGCTTTCAGAGCTCCGCCTTGAGTCTGGCGCACACAAGTCCCTCTCACACATGGCACGTTGTATATAACTCAAGCTGTAGCATAAACAAGAGTTTGATGAAAACTTCTCTGAATGTCTGTCAATCACGTGGCTCTGCCAATTTTTTAGTTGTTTTTGTTTTTGTTTTTTTTGCTACGCGAAAAAAAATAACTATTGAATTTTGTTCAGATCATTTTTACAATCATTCTGCAGTCGTCCACAAGGGGCAATCACGGCGCTTCGGCTTCATTCAGTCGGCCATGTGAGACACACTTGGCTCTTTCCCATCCCACCCTTATCTCTCTCCGCTTTACTTCCTGTCCCTCCTTACTGTCCTGTCTGTTAATGAAAATCAATAAAGATTGGTTTTATGTTAAATAATAACGTTTGGTTTTATTATCACAATTTACATTATATAATAGCATTAGCAATAATTTTGTTTAGCATTTCCTATATCATAAAAATGTTAGTTTGTCAACTGATTTGTAAATATTGGCATGAAATAATAATAATAATAAAGACATTGTCTGAAATGGGTGGCCATATAAAAACATGGTTATATATCCTGAAAAACTTTGTTTTTGGGTTAAATCTGAAACCCACACTTTCAATGCTCTTATATTAAGCATAATTTTTGAATACTGGCAATCTTTTGTCAATCTGGTCGTGTATTTTTGATCAAGGATATTTTCTTTTATTAATGCAAAACAACATTAGATTTGCTCACTGAATGTATTTGTTCGTTGTGTGCTCACATTAGCATATTATTAATCTGTAAATACAGATATTCTGAGCAGAGCTAATGTCTTCAGAGGCTCAGGCTTAATCCAGCAGCATATACCAGGTTCTAATCAGCATTTCCTCTTCTTCTTCCTCTTCTTCTTCTTCTTCTTCTTCTTACTTTGCACTGCTGTCAATTTAAAACACCAGTAACATGTTTCTGAGCTCAAAGACATTTTCAGGTTGTAAAGATTACCACAGAAGCATGCCAATTCCAATGCCTACAAATGTTGAGATACAGAGCCGGGCCAATTAAGTAATCAGAGGAGGCTTTGGTTCATAAAGCATTGGGGGCCAATTCAAAATGTAAAGCTGGAAACTTGAAGGTCACGGTCACAGAAAGCAGGCTTGAAAGTGCGATTAAAGGAGAAGTCTGCCAAAACTGAACATTTAATGACAGTTACACTGCCCTCGAGTATGAAAACAGTCAGCATACAGAACATGACAAAGCAAACAGCTTTTATTCGGTGGTTTAACACTATATCGTGATATTTACATTACAAAATGATATAGGTGCTATTGTACAATCTTCAACTCGAAACAATAGTAACATTATTAAACTATGTATAAAACAAAATAACTGTACACCAATGAAAATACTGCCCTCTAGTGTATTACTGATCCTTTTATACAAATCAAACTAGACCTTGGCGTTCTTAGCTTTACAGCCTTAAAACTTTTCTATTTTAATTTACAATGACAGTTTACATAATAATGTTATCTCTTGGTATTTTTGTAAATAATATGTTTCTTTTGAATATTTAGAAATGTCATATCATGGACATAAAATCACATTAAGTGTTGAATCGTGATCAGAGGGTATTGTTACACCATTACATGGTAGATCTCGGCCAAGTGAGTATTATTAATGTTAACTAATGTCTTAGTTGACATATTAAACTGATCGATTTTTGCTCAGCTGACAGTTAAACTGTAGCATCAAAAAGCACAAAAATGTTTTATCATCTTGCCTTCGCTCATTCTGAAGAAATTAATTGATACCTTGTTTGTAGAAGTGTTGCTTTTTCTTCAGGTTTAAAAGTCTCTTTGTCTTAACTGTGATCCCAGTGAGTGAAGAAAGTTGCTACCATTAATTCTAGAATTCTTTAGCCAAGGTGTCGTAATCCCTGTGATCACCAGCCCAAAACCTTCGCATGAGGCAGTAAAATTGCATGCCTCGCCTAGATCCTCCTGATTGCTCAGCACAAGAAATGCTACGAACACAGTTCGTACATAAAAAAAAATTGTACTCCAAGTACAAGAGCTGAACCGTGTAAATTTAGCTCATATAGTACAAATGTTTGAACATTTTAATAAAGAGAGACAGCAATAAAGTCTTTTGTCTCAATTATTGCACAATATATAGTGAGGCTCAGAGAGCTGCTGCGTCACCAAAGTTGTCTTACTTGACCCTTCCCAAACGTATGGGGATAAATGTATTTGTTACTGTACCTGTCACATACTTTATCCAAATAACACGAAAAATTCTGAAATTTTGAGCTTAGCACTCTTACCAAATTTATATGCTTACCTGATTATACACACATAGCGCCACCTGCTGGCTATATGAATTGCAAAGGATATCAATGTATTTGTGGCTATATTTCCTACATATTTCACCCACAGTGCAAGAAAAAAATGTAGCATGATGGGCCTGTGGTTCTAAACAAATTGATATACTTTCGAGATTAAGCACTCATAGCGCCACCTGCTGTCTGTATGAAACATATTTTGGTGTGTTTTTATGACCTTTTTCAAAATAGCTCTTGGCAACATATCAGATCTCTAACCTTATATTTTTCCAATAGCTTCCATCCCCTGTATGTCATGGTAAAATAAATCTATTTCCCATCACATGATTGCAAAGGCCTATCTGCCATGTGCACTTGCCTAATTGTGTGCATTAATACACACATGTGGTTGTTTGTGGAAAGTATCCCCTAAGGAGCATTGCCAAAGTGTTACAGAAGCTAAAGAAGAAAAAGAGAGACACTTAAGATACAGATCTTCCATATCCTCTCCCACAGCACTTCTATCTGCTATTATCAACTTCTAATAGAGCCATCGATAGTATCTCAGAGGGAGGAAATGATGTCATTTAGATGAGTTTAAAATCACATTAAGGTACTCAGTATCAGCATTAAAAATTGATAATGTGGTTGTGCTGGTCTTGCACAGTTATAATAATATTATACTTACATTTTTGGGGAGTGCAGATGTGCTTAGTATTGAGAGAAGATTTTATTTCAAAGGTCTTTTCACTCTCCCACTGTAGTTCAAAATACACACAGTGAAATAAGTAAAAATACTTTGAAAGACTGTGAATGCCTCATAAATAATAAATAAAGACAAATCTAATATATTGAATGCTCATTAGATGATCTGGAGCTAATGAATGTCATCAGGGTATTTACTGTGACAGAAAACTGAGTACCGGCATTTTAAAAGTATTTTGAGCCAGAGCTAAGTGATAGTTTCTGAAAGATGACAAGTGTTGAATTATTTTGTGGGTGCAAATTGGAACTTTTGAATATTTTTCTAAGAACTGTCAGAGATTCAGTTATGAGTCAATCACCAATCTCACCTTAATGAACTCACCTGCATCCTGTCATCTCAACGTGTAACCCAGTCACAATGTTCATCCCAGCTCCACCAGGGTTGTCAGATGTTCAGTTCACACCCCCTGACTCTCCTTGATCAGTTTATGCTATCCTGGTGCTCCTACTTTCGTGTCTCTACTAGGTTTCTCCTTCACCATACTCACAACTACTTATCTGTTAGAGGCTTGAGAGGTTCTTGTACTCACCTTCCATCGTACACTCCAGTGCTATAAAGAAGGTTAGAACTTAAACTAATGAACATGAGGCCATCTTCCCAATTAGCTGCAAAAACTTGAGAATATCTATTTTTTTGTGTAAATGGTTGTTTTATACAGGTATTTTTGTGTGTCAGGCTCAATTTACTAATTCCAGCCTGACAAATGGTTTGCATATAAAAGTGATTGAGATTAAGTTCCAGCTGCATTTTATAAATGCGCTTAAATTAAATATTTATGTAAAACAAAAGTGTTTGTGCTTGAGAAAGTCTCAAATGCATCTGCTCTACAGAGGAAAGTATTGACATGCAAGTATTGAAATCTTTTTAAAGAAACTTTGTATGTGGTTACCAAGTTGGGTGCCATTTTGTAGTGGATCTTTGTTTGTTTTGGAATTACTGCTGCCAGCATTTCAGCCTTATCATAACATCAATCAATCAAATGCCTAGTTAGTTTATTTTATATTTTACAATGAAAACAGGGATCAGTGAGTTAAATGTTTGTGAGAGTGTGTGGTAAAAAAGGTTGAGAGAGAGAGAAAAAGAGAGATCACAGCGTTGTGGGCCTGTGTGTGCCCCTGAAACCAACATAACTCATCAAAAGTAGAATGTTTAACTGTTTGAACATAAAAACATAAACACAGTTGGTATTGTAGTCCCCCATTTAAAATAGCATAACTTGCATATACATAATGGGAAAAGGAACACATTATTAACACACTGAAAAGTCTCCGTGCCAGCTCTGCTTCACCGTTTTGAGTTAAACTACCCCCCTTTAAATGAAATCTTTGGTAAAATGAAGATTAAAAACAGATCCATTCTTCCAAACACTGGCTCACTCCTTATTGCCCATTCTGTGATGATGGAGTTGAGTTGTGTAAAGTGTGTCACTAGGTTCAATATCTGCATGTGATGTGTATCTGTAACTGAAAAGATTGGCTACTTTGTTTCTCAGTCCAGGATCCCTTTAAGAAAGGGATCCTCAGTCCAGGATCCCTTTCTTAAATGATTAAATATTGCTCGTGATTGTTCATACATGTTCATTATTACAATGGTGCAATGCAGAAAAGCTTGAGTTTTTAAAATATTATGTGTTGATTTATTATTAGGATCATACACCCATTCAACCAGTTTTTTTTTCTTATCAAGCCAATCGGTTTCCTTCCATTCCTCCCATATCATCAAAGCGCAGTTTAACATGTTTGGTCCTGAATTTGTGAGTTTGACACTGACCTTCTGAGGCCTACACACGCCTGTTTCTCGTTCTGCATAATGATTTCTGACAAAGAGAACAATGACAGTGAACAGTCACACTCTCAACAATAGCTCTTGGGTGCTTTTCAACCTGAAAGCCCAAGGGATTGTGGGGGAGGTGTTTGTTGCCAATCTTGGGGAGTCAGTGAGGTGCTTAGACAATTCCACAGAGATCCCAACATGCAAACTAAGTGGTGACTAGTTCTCTGCTCTAATATAAACTTGCAATATTGGAATTTACAATGATTTTGAGCATACAATTTTATCTGAATTTCTGAAATTGGTTGATTCTTTTTGAACAACTCATTATTTCTGAAGATTTTTCGTGATCTCGTGATTTTTCATGTCTTTTTGAAGCAAATTTACAGGAAAATTTGTTTCTGTTATAGTTTAACCACAAGATATCTGCCAATCATAAAATGTGAAGACATTCTACCACTTTTCTAGAGTGTTCTAGTTCCTGCATAACTTTTTTATGTGTCTACAGAGACCTAACTCATGTTAATAACCAGGCCTAATTTTCACATTTGGACTCAGCCCAGGGGTTCTACACCTTACCAACAGTTCAGTCTTTGTGAGTCTAAACAACCAACATACCCCTATTTATTTGTAAACTGATCACTTGCATTGCAAAACTAAAAATTATTTAAGTAAGGTGTACTGAGCAGCTACACTAAAATCGCAATGATAGCAATACAAATAGCAATACATGTAATACTTACATTTATTAAAAACATATTTACACCAAAAGGGAATTTAAATTAATCAATTGACCTAACCACATGCTTTTGGGATTGTGGGGGAAACCGGAGTACCCGGAGAAAACCAACGCAAGCACTCCTTCCAGGAATGGTCACCAGCAAGCCTTGAACCGGCAACCTTCTAACTGGAAGGCAACAGTGCTACCAACTGAGCCATTTTTATATAATTTCACATTAAATATAAAACAATGGTGAATAGAGTTAAACAAACTTTGTAAAAGTGCTGTTTAAAACAAATTTTAATAAGTCAATGTCACAATGAGTAAAATAATCAACCCCCATGTCTCTAAGATTTTCCGAAGCTTAGGTAGATATTTGCAAATTTGGTTGCTATGTTAAACAGGCTGGTTGCTATGGGGTGGTCAGTGACAATATAATATCCCCCATGCTACCATGAGTGCCAAACACAAACTCTTGTGTCTCTATGATTTTCTAAAGGTAAGATGGGGATAGATCAGATTGGTTGCTATGTTAAACAGGCTGGTTGCTATGGGGTGGTCAGTGACAATATAATATCCCCCATGCTACCATGAGTGCCAAACACAAACTCTTGTGTCTCTATGATTTTCTAAAGGTAAGATGGGGATAGATCAGATTGGTTGCTATGTTAAACAGGTTGGTTGCTATGGGGTGGTCAGTGACAATATAATATCCTCCATGCTACCATGAGTGCCAAACACAAACTCTTGTGTCTCTATGATTTTCTAAAGGTAAGATGGAGATAGATCAAATTGGTTGCTAGGTTAAACAATCTGGTTGCTATGGAGGGGTCAATGAGGAGTCAGTCCTACACCTGTTCCTTATTAAAGCTTTTGTATTCACCTGTGCATGACCCGTCTAGTATATCTTGTCTATACAAGCTCCCCTGATCCCTATGTGTTTTGTCCGTTATTGAGATTGTCTCGTCCTCTGTTTTGCAGTCGCTTGTTGTCCTGTGCTTCTTTGTTTTGTTTAATAACTGTATATTTTATTTATTTTTTTTTCATATTTTTGCTCTCTTTCACTACCAATGTAACAGAATAACTGACCTAAATAAATGACTTTTCTGTAACAAGCAATGTTTCGTTTTGTGTTCTCTGGTCCCCTGTACTCCTGCTTTCTTTGGTTTCTTTAATAAACAAAATCTCGTTTTTAGGTTCGTGATGCTGGCTCACTGTCAGCACGCTCAACACTAGCATGGTAGTTACATAACAATTGCAGGGATGTTGCAATGCTAGTTATAAGCGAACAACACACACAGTCACATTTTTGACAAAACCCCACTGTTCACATAAACCAAAATGGGTCATTTTGAGAACAAATTTGTCATCTTGCAAATGAGATATTGAGTACAGGGGTTGTGTGTCCCTCTCCTTTGAATCGACTTTACTGACCAGCAGCTCTTTCAAACATTCTGTAGAAATATATCTGGTCAAATTAATTGCCAGACCTTCAAAATAAACTTTAAACTTCTAAACCTGTCTCTGCAAACTGAAGCCAAATCAAATGTCACACTTATCTCCAACACAGATGCTAAACCAGATTCCACACCTGTCCAAATCATATTCTGAACATCTGCCCAACATTAGCTTCCCCCCCCCCTCTCTCTCTCTTTCTTTCTCCCTCTTTGCTGTGTCTTTTTTCACAAAGGTTCATAATGGAAGAGGTGTAGAGCTTCTCTGTATTGATCACAGTGAGTCAAGTTTGGCTGTCAGAGGAAGGCAGAAAGTTCTCTATGTATGTGCTGACAGGCTTTAGAGAAAGAGCCAAACTGACACCCTGAGTTTCCTTCAATAAAGTCAGAGCGAGAGAGAGGGAGAGAGAGAGAGATTTGGATTTTCTTGAGCTGAAATGGCAGTCCACAATCTCCTTTTGAGTCCATTTCCTCCAGATCGACTGAACATAATGCTAAAACAGCTCAGTCTCCATCAAAGCTTCCCAGAGAACATTGATTTCCAATAGGGATGCTCAGACAAATTTAATTGAGCTATCTTTAGATTTTGGAGCAAGGGGCTTTTGATATCTGCAATCGATTTGTGTACTTTTACGGTGGATTTATCAACATGCCATGGTCAGGACAATGAAATCACCACAACGACGTTGTAATCCTAAAGCCAATACCTAAGCAAACTTATTAAGAGCTGCACCTCTGTTTTTTTTTTTTTTTTTTTGTTTTTTTTTTTGATTGATTGATTAATTTTTCGATTTCTAGTAAAAAACACAAATTGCCAGGTGACAGTATCCAAGCCAAAGTTTCTGTGAACAGCATTAAAACAACACGTTAATTTCATTAAAGGGGTCATAACTTGGATTTTTTACAGAGGTCCAAATAATGTAAAACAGCAATTTTGACATTAAAATAATTGAGATTAGGCAAATTGGCAGAGAAGTTGGTTTAATATCAATTTTCATGACTTTCCCTCCAGAATGAACTGTGACTTTTAGTTTCTTCAAACGAAGACATTAGTGTGAAAGTAAGCGTAAAATGCATATATCTGAGCAACTATACAGTAAAATAAGTTGGAATCTTTTGAAAGTACCTTTTTTAGCGGTCAATCTATCAAGACTAGCAATATTTACAGGTGTGTCATGTACAAAACAATAACATTCCTTTAAAGAACATTCAGAGTATATGGCCCAAAGTAGGCAAAAGAAACACAACAGGAAGTAAGCAATCCACCATCAAAATCTGGAGAGTATCTATTCATGATTCAGTTCAGTGTAGAGATGGAGTATAGGAGAAACAGGAGATTACAGGAGTGAGGTAAGTGGCAGGTCCCATGAGACAAAGCTCTGAGAAATTCACAAATACAGGTGAGGTGATCCAGGTTGAATGAACGATGCAGGAGAGTCAGGAGAGTGTAAGCCGTAGATCTGGTTTGACTGGGAAGTATCTTTTACAGAGCAGGAGTCTTAAAATCTTAGTGATAAATGCAGATGTCTGTGGTCTACTTCCCCGGCCAAGGGTTCTTCTCAGTCTAAGTGGCCAAGGATTCGTCAGTTGCCAATCTATAAAAAGAACATTCAGAAATGCAATTCAAAATGTTTTTGTGCTTTGTGTTTTACTGGGAACAATGATTGGTTTGACCAGCCCCATGGTATAGTGGACAATGCACTAGACATGGACACACATTTGGGCAAGGCAATCTTGAACCCATTGTCATTTCCCAGCCTTTTCCCTCTCTCTACCTGCTTATTTTCCTGTCATGTTACTTTACAATGGAATTCATTTTGTGCCAATAAAACAAACGTAATTTCAGCGAAAACGAACAGAAATAAATGGATTACAGAGAAAAATAAATTTGCCTAAAAACAAAAATAGTCAAGTAATTACCATGAAATTTGACAGTGATTTTAGATACACTATATTCTTTGCTCAGCTTTAGTTGTGCATCTCAGAGTTTTGATTACACTCAGTAGCTTCGCTTTCGCTTTCTCATTTTTCGTTTGCGATCCTGAAAGTTACGCTTGTCCTTCTGACACAACCTTTTCGAGTAATTCCTTGATTATTTTGGTTTACAGGCTGTTTTTTTCTTTGTAATCAATTGATTCTTGTTTGTTTTAGTTGAAATTTCATTTGTTTTATTAGCAAAAAATTAATTGTGTTCAAAATGTGGCAAACGGCGACAAAAAATATCTTAAAAAAAACAATTGTCTGTTTGCATTCTCTTTAATTCTTGAGATGGATGTGCAAGAGTAAAGTGCTAAAGTGTTTTATGTGAAGAAAAAACTTGAGTGCCAGTTTTGCATTGTGTTTATTCATTCATTTTCCAACCTGCTTATTCCCTATTTGGGGTCATGGGGGTCTGCCCGTGCATATTGGATGAGAGGCAGGGGTACACCCTGGACGCCAGTACACCGCAGGCATTGTGTTTAATGTGATTGAAATAATAAAGACTGCTTTAGGGAGCATACACTGTAAAGTCCTTAAATTCCTCAACGTTAAATTAACTTTTCTCATATTGTATTTGTCATCTGAGCCTTTTAACTCTATTCATTTGGTCACTGTTGACTAAAGTTAATTCTTCTCTGAGCAAGTTTCTGTGGAGATGTAAATCACAGCATAAAAAGGCAAAAAGGGTTCCAAAATGAAATCTTTTACTTTAAATTATTAAAGTTGCTCGTCTTGTGCCCTTTTAACACGCTGGATAAAGTTTTATCTATTTTTTATATTGCCATACATTTCACACTTTTCCAAAAACCCTCAGGAATTCTATACAATGCCTAGGCATATATACAATACCCGCAGTTCACACTTAGCAGGTAAAGTATATTGTTGTCAGCTAGTGTCTGAGAGTTACCAACCATAATTGGGCCGTGGTTTTAAATCATAATGACAACAGAAACTTTCCTAAAGTTTCATCTCGTGATGCGCTGACATTTCCGAACTCTGAGCAATGAAGAGAGCAAAAGCGCTGTTAAAGAATCTACTGGAAAAGGTCAAATTGAACTGTACAAAACAAGGATATAAAAGATATCCAAGGAACTGGGAACACCAATCAGAAGTGTTCAAACTCTGATTAAGAAGGGAAAAAATAGGGATTGTTGAAAGACTAACAAAACTTTCTGCTACAACTGCCAGAAAAATGTGCAAGGGATCCAAATAAAACTCACAAATACCTTCATATAAAGTGAGACATGGCTGTTACACTTGAAGAAAAATGGGTTGTATTGTTGAGTTGTCAGAAGAAAGCCATTACTACGCAAATGCCATAAAGTAGCCTGCTGACAATACACCACACACCTCAGGGACTTCTGGACCAAACTTTTTGGCCTCATTTGGAAAAGATCCAACATGAACACCACCTCGACTGTTAAACATGGAGCTGGGTTACTGATGCTTTGGGGATGTGTGAGCTCCAAAAGAACAGAAAACATCCAAAATTGTTGGGAAGATGAACGCAGCATGTTATAAAAGGATACTGGAGGAGCATTTTACTGGACATTCCAACACAACAACGATGCAAAACACAAGGCCAAGTCCACTTTTCCACCTGGACAAAGAGAAGGTTCTGGATTGGCGATCTCTTTTCTCTGACCTTAATATTATTGAACCACTCTGGGGAGAACTCAAACCTGCAGTTCATGCAAGTTGGATGCTTTTTGCTAAGAAGAATGGCTGATTTAACAACAAAAAAGATAAATAACCTCATCAATACCTACCCCAAAGAGACGAAAGACTGTCATTGATGTTAATACAAAAAAAAAAGGTTTTTTTGGAATGTTCCTGTTGTCCTTATGATTTAAAAAGAGCAAATACTGTTGTTTGACAATATGAGCGGGAAAATGTTTGTGTATCATTCAAAATTTCTGAAAAAAGACAAAGAAATCACAGTTTCGCCAGGGTAGAAAATTTATGAGCACAACTTCTATCTTCTATCGTTCTGTTCTAGATTGTATAGACATAATATCCTTAGATTTTTGGTTGAACAAAAAATCCCCAGTGAAAGGAGGGAAACCAGTGCTTTAAATTTGCACAGTTATGAGTTTATTCTGATGGATTACTGCTTCATTCCAGCATCAGTCGTTTTGTCTGATCAGATAAATATCGTTCAGATATAGCTGAGAGGTAGCTGATTGGAGAGTGCCATTGAGTGAAAGTCCTGACTCTTCCTTTCTTGCAGAGCTATTTAATGAAGCTCAGATATGCGTGACTCAGACGCGTTGAGTTTCCATTCAGTCCTGAAGGCCAGAATCTGTTCATATCTTTGCTCGACATTGAAAATTGACTGAGCTTGGCAATTACAGACAAAACTGTTTCAGAAACTGATAAGAATTATCACCAATTAAAACTTTTAGAGAATGTAAGGAGTGTTTTAGGACTGTTTATACAAGCTGGAGGTGAATTAACATTCATTTAAAAAACATAGGTATTGCGAATAGTATTAGGGTGATATTATTTTAACTGGAAATGCGTTCGTTTAAATACAAACTGTCTGGTTTTACAAATCATTTAAAGCTGCAATAACACAATCATTTGAAATAATGCTCAAAAGCTTGAGACCTATGTAATCTGTGATTTTAGATTTGGCATATTAAATAATAATATTAATATTAATGATATTAGATTAAATAATGCTATTTGAGAGATGTTTGGATGGTATTGGTTCTGTGAAAATAATGGGTCCTAAAGTGTAACCAGCTGAGAATCATCAGAATCGTGTGGTAGCATCGCCTCCAGGCTCCCCCTCATCTAAAATAAATATTTCTTAAAAACATTCCTTCTCGAGCTCATGAAGCGTACATTACATTGGCCTTGGCTCCTTTTCAAGCTGATCATGTCAAGAAATCTCCATCTTCAAAACCCAGCAAAGATGAGTAACTCCAAACCTATCCCATGAGACTTTGCTTCTCGAGATTCCGCAGGTCCAGGGTTCCAGGGGGTGGGCGGGAGCAGGAGGTCAGTCCGAGCCTGCAGGCAAAAGCCTCATTTGCATACGTTTAGGGGCGGGACCTGATGCTGCTCTGTTGCAGGATTGCTCAGCAGGACAATGTTTACATAATTGATGAAATATGATAATAATGCAAGCTGGCGTTGGGTTGGCATGCCGGAGCAGATCCCTAGGGTGGGAAAGAGAGAGAGATTGGTGCCTGAAGCAGATTTTGGGAGCGGTGCGGAGGAAAGGGTCTTGTTCATAGACCGACATTCCTGTAAAGAGTGCTGTGACTTTGCCAGTGGTGGCTTGGTTGATTTTTATGGTTTGTATAATGAATATTTAACAAACTGCTGTAAGGCATTGAGAGCCTTCAAGCTAATCCCCAGAACGATTTGTGTGGTGAAGAAATGCAAATACAACCTTTCTGGGATCTACACACAGAGTATACATGTCAACGGTACTGGCATAATTGTAAATGTTATTTTCTGTATTAAAAAAAAGAACAAAAAAACATTATTCATTTTACATCATTGGGGTCTGCTCTTTTCTTCTCTTGTTGAAAAGCCTGTCTTTTTATTAACACTTTACACTGGAGGTCATTCTGTTGTCTGTTATAGACTTTTTAATTACAGTTTCCCTTATTTCTCTTGTCATGAATCAAACACAAGCAATTTCTAAACTTAGAATGTCCCTTTTGGTTCATGTTGGTCAAGGAGGACAATGCTGAGGTGAGAGGGCAGGTCTTTTCTGTCTAGAGCCTAGGCTTACATAGATTCAGGAAATTGGTGTCAATCAAACTGAAATTTTTTTGTCTCACAACGCCTTACAAAAGCTAGGCCTTGCGGGTCCAGAGTATCAGAATCACCCTGGGTTATGATGAAAAACCTCCGTCCATCCCCCAAACACTATCGTATATAATACATATTACCAAAACAAAACAGCATTTCATATTAATTATTAAAAAATAAAATTCTAAACTACAGGGCGGTACAGGTTCGAGGCTCACCAGCAACCTCCATGGGAGGATTTTCATGTTCTCCCCATGCTTGCGTTGGTTTCCTCTGGGTACTCCAGTTTCTCCACACAAAACATGCATCATGTTAGGAGTGAAGGTGTGTTCGTCGTATCATTTGTTCATCATTATGTCATTAGTTTTATTGTGACACACACAACTGCGTTTATTACACAGACTGATACTTGTAAATGCGACGCTACTTTTGCATTGATTTAAAATTATTTTATTAGCATTCAGGGCACTTCTTGGGTGCAGTACTGCACTCATCCCTCGGCATACTGTATCTTGTATGCTGCAATCCAATCAGTATCTAAAAACAGTATAGGATGGTCCAGTGTTTTTCAATATGGACCCTGGGCCAGCATACTTGTGAAACTGCCTTCTGGGTAGTGAAAGTATGAGCTGAAAGAATACATTTTAGACAGACATACAAGTTGTAAGTGATTTTCACTGATTGTTGTTTCTGTTATATATATATCATTACAATTAAAAGACAAACTTTATGGAAATGTAAAAAGTAATTAATTTAATATTATATAATAATATTATAATACAACAATAAATATATTAAAATGTTTTTTTTTCAGATTTTTGCTTAAATTGTCACTCACATTTTCTCCTGTAAGCAACATACTTGCAATAAAACATTCAATAGCCTCCAAATATTTTTTTTATTAATTTATTATAGATTGTTGATCACAAAAACACCGGGAAAAAATGAAACATAAAAGAAAAACAGCGAAAAGACAAAATATCCATACTTCTTTGCACGTTGAACCTACGTAAATACAACAATTGTGGTTTATTTGCATTTAATATTTGTAATTAATTTTGAGAGCACTAATATATATTATATTACATCAAAAACAACTGTAAATTAAGAACATAAACAGAACACAAAGTATTTAGATTTGTGTTTTTTGATTTGCAGTAGCATTGTTGCTTTGTGTTGTGGGCCACTGTAGGGGAGCAGAGGAAAAGAAATTTTTATAGAAGCATAGAATTGCATCACAAGAAAAGAAAATCTAAAAATATTGTGTCAAGGTTTGTTTTAAAAGTGTTAAATAATACTGTACTGTCTGACCTGGGTTGTTTAATTCCCAACGGTATAGTTTATACACTGGCCGTGGGCAAGATTATACCAGGGTTTGCTTAAACTTCTGAAGAATGATCACAATTGTTGTGTGTTTTTTCTTTTTTGCAGAGTTACTCACCTGTTAATTACTTCTTGGTGGATTCTGAAGATTGCGATATTTCAAAAACCAATCGCCAAGAGTTGTACGGGTATATCTTTTTAATATTTCATTTGCTCACCACCGTATCAGAAACCAAAATGTCATTTACACACACAGTCTTGCCTTCCCATAGTCCCTCTTCAAGCTTCCTCTGGGTTTGTGTGTGTTTGTGTTTGCCATGCTCTCTTCACACTCGGCCATATGCTGCAGCAGAAGCTGGATCAGTGCCACATGCCAGCCTGCTCTCCACCACCTGTGTTCCTTCCCTAAGCTCTCAAACATGCAGACACACACTCTTCTGCCTGCTCTCCACCACCTGTGTTCATTCCCCCAACTCTGGGCACACAGATATTACCGGAGAAGGTGAAGTAGGTCTTCATCATGTAGTTTCTTTAATAAAAAAAAACATGTACAACCACTAGAGACATGGTTTCACTGATGTAAACTAAAATGTTATTTTATTGTAATTATTGTAGTCAAACCTTTTTTTATTTATTTCATTAAAGCAAAAATTACTTTGGCTTATATAATTGGTGGAATTGAGCCCAGCAACAAGACACAAGATAGATATATTGAATCAACAAGGTCTTTCCTAGATATAGATTTTAATGCAGATTTTGGTTTCAAATTGTGAGTTTTCAAGACCTGAAAATTGATTGAAGATGTAATAGTCGGCCAACAAATCAAAGAAGCAAAGAAACTCAGAACTGGTAGAAACTGGTGGAATCCAGGTACAACCATCTACAGTCCATAAGATCTGGCCAAAGTGGTCTTCTTGGAAAATGTTAATATTTGAAGTATTTTAGTAGTTTGTTTGTTTTAGGGCTGGGGACTGAAACATTAATGAGTGTCTGCAGTAAACAGTGAACCATGGTAGAGGATCCTTGGATGTTTTGGGCTGCATTTCTGCAAATGCTTATGGGGAACGGGTCAGGATTAATGGTATTGTTCTATAAAGAAATACAGCCCATAATTGCCCCCAAATGAGGAGTTTGGTTCCAAAACACAGTAAAAGCAATACAAAAACAAACAAACAAACAAACAAAAAAAAGAACCAAGTTAGTGCCAAGTCTGACATGTATTGTGTTCAGCCCATTATCAATAAAAAAAACACAATTCTTGCCGTCTAATGCAGTCCTGGTTTGTCCATTTGTTCCAAACCACAATAAACACCAGTTTTATTTTTTCACAAAATGCCATACGTCCATTAATCTGCACAAAGAAGATGAGGTGCTGAGGAGGTGGAAAATTGCCAGCTTTCATCTACAGCAAAAGTTTTGAATCCTTTTATAATCGATCCACAAAGATGGAACAAAATCTGAACATTTTCCGGCTAATCACAGTCAATAAAGTCCAGCAAAGACGTCCAAAAGTCACCGGCAAGCGAAAGGAAAGACTGTGGGGCTGGGACTCAGTTTACAGATAACACAGTGAGTCCGATGCTGATCTATTCTGTAACCAGCCTCTTGATTCAATAACAATGTTGTTTTTATTCTATTTTGGTTTTATTTAATTAACATATATTTATAATGATGCCTCGGTTTTATTGAATTTTTTTTACTCAACTTCATCAAAATGGAGTTATGGCTCTTTGGAAAAAAACTCTTCAAATTCATTCTGTACCAGGACAATGACAAACATACAACAAAAACGAACGATCTTCAGTGTAAAGAACAACAAGAACTACAAGAGGTGATGACAATGACACCAACGTTGCCCCATTGAGCTCCTACTGCGAAAGATGTGCTCTTTTTCAAAAAGAAGGAATATGAAACAATTATTTATAGATTAAATTAATCCCACATCATTGTCCTTTTATTTTAGTCTATGATAGAAAGTTGTCAAGTATGGCACACCAGAGTACTTGAGATCTAAAACAAAGCATCTCTAATTTTGACTGGTTCCGTAAAAGCCAGTTCTTTGTGTTCCCTGGTTTTGCATACAACAATAATGAAACTGACATTTTTAGAGACGCTCACCTTATCCAAAGCAAAGACATGCATTCAAATTTGCACAACTGACCAAAAAGAGGCAAACATTTTTTGGGTCATCGATACAATTTTCCTGTAAATGACTGAATTCAGTCTTTATAAATTGGTAGGACACTATTCAGGGTTTTTTTTTGTGAAAATGTCCTGTTTATGAATTTTTTTGTACATATTTTAACATATTACAAATGTTATTAAACACTAGGCCTATCCCTAAGTCAATATTTGTTTTGTTTCTTCTGACTTACTCGCTGGGATAAATTCAGTGTAATAAACAATCTCAAAAAATCCTCTGAATGAAGTAGACGAATAGCATGATATTGGGAACACTGTACTTCCATAATATGTTCTGAACAGCACACGAAATTGATGGCCTGGTGGAAAAACTTGTAGTACATTCAGTTGCATCCCCTTTTTTATTCCGTTACCATTATTCATGATATTTAGTACACATTATTCCTGGTTGTTACAAAAGTTGATTTCATAAGTAAGATCTGCTTATTTTCATGCTCCATGTTAATCTCAGCATACTGTCTATGGTTTAAAATACAGTAGTTCTTCATATGACAGTTGTTGTCAACCTCTAGCTAGATGGCTCGGTCTCATTTGTCATGATACCAGACTTTACAAGACAGTCGACGCTCGTTAAAAACAGAGGAAAGCTCATCAAGCATGTCAGATCAATCCCTGACACATTCGCTGATATCGAATCACTTTCATACGGAGCAATGAAAGCCAACACAAACAACCTCTAGCAGTGATTTTGAATATTTCCTGTCTTAGAATGATGAATAGAGGTGGTTTTGTCATTCTCAAACTAATTTCATCACCAGGTTCTATCCCCCCATGTTTTCATTTGACATCAGGATTGTGCTTCGAAAATGATCATTAGAGTTAAAGTTGGATTTCGATCGTCATCAATTCGAAAACTGGAAAACTTGTTTTACAGTGACATTGGCTCTCAATTAGAGGATTGTCTCTTTCTTCATAAGGCTTTGTTCTAATATAGAAAGTCCTATATGTAACTCCTCAGATAATAATTTTAGGGTTTTAATTATTTGTCAATTCAAAAATAACGTAAATAAAGATCCAGAAATGTAGCAATTTATCGATTGTTAGTCAACTGATTAAACTGAGTACGTAAAATTTCACTGTTGCCTTGTTTTCAGGTAATGATACACTTTATATATGCAAATTAGGGTACTTTAAGACCTGAGGTGTTTAGTTCGATTCAACTGAACTAGAGAACTAGAGTTTCCCTTTTAATATGATTCTTTTAGGCAGGTGAGAATGCAAACACAGAACTATAAAGCGGACTAAGAAAGTGGTCCAACACCTACTCGAGGAGGTGGTCTGGGTGCGAATCCAAGCGAACACTAGAGTGGTTCGTTTGTGGTGAGAACATAATCAAACTCTGATCTGAACTAAAAAACATATGAACACGACAAAAACGTTGCTTTCTGAACAAATGCACCTACTGTACTTGCTTACTGGCTTTATGGGATGGAGTGTGTCTGTTTACAAAGCAACTTTAATCATGGCAGCAACGTGCATCTTAAGTTAACAGCACAAATGATGTAGTAAAAAATGCAGAGGGTCAAAATCAAGCAGCAAAGTGTCCATTTTGAGCACGTCTTCAGGGGTTCAGTCCTCCGTTCATTCTAACGAAACAAAAACAGTCGAGGAAACACATCTGATGATTTATGAGATTAATGAGTGGCCCGTATGATGTCACAAGGATGTAACTTGTGTGGATCTAAGCGATCAGTGACGAGTAAATTAGAACAAAATCTGCAGATTAATGCGACAATGCGTCAGGTGTTTCTCTTGGTCTGGACCAAAAAACCATTAAACCATGGAATGATAGTTTTGGCTTTGTTGGTAGGTGCCAAATCCTTCTGAAAGCCATTGAGAAGTATGAAGTGCTTTTCTGGAATATTTCCTGGCAGACACTTGCATTGACTGTGGACCTCATAAAAGTCAATAGACCTACACCAGCAGTTAGCTCCCAACAATACGTGAAAACACCACATTGTCCCTGTTTACATGTACTCGGTTATTTTGAAAACAGGCATTTTGAAACGCACCCCACCCCATGTTTGTGTGAAGAGGATATCCAGAGATTTCCGTGTTCGGCGGGCGAAGCCACTGCTGTGTTTACAAACAGAGAGTGTAATGGTGGAAGCAAGGAAATTGTTGCTGTATATTCCGCTATTGTGGCTTACAGCATGTACAGGATGACGTGCGCATCTTTACTATTTAACAACCGAACAGAGGAGCATGAGGTTTTGCACACGCAGTGCTAAATAATTATTTTAAAAGTGCTTCATCTGCCATTTGTTGGTTCGGCCATTTCAGGAGTGTCCATGTGGATTTGTTTTCAATGTACGTGTGGTCATGGGTTTTTAGGTTCACAATGTGAGAAAAAAAAATTGTTCTCAAAAAATCCTGCGTACTGTATATGGTATGAACATGGCCTTTTAGTAACTTGACCTCTGTGCCTCTCCAGTATTCCTTTAGACTCTGAAGTACAAATGAAATGCAAAAGGACTTGGTAACAGCTGGACAAGAGTTGAGTAATTGAGTACCAGCACAGACGCTTTTGTTGTTTTTCCGTTCAAGAGTGGCTTGACACATGGAACTCTCTAGTTATAGCCCATTTCATGCAGACGTCAGTTTGTGGTTGTTCTTGAAGCACTGACACTATTCTCTGTTTCCCTTGTACAGTTACGTTTTGAGACTCTTTATGGAGGGATTAATTACAATAATTAGCTCACCATATCACGGCACACAGCACCTACAATAGTCAACTATATCATGATATTCTAATGTTGTAAGACACTGGTTTTGGGGTTTTCTTATCTTTAATCCATAATAACGGCTTGAAATGCTTTGTTTACACTGAACGAACCTGTTTGTTTTATTGTTATATATGCAACCCTTTTTTTGCCTGCATGGAGGCTTAAGCCATTGTACAGCCAAGCAATGTTTTTAAATACTCCCAGATGAGTAAGCCGCAGTACATCATGTAACATGATTCAGACTGCACTGGGGTTTAAGGGTGACGCACTGACAGTTTTCTTGATGAATGCACAGCAATTGAAATCACCTGAATGCATGGTCACCTTGATAACAGAGTCTCTATTTCCTTCCCTGCGATTTTCAGACATGGTGATCATTAAAAGTTTGAATTACTGTTAACAACTAGTACTGAAAGACCAAGAATATTAATATTTGTATAGAAATTATTATTCAATAAACTGTTTAGAATAGTTAGGTAGAAATTAAGAAAGAAATTAAGTCTTGTTATTGAGTGCCAACATGAAGTGTCATGGTGCCCAGGTCTTCCTGCAATACCTCAAAGTTCAACAATGATGACTTCCCTCAAAACCATCTCCTGTCCTATTTAGTCTCTCCTAAGAGGCTCCTATAATCCACCCAGATCACCTGAGCCCAACTTATGGCCTCAGTTTTACCTAAACACACCTGACCATTTCTCATGCCTGAGCCTGTGTTCCCCCTTCGTGTTTCTGCCCGCTTTGTACTTTAAGCTTTGCCCCAGCAGGAATCCCACCCAGCTGATACACCAGGCCCAAAGCCAGAAATGGAGTTTGTTTATCTAAAAGTGGGTTTTTGTGGCCCACCTCCAGTGAATCCGTGTGTGATATATTTTTAAGGTTATTTGGAAAGCTGATATGTTAAATAAACATAATGTGTGGCTTGATTTGTTATTAGTTCTTATCAATACATGTGGTAAACAATTCTCTGCTAATATAAAACAATTACATTTTTTTTTTTTGTCCAAAGGACAGTTTCTCCAAATCTCCAATGGACTGGGGACTTGTCCAGGGTGTACACCCGATGTCCATTGGAGATAGGCACCCTGTGACCCCAAAAGGGAACAAGTGGGTTGGAAAATAAATGAATGAATTCAATGAATAAGTTCACCCAAATATAGTTTTTTTGTGTGTATATACTTAGGTACACAACTTAATTTTTTGACTCTATATGGCACATATAAAAAACAAATAGAAGCAATTCCATTTGTTATATGGCCAGAAGGTTTGGGCCCAGAAAACGACTGTGCATATCTAAGCACTATATACTCTAAGTAATTATGTCTTTTTTTGTTTTTATTAGTTCTCCTTAAGCCTCCTCCGCCATGTAATGGAAGTAAATTTCACATACTAAAACCGAAAAATTCTGTTTTTCCTGAACACTCTGGTTTATTTAGTAATGTAAAGTTTAATGTGGATTTTATATTGACAAATGGATTTTATATATATATTATATTGATACCATTTTTCCATTTTTCCACCACTTCTATGTGTAGGAACAGCTTCATCAGATTGGGTGTCCCAGCAATACACAAAAAAACATACTAAACTGGGGGTTTTATACAGAACTGAACAGAAGCTGAACTAACCGGATTCTAGGGAGAGGATTTTGGAGTGAAACTTGACGATAGAAACTATGTCAAACTGAAAGTGGCAGAGGAACACAACTAAATGTCCAAATCTGGGACAGACAATTTTAGCTCTTATATTGGACGTTTTTGCCCCTGAAGTGCAACACTGACCTCAGGGCTCGCAAGGAATGGCCTGGCTGCCCGTGACCATGTTGACTCTTTGTTTGATCTGGTTCAACTAAGCTGTAGATGATTGACAGACTGGGCCTGAGGTGTTTGCAGAGCCCATGTGTTTGCTACAGGAGTCCAGCTTTTAACCCATCTGCTCAAATCATTGGCTGCATTTCTCTGCGTGGTGTTTTGGGGCCACCTGACTCTCTTTTTTAATTCAGAATAACATCTACGATGACCTGAAGAAACAGTTCTGTCATAAATTAATCATCCGCTTGTAGTCAAAAAAGATTTAAAGCTTCCTTCTACCAATTGGAAGAATGTATTTTGAGAAAACAATACATAAAACACTGCCCATTGACTTCTGTGTGTATTTCATAGTAAATCAAGATACAGTTTCCAATATTTAGTATATGTTTTGCTCAGTAGGAAAAAATGTCAAACTCCTGATGATGAGGACTTTTGCTAATGGGTGACCTCCTGCCGTTTTTGTCTATGCAATTGGTGGTTAATATCAGATTGCAAATCTGTTGCAATAGATGGTACTATTTTTCAGATTGTTCAGTTCTGTTTAAAATGTACATGAAACAGGAACAGATTGAAAAGTCTGTGTTTGTTGAACAGCGAATGTCAGAGGAGCTGTTGAAAACCAGATATTTGTTAAGGCCTGGTAAATACCCAACTCCTCTTTTGCAGATGTATATTGTATTTGTATGTTTGGGATCAATAAGTTCTTATTTGTAATATAGAGATTATGTCCCTGAAACGGAATAGCACTGAGTGGCAAAACAAGTGATACAATGGTTGCCTTTAATGTGGAATGTGCCAAACTTGGAGTTATTCTGATGATTTCACCCTAAAATTAATTGGACTTGACTGTGATCACCACAATTGACCAGCTTTACTGTGGATTTCCTGACATTTTCAACACTGGGATGGTACCCAAAGCAAAGTTTAAAAGCATAAAAAATATACATGCCTAAGATAGTTTTTAATTTTTTTAAATTACAAATTAAATAATATATTTATCAGAAATACAAAACCATACACCACATAAAACCTAATTTTAAATACTGTAAAAATATATTTCACCAACAGGGAGACACCTAGCGGGTGCATTTAATATTGAATGTTTTTTTATAAGGATTTTACTGTAAAGTATTTGCACATGCCATAAAGATGACAAACATTTATAGTTAGTGAAGAAACAAATTCTGCAGAGAAAATGTTAAAAGAAGTGTTAGAAGAAAAAAATAATCACAAAGATAATCCATAAAGGTATTTCTATTGAAATTAAGTTGTATTTTTACTGTAAATATAATCATAATTAAAATGTTTTTTTTTTATGTCTCTGAAGTAAAGTCGTAAATAAAACATGAATGTGGTTTTGTTTCAATATTTAGTTTTCGTCTAATGCTGACTGCCACTGACAGCTGGCTTCATCATTTTTTGATACAGAAAGGGGGGTAAAAGGTTTTCGGTGTCCTCTGGCTGAATGTTAATTAAAATTCTCACAGTAGAATAATCTTATAATGATCTTTTCTACAGAGCCGATGCTCATTTGAGTGGTTAGTGTAAATCCCAGCACTGTAAACAAGGTCTTAATTTTCATCCCAAAGGATTTCCTCTTTGGCACACATTCCGCTGTATCATTTAGGATCCAAGTAAATGAACGAAGCCCCTTGGCACTGCATTGAATTCATGAGCACTATCTCATATCAGTCGAGACAGGATCCATAAATTTAACCACAAGCTATCTTTTTTATTATTATTTATCTTTTTTCAAATACATTTTCTTAAATTTTTGTCTCTTGCTGTTTTGAAATGGAAAATATAGACTGATCATTTAAGGCTGTGGACAAACATTCAAAATATGCAGGTGGTAAATTGTTATATCCTTGTGGTCAGATCTTCATCTAAAAATACAAACCCAAAAACGTAAAAAAATTTTAGACATTTCATATTAAAGCATAAAAAACAACTCATAGTTGCATGTGGAAATTAAAATACAGTGAACCCTTGAGTTAATGATATACAAGGTGGAGTCTCATAAAGATAATGTTTTGAGGTGTGGACTACAGTGAGTTTGACTGATAAAAACCTTCAAACTTTTAGATAAAAAGGCTAATAGCAAAGTGTTCATTAACTTTATCTTGCCACTTTAGGTTTTGATATTCTCATGCTTTCAAAAAAACTACTATCTTGTGGATATGAATTTTAGACAACCAACTGACATACAGTCGATCCAACAGCAGATATCAGTCATTGACTTTTTTTAGGTTTTGAATGCTAAAATGTCAAAATGTTTAACAACTGATAATATCAAACTCAAAATACCAAGAGGCTGAAAATGTGTGATGGTGTTAAGCGCGAGGGAAGCGTTAGGACCCCAAAGGCAAGTTCTTAGATGGTTTTCTTTATTGATTCAAGGACAGAAAAGCCAAAAGGATCAGTTCACGCAATAAACACAGTTCAGATCTGTCCCGCTCTGGGGTAGTGAGCACCGAAGCTAGCATCCGAGGTGTCCCAGTTCCAACAACCACCATATCCAGAAGGAAGAAGCACTCACAGCAGAAGAACTTAACGAGACCAGACAGGAAAGCTCAGGAACGGCAGTGAAGTCTCAGGGATGTTGGTTTGGTTACGGTATAAACGGGAGCACAACGCGCAACACCTGATCTCCAGTCAAGCGACGGCAGCTGAGTGCAATGATGAAGGGAGCACATGAGGGAATGAGTAACATAACAATATGACAAACACAGACAGGACCTAACAGATGGGTTAACATTCAAGAGATACACAATGATGTCTACATTTGTTCTGAGCTAAAAATCATTTTATTTGTCTATTTTTACATGGCATTGGTAGCAGTTGTCTCAGTTAAAAGAGTTCTTTTGGTGAACTATTAAAACTGCAAAAGTAGAGTAATTTAAACCTACCATAAGTCCGGAAAAGTGTTGAGCCCAGCTCGCCTACAATCCCCCATATGTGGATCGCCTCATTACAACAATATGTGATGAAATCTGGTCATTTTGTGCAGCAGAACTTATTGGCAAAACATACTTTGCAGTTACTTCATATTGAAAAGGATTGATTAGTTTTAGTAGCTTGTACGATTTAGTGAACAATATTTTTCTTTCAAAGTTTACCCAGTATTCTTTGCATTGCATGAGTTCTGTACTTGAATATATCATGAAATGTACGTGTGAGAGGTTTGCTCACATTCCTGGTTGTTTATTTCAATTCTCTTAAATGTCATAAAAGATCTGCTTTGAGTAATTTAGATGTTATTTAGGTTTTTACGGACCTTTTGGTTTATGGGTGCAATTGTTCGGAAAGATTATCAAGCTTTAGTAAAGTGGGGTTTACAGTATTATATAATTTTTTGACTATGGTAATACATCCTGGACCTGGAAAGTGCATTAAAAAACTCAGAGGTAACACGTTGACGGGGATAATGGGGAAAAGACCCTTTACCAAAAGAGTTGTTACATTTTACAAATACAGCCTTTTTTACAGCAACTTTAACCGAGAATGTAGTGTAACATTCAATTTCTGTGTTTTGTTAGCCTCTAGTGCTGGGGTTTTTAAAGGTCTCTTGGGATCCGCTGTTTATTTTTCCAAATAAAGGTCAAGAGAAGCCTGTAGTCCAACAGGCTTTCTGCCAACTGGAGCTCCAGCAGGATTACTGTATGCCCCCACCCCAATCCCTAGCTGAGGCACCATCACCAGGGCCTTGGCCTTCACCAACCTGGACATCTGTGTCCCTGCTGCTTTAAAGTTTGTGGTTACAGTGTGGTTTTACATGCAGTAAATGATGATTCTGAAGATCAGTAGCTCTGACGGATGGTTTGTGGTTGACTAGGCTCATATAATTACAGGACCAAAGCAAAGGCTCCAGGGCCCTGCCCAGCTTTCTGGGAAATCCAAACGCAGATAGAACTTTAGACAAAGTTTTGCCGCAGTTGTTTGCACCATAGAATCAATGAAAGATGAATAGACTTGAAACCATACGAGGACAATTCAGGAGTTCTTCTTTTTTTGCTTCATTTTATTTGTGCTTATCCTCAGTCTTTACAAAAGCAAAGTACTAGGCTAGCAGCTTGAAATTGGGTGATGTGTTGGTACATTTCCATTCACAAACATGAGTTGACAAGAAGACAAGAAGCTTGTCGTTTACTTTAATACTAGACAGCTTTGTATAGCTTTAAATATGCTTCTCGTCGCAGAAAAGATGAAGGAAGTCAAGTCTCTACTTTCCAAGTCAAGTCAATGCAGGGCAAGTCCATGTGGACAGTTGCTTCTCTCTTCCTGACTTTTAAAGCATATTATAAATTGAAAAATAATGGGAAAATTAGGCTGATATTGGTCTTTCAATATGTTTGCCTCCAACCTCTTTAAACTAATTCCACTCAGCTCAAGTCATCCCAGTAGGGTATTGAAAGAAATTTACTGGCTTGAAGTTGTGTTGAGCTTTATGGGTTTGTGTATTTATGCAAGGTACACTAGTAGAACTCTCAATATATTCATTAATAAATGTATACTTTGCATTTTTCAGTAGGTAGGTCATTTTATAATTAGCCCGGAAAATTGTAGACACTCCTGCTTTAAAGGTTTAATGGTTTTCAGCCATTTCAGGGTGATTTTGAGTCTAAATTGGCCACAGCTTTTAGGCAAATGTATCACCCTTTCGTGTTGTTTGTAAGAACATTTTCCAGATCAATCTTTTTTTTTTTTTGAATGTACCTCAGCTCTAATCAAAACAACTGTTTTTTTTTTTAATCTAGGATTTTTACTCTTTAATTGCCAAGATCTTACATGTTGTCACTGAGTTTGCAAAATGATCGTGGCCTAAATTTCTTTTTACCTTTTATCACAGTCTTGGAAATGTCCAACATAAGTAACAACGTTGCCATTGGTGGCATTGGTGAGATTTTTACCATTGGAATTCATATCACAAAATCTTCCATTTTCTTTGAACGGTGATGAATTTCTAAAAACTCATCTGTAATGCACATGTGAGGTTTGAGACTAACCACCAATGGGATTTGGATGGAGGGATGGATGGATGGATGGATGGATGGATGGACAAAAACACTGTGGTTATGTACCATAAACTGTGCACTTTAAAGGGATTTACTGTACACTATTCTTAAAACCTGACACAGACATTGGTATGAATGTCAGTTTTGTGTACTTTTTTGTTAGTAAGTATAACTGCATTTTTATTTTAGAAGAGTAACTATTTTGATTGCTTGTTGCTATTAAAATAAACACTATTAATAAGGCCATTATGTTAATCACCACCCATCACTCTTCTTTGCTTGGAAGACCTTGTTCAATGATCATTATTTCATTCATTCATTTTCAAACCTGAATATTGGGGTGACGGGGGTCTGCCAGTGCCCTTCTCCAGCGCACACTGTAAAAGAGGCGGGGGCACACTCTGGACCATCGCAGACCTTGATCAATATTTGTCATAGAATTAACTACAGATTTTTATATATTTTTTTTGTGTTGAAACCCCAAAACATATTCCACTGATAACAAGCAGCTTCACATATAGACCTCAGATTATTCTACTAAGCACAGACCTAAACCAGTCTGCTAATGCTGTGTGTTGCAATGTGAGTTACTTAATGTGTAGTCCCAAAGTTTGCTGTTGCTAGAATCTGCGTGAATTGGACAGCTAAAATAAAGGGCACAAACAAACTTTTGGAAAAATGTTTGACTGGTTTCATTGCACTGAATTGTTTCATAATGCGGATAGATAATGAGCATACCGCTCTCTGCTAGACTTAAATTAGCAGCAAGCCAGTAACCTACAAACATCCTTCATTGCAGATGATGTTCAATTTGTATTCCATTTCTCCAACATCTTGGGAATACAAATGAAGACTTCTTTCTAATGCCCTAGCCGAGGCTTTCCAGGAGCCTGCATCATTACAGAGAAATAGAAAAGTTGGAGAGAATTCCATTCCCATTATGCGCATGATAATAATTCAATGTTTCAAACATGAGATCCTCTTAAAGTCACCTAAGTGTCGGAGCTCTAAAGATTGGAACAAAGGGAGGAATGTGGCAGCCCTTCGACTTGACACTGTACCCGACTGACTCCAGTGCGTCATGTGCTTAAAAGTGGATTAGAGATAGAGGCTGAACCCGCTGTCTGCTGCATGCCAGAATGCTGCCTTATACAGTAGATACTCTCTGTTTGTAATCCATACACTCGGTTTTAATAGAATAATTGGAGGATCTTTAAAGAGGCAGTTCAACTAGAAAAAAAGCAACTTTATTTCATCACTTCTTCAGCCACTGTTTGCCTCCAACTTTTTTCGTTCCTCATTTAAATGTAAAAGACATATTTGAAAGCCAACCGCCCATGGTTCCCCACAAAAGAATATTTACTTATTTTCTATTTGGCTCTAAATTATTTATTTTTTATTGAAAAATGAGAGAAACAGAGTTGATGGAATCTTTCAGTTGTTTACTTAAAATGCAGTGCAGGTTGACTACGGGGTGGGGGGGGTGAGTTCCAGTTTGGTACATACTGTATTTTATTCTTTTACTGTCTTATTCAATACATTTGGAGCATAAATAGAACTCATTAGGTTAACTTTAAGTAAAACATAAATAGCTCATTTGATTTTCTACTAAATGATTCATTTCATTTAAACAAACCATTTGATTCGATTTTCACTCTCTCTTTTAGAATCTCTATATTACACTTTTCTTTTATACATAATTGGATGATTCTTGGGGAGCTTTCACGTTGAGGTCTTTTCTTCCACTCTTCAACCCCACGGAGCTTTGTTTTCACTAGTTTTGTTGGATATTTTTGCTGTATTTGAATAAAAAATGCACCACTTTCATATGCACAGTGCAGTTCGGAGGATGAGACAGGTTTGCTCTCTTTGGATGAGTTTTGAATAGGCAGAATAAACTGAGAAATTAGTTTATTATGTTTCTTCGACTACAATGTCAGGTATAGCACCTGTGTTTAGAACATCAGGTACATCTCATAAGAGATCTTTGTCTTTTGTGTCACACGTCCTGCCCAGTGTTATATTAACTGTTTCCCAAACAACCTCCGCAGGGGAAAAGGCCTACGAACTCACACTTACAAAAAAATAACCATTGCTGGGGCCAAATATGCTCAGAAATGGATCATAGACCCCATTTTGAAATGCCTGTAAAGCACTTCTTTAGCCTTGTGGTCTTTAGCCTTGTGGTTTTTGGCCACTTCAATCAGTGGTTACTTCCATTATATACAATTTTTAATATTTATATCTAAGGGAAATTTAAACATGATTGAAAAGGTGAAGCATGAGACAAAATATTTTAAAATCACAAAATTTTTATTTACAGATTTTCTTCTTTCATTTCATCAAAACTGAAAAGATTCACTTTGCTCTAGTTTTCTTTGTCCCAGTTCTCTGAGCTGCTATTCAATTAGGAAGCGCTGCTCCATGAGTCCCTGATTTATTGGCCATCCACATAAACAGACAATAAAAGAAAAGCTTGATGAATTACATTGTCATGAAATGAAAGTGCTTCCTCAATAAAGACTTCTTTTTCACTGAAGCCAACCTAAAAATATGAGTGTTTTTTATACTTGTTATAAAACGTATAAGGGTGATGCCATAGTATTTTACACCTAAAAACCAGGATGAAACGTAGTAAAGAGACCAGAATAATCCAGATGAAATTGCAATTTGAAGATTCTTTAACTGAAATGGTGAAATGTCTGGAGACTGAAAAGGTCACACTTTTCATTGTTTTACACACAAATATACATTTTCCCAATATTTGCTCTGTTTCCCCTAATTTTAGTCTTTGTTGTCAGTAGGTGATTTTAGAACTGAAACAGGATGCAGCAGATGAATTTATCTCCCTCTAGCCAATGTATCCACTCCACCAGCACTAATTTTAGGGCCTTCGTGTTGGGAAAGTGTTGCTGCTTACATTACCTCCATTACATTAGTATGAGGGTGCTGCAGAGGAGGAAAAGGGGCCAAAAGCAGATTTTAGATTTTTTTAAAGTTTTTTCATCTCTGAAATTCCACAATAAAGTTTAAAGCGCCCCCTTGAGGAAAGATGCAACAGTGAACTTCCGTTGGTAGATAAAGCTGTTATACAATTGAAGCCTAAAATCTATTATACCTCATTCTCACTTTTGGGAAGAGGCTTGTCAGTTCCTAATTTCATCTTTCCTTGAGCTTGATTCCAATTACCAATTCCTTTGGGTGCTATAGCCTTCAAAGTCACATGTCACTTTTCTGCTGAAGACGTGCAAATTTATGAGCAGCTATTTCTCAACTAATGTACTGAAGAATTGGTTTTCACATAATTTTCTTCATAGGAGCCGTAACAAGTGTGAGTTCAGTGTTTCTGGAAGTGGCCAGGTCGATCTTGAGAGTATTCCTGTTGGGAGTCAGGGGGCACTGGACACTGGCTGAAAAGGTGAACAGTGTTATCAAAGCTTCTTTATTCCAGTTACAATTAGTGAGTACTGAGATCACTGCTGGACAGATATGCTCTAAAAAGTGTTTTTCATGCTCCCATTTTGGTTATGTGTTACACTTCAGTGTCACACTACGCCATTTTTATAGAGCTTCACTGGCGTCCTGATTTTTGTGTTCTATATCTCTAAAGGGTGTTGCACCATCGTACATTAGCAATATGTTGATGGTGAACACTGCTGGGTGGACACTGTGCTCAGTTACTACTAACTCGAAGACAAACACTAAGCACAGGTGTGGCCATTGGGCCTAAGGTCCATCACTCATTTACTAACTTTAAATCAAAACTACAAACTCAGCTTTTTAAATGATTTTTTTTTTTTGTTAAGTCTAAACAGGCAGAAATTGGTTACTTTTTACCACTGTGTGGTTTTTTTTTCTTTTTTTTGTTGTTTAGTGCCCTGGTCAACAGGGTTGTTGTGTTGTGGCACTACAAAGAAAAAAAAATAGTTTTAAAATTAGAATTTTGAATCATGGGGGTCAGCCAGTGCACATTGGGCGAGGTCGCCGGTCCATTGCAGCGCAATATTCACTCACACAATTATTCAATTAACCTAACCGCATGTTTTAGGAATTGTGGGTGAACCCGGAGTACCCAGAGAAAACCCACGCAAACACGGAGAGAACATGCAAACTCCTTCCAGGAAGGTCACCGGTGAGCTTCGGACCAACAACCTTCTAACAGAAAGGTGACAATGCTACCACTCCCCCACCGTGCTGCCCCTCATGCAAAAATATTACTTTAGAATTTGTTAATGTGTATCGTTGTTTATTGTCATTATTGTTTATATTACTGTTAAAATAAGGTATTTATTGTGTTGGGGAAGCCAGGTTTCATTGGCTGTGCCGGTTGCCTTAGTGACATCATCAGGTGCGCTCACCGGCCCAATCAATCTGAACCTGATGAAGACACATAAATTAATGTTTCATGTTTTGTTTGTGTAATTTGTTTTGGGTGCTTAAAACAAAAAAAAAATCTACCAATGAACCATTGTTTGAGTTTATTTTGGGGATTTTTCTCTTGGTTCGAAACCCACATCTTTACACACAGCCAGCCACCAATCTCACAACCACTGACTCAATGGACAACCACTCCAATGAACCTATTACCAAACCAGTGCACATTCCCAATTTCCCAGCAACAGGCTTACCCCAGATCCACCATGGTTGTTGACCTACGGTTCACTCCGCCTGATTCTGCATGATGGGTCTCTGTCAGGGATTCTGTGTGTCCAATAGCCAGCCACCAACCTCACAATCCCTGCCACCACACACTGTTTCTGTGCTAAGTTTCTCCATATTGTCACGGGCTGGAGAGAGAGACACATTGGCACTGTTCAAGGCCACACAGGGCAAATGTGCACCAAAATAAATAATTAAAATGAGTAACTCATCACTCTCTCTGTAGACGATGGTGGACAGGCCAGATGAACGTGGCTCGGCGTTGTGTGCTGGGAATACTCCAGGGTGCCTTCGCTTCACTTAGTCCTGTGGTACATGGTTTTCAGACCAGAGGTGTGGGATCTCGCCTTGCTGGTGCATTCACCATGCTCCGGACCCCAAGCTCACTGGATCCATGCACCCTGTTGTTGACTCCTTGTCAGAATAAGAGTGGTCCAGCGCCCAGGGAATTGGAATCCCACTGAGCCTAGTGACTCAGCAGCCCTGGCGGTGACACTCTAGACCCGGTTGGTGGGCACCTCCTGGGATCATTCGGCTCCTGGTGGCTCCCGTGGAGTCCACTCTCTCCCACACTGAATGGTTTGAGTCCTATCTCACCGGCTGTGTCACATTTAAGTTCACACGCTGATGAGTTGCACCTGGGTTCTCTGTTCTCCTGACACAGTCCTGGGCGACTTCCTCATTCAAAGCTGAGTGCTGTTGCTTTAAAGGTGCGTTCTTGTTTTGAACATTTGTGTGAAATAAATTAAAGACTAGTAACTAATCCCATGTTTCACTCATTCCTTCCAGCCATCATGACACCTATCATATCTCTGGAAAGATTTTGATAGAACTGTTGAAGCTTAGATATATTTTAATTCAAGATTACAGAGTTTTCACTTAACACTTCAAAAACACTGATAAGAATATTGCTGGGTTGTAGAGTTGCAATCAAGATCTTCTGAGACCAAAACATGGCTTAAATGAGGCAAGACCGAGATTAGAAAGGCTGAGACCAGAGATGGTGATTCGGTTACAGAAACCGCAAAAATTTAAATGAAAGGAGGAAATATCACAGGTAGTGAATCTGAATAAAAATCTGCACTGCACTTGATGGTCACCGTATTTGCCATAATGTTGTTGATGAGTGTTTTTCAAGGAAACTGCATTTTTGTTGTGTTTGTGAATGCATCCGACATCTAGTGGTGAAAAAGTTACAGATGTGTTAAATGTGTTTTGTATTCAGCGTGATCCACAGCATTGCAAATGGATGCTTATAAAGTCGCCTCAGGTTGTGTTGTGTGTTCAGACAGGTGTTAATGCATAGACCAGGAGCACTCACTGATTGCATTGCAAATGATCAAAGGCTGAATCTCATTGAATTAATGGCAGGACTGAGCTTCAGAGCTCCTCACACTTCACTGACTGACTCCAGTGGTGCCTTTCCCTCGTTCAGGGTCACTGGCTGATCCAGGAGCTGTGAGATGAGCCAGATTGAGTTCTCTTGATGCCTATACTCTCCGCATAACAAATAGCTGACTTAACTTCTCTCTGTCTTGGCTTTACTGGGCACCCTGCTGTGGAAATATTGCATCTCGATATCTTGGACTCAAACATCAATGAAAGAATTAATTGAGAGCACTTCTCCTGGTGTGTTTTGAAAGCAATAGTTTGTCAAAAATTTAAATGAGCTCCCTTCATTTATGATTTACTTTTCTGCCTCTTTTGAAGATTGTCAGACTTCCTGATAATGGTGCAACACAGCTGAATGGATTGAAGGCAGTCCCCTTGATTTTCCATACAAATTCCCTTTATTATGGATACACTCAGAATACTCTATATGGCTTCTCATACAAATATAGCATTGTGGTGAAATTAAATGTTACTCTGTTTGTTTTTATGGTCGCTGTATTTGTTCTCAATGTGTCTATTCTTTCTGTTTGAAAGACGCTATTTGATTTTGAAAAGTCATGATGCTCAATGAAATTACGTCATTGATAAGGGCAACTATATAAAAATTCATTAGAACAATAGCAATAATAAGGCATTGTAAGAGATGCATAAAAAAGTATCATATTTTAGCTTTCCATCATGAACAATTGAGGCAAAAGTGGAGCTGCTACTGCCACAAGTTGTTTCATAATACAATTACAAAACAGATTAAGCCTGCATTAGCTTTTTCTCACTTAACCCTAAACTTAAGCCCTCCCCCTCGCTTCTCAATTCTCTTTTGAATGAATGGAAATGGCTGTGTACCTCTTCACATGAAGACAGAGCCAGATCCACATTTAAAATTAAGATGGAGATCCACACATTTTGTTATGTATTCACTTATTCATTCATTTTCCATTATTCCCTTTTGGGGTCACGGGGGTCTGCTGGTGCCTGGATCTTTACAATCAAAGTCCATGGCACTAATTTTTTACAAAACGCTACAAATCCATACAATCAACATACGTTTTTATTTCTTTTTAAATGAAACGGCTCAAAATACAATAACAAACAACATTGATATTAAATCACGTGGTTGGTTCCAGAATAGATTGGTCAGAACAAACACGCAGATATTGGATTCACTCTGCCCGCTCAAGTGACGTGCATCCCATAGTCCCTCTTTTCGCCTCCCAGTGACTTTGGGACGTCTCCGCTGAACTTTATTGACTGGAAAATGGCCTGATTCTGTTCTTTCGTCATGGAGTGATTATAAAACATTTTACAGCCGCCATTTTTCCACCTCATCAGCTCTTCATCTTCTTTGCGCTGATGGACATATCACATTTTGCAAAAAAAAAAAAAAAAAAAAAAAAAAAACAGACAATAAGTGAACACAGTACACTTCAGATTTGGCACTAACACGTTTTTTTTCTTTTCTTGATGCCATTTAGCACGTTTTGGAACCAAACTCCTCATTTGTTTTTCCACGTCAATGTACTCAAGTTCAATCACAGCAAGCTAAGTTCCAGTCTGCATTGTCTGCTTGGCGCAAAGTACAAACCCAGCTTGAGCCTATTCTGAAAATTCCTGTGTTTGGAAGATCACATCTGTTTTTCATAATCATTTTTACCAACAATTAGGGATTCTCTCAAAATCTCGTATAAGCAGATCTCTGCTCACCCTGAGATCAGTACACCTTGGACAGGTCACCAGTCCATCGCAGGACAACACACACAATCACACCTAAGAGGAATTTAGATTAACCTAACCACATATTTTTAGGATTGTGGGGGGAAAAAAAACCATGCAAGCACATGCAAACTCCTTCCTGGAAAGTCATTGGTGAGCCCGAACTGACAACCTTCTAACTGGAAGGCCACAGTGCTACCCACTGCGCAACCGCCAACATTGTTTATTCATATAACAAAGTTTTTTTTTTTTTAAATGTAAAAATCCAAACACGCATATAAGTGGACCTCCATGAACAATACAAATAAAAGAATGCCTTTCAGGATCTCTGTCTGGTGATATGATACTAGGGTTGTGAAACAAAGCAAATCCTACATTTGACTTTATGTAATTCAGTGGATGGAAAAACAGCAAGTCAAGGAAACTATGTGAATCTAAATGAATAACAATATAAAGTTTATAAACTGTTCATATACAATGTCAGACCTTTGAAAGGGAGTCAGAGCAATGAAGGACAGTCCCTGAGACGCCATTGAGTGTCAAAGACTGTCAGAGTCACATTCAGTCTGGCTGTGTGCGTGTGAGCTGTGGAGGCAGACACTCGCCTGGTCCCCTGAGAGAGCCCTGAAAGAGGCAGCAGTCACAGTCCCACCTGTCAGGGATGAGCTTTGGGGTCTGTGTGTGTGGAGCTTCAAATTGGTCCCAGTGGTGGGAAATACTTGTTCCTCTTTTCAGTGTGTGTTTCAGGAAAATTTGACTCCAGTTCAACTGGTGTACAATTAACCATAGATCAGTAGGGTCAAAGTTAAAGTTAGCTTGTTTAAAGAAGTGATGGACCTTTTCTGCAAACCAGTTCTTTCGGACAGTTTGTTTCAAAGCACTCGTTATAAAAAAAATTACTCCAGTAATTAGTCAAGATTCAAATAAAGTCAGTAGCCAATAACTTCAAAACAAAATTTGGATCTCTCAAGTTTCTGACAATTAATTTTTGCGCCTACGCACCTATGTGTAGTTCCATACAGTGATTTTATGAGTAAGTTATGAGATAAATTAACAAAACGAACAGCTTACTATGCACATGCACAATCCTTAAAGATTTATTTGTTATAAATATACGTTTCACCAGATGAAACTCTTTCTCCGTTAACCGGGTTCACAGCATTAGCACAGAGTAAAGGCCTATGTGGTTCATACCTATGTGGTTTTTTAATGCAGGGGCTGCATGCAGTAAATATTTTTGCCTTAATTCCATGGGCGCTAATGTAACTATACACACCAGCCAGAAAAAAACGAGATGTTTTTTGTTTTCTTTCATGGTCTGTGGAAAACGATGTGATTGGCTTGTTTGGTCAAGTGTCCTGAGCTGGAGCTTTCAGAACAAATTGATGAGCTGTACTCCAAGAAGGGCAGAAGGGGAGACTATAGAGACTGTCTGAAGCAGCATCCAGTCGTTGCAGAAATTTAACACGGCAAGATTTTAGACAGAATCAAAGAGTCACGTGTGCCACATTAACCGGAATAATTATCAAAATGGGAGCTCACAAGTTTTTAAATTAATTTATTATAAATAAAATATAAATAAACCGAAAAGAAACCCTGTTTTGAACTGAAACCACTGTTTCTGTCAATGCCTTTGTATCTCTCCGACTTTTCGCTGCCCCCTGGATGTAGCTGCAGATAAACAGTGACTTTGTTTTACACACACTGCACCTTTGTGGCTCGCTGAAAAACGCAGTTATTTGAGAAGCATCTCGCTAGCCTGTAACTCTCTCAGAGCAAGTCTTTGGTACTTTGTCACAAGCGGCACAAGCTCCGATCTGTATGCGATTCTGAGCATAAACGCAAAATCTGGGCTAAAATTGTGCGTCTGAAACCGGCTTTAATAAGAAGTGGTTTGTTTCAAGAAAACTAATAGTTTTGCTTTATATTGACCTCTTTAGTCATAGAGGTTGTTTATGTTTGGCATCTGCACGAGGCGCGCATGCGCACAGTATCAGCTCATCGATTCTCAAATTAGACTCATTTTTTTTCAGTGTACTGGCGATCCGAAAGAAACACTTCACGATTCAGTGTACTGGTAATCCGTGACCGTGGCTCCAGGATGACAACCGCTCTTGTCACACTGTTTGAGAAGCTAAATTACTCAGGAAACGTTAAAAGTAGAAACCTTTTAAGTAATTTGTTGATTAGTACTTTCTGGAGATCAAACAATTCAGTTCAATTTGGTGAACCAGTTCTACCAGTTCACCAAGAAGATCCAGTTCAATTGAAAAATTCTTTCGCTAGCCGGACACCAATAGTTTAAAAATACGAGACACAGTCAGGGGTTTTTCTTGAGCTTCTTAAAAAGAAAAGCATAACATGCAACAATGACGACAGTTGAGGAAGAGGTATGGTGGTTGATAAATATGGAAAATACAAAAGTTATCAATGTTTTATTTCAACATTTGGAAAAACGCAGTGTGGTTTCATTGTGTGTGATCAAAGATCAGTTTGAAACAACTTGTGTACAGTACTGGGTCAAAAATAAATGCTCCAAAAGACAGGAAACTATCCTCAGATGAAGCTTCTGGACTGGCAAAGATGGGGTTTCTGAGAGATATAGAAGGAGATCTTAGCGAAAAACTTTATTTCTCTGTTTGGAGGAAACTGATGGAAGCTTCATTCATGTAGACTTTCAAAGGTTTAAAATCAGTGCTGCTGTAAAGGGAGCAATGAAACGTAAAAAAAAAAAAAGTTTAATAATTAAATACGGAACCGTTTGTCATTGTTTTTAATGTAAACGCTTTGTAAATGTAAAGTTTTAGATTCGTATACAATACAATTTTATTCATGCCAAAGCATTCTCGGTACAATGAGTGCAGTCTAAGTGACTCTTGTCTGTGGAATGTTGCGGGCGGGATTTTAGCAGGTCAGCTGTAGATAAGAAACCCTGAAAAAGTCTGCAATCTACTTCACAGGAATGTCGTTCCTGATGGTTTGCAGTCCCTCTGGTCGAAGCATCTCTGCCAGCATTTAGAGGAGTGGCAGCCTGTGCTTTTGCTACTTTGGCCTTGACTCATCTGACTTTTAATACAACTATTGAAAGTGTCAAAACATATTGATACATAATCACAGTATATAAGCTAAAGATTCACTTTTTAACTAATACATTTTTTTCAAATCTATTTCTTATTACATAAAAAAAATGTTGTTTCACTTTGTAAACTCCTTTTTAAAGACACTTTGAGTCTAACCTTTATTATGACACATTGGTACTCCACACATAATGTTTCGCTAGATTTAAAACTGTTTTAAAGAATTTGTGATGTAATAATGATCAAAATTTCAGCAGCTTCTACCATTGTCTGCGCAGCGCAACGTCAGTTTAAACCATCGGATAGAAGTGAAGGCAAGGTAGGCCATCAATACTGAAGGCACAACGTAAAGAGGTTTAAAGCTGACTGAACAAAATAATCCGGGGCAGATTAGCCAAGCAAAATTATATGACAATGAAGAGAATAGATTTAAAAGGAAATTTCGAATTTAGATGATGATCAGTGCTTCTGACGGTGTTTAGGCAGCAGAGATGATCTTTACTGTTTTCTTGGTCAGTTTTTAAGATTCATGTGAATGCTTTAAATTCTAATATTTAGAATATATATCATTTTATTCTTTTGTAGTATATTTAGATTTTTCTTATTTGGGTAACAGCCACATGTAAGCTTATCACATTTACTTGTTTCTATCTCTTTTTTTTAGTTTTTTCCCTTTTCTGATCGCAACATTATGTCTGCATGGATGGACCTTTATTCTGATTTTAAAAATAATTATCAATAGACATGTTTCTTCTTTGAAGTAAGACGGTGTGATGATGGCTAGAAAATCATCGCCTCTACATTATTTAAAGTTTTAAATTTAGGGTTTTTTTCTTATGAGTTTTATTGTTGATATTGCCTTGATGACATCACTTCCAGCAGTGATTTCTATTGGTCAGGACTAGATAACCTTAATACTGAGAGCAGGGGTTTGAAACTGTCTGTATTTATTCAAAGATTGTTAATTGTGTTTATGAAATCTAGATTGGTTATATGTGTGTTTTAATTTGTTCAGATATGAGTATTTAGAGATGTAACTGTTTGTTTATTGAGTTTATAGTAGATTGAATGAAAGAGGTCAAACTAGCTTTTCCAGCACTTCTTGGTTTGCTCCAATTTTTTCTGGTGCAGGGCTGCGTTTAAAAGAAGGGGAAAAAGCAGGGTTTTGTAGTCTAGTTTGTTGGCGTAAAAGGTGCGTGAGTCCTTGCTTTCGTACATTTAGCTTGGGTGGAAGTTTATTTAATAAGGTTTATGCTGTGTAGCACATTTTCTTTTGATATTTAGCATTTGTTATTTCCTTTGTTAGTGTTTAATGTGCTTTTGACACTTTGGTACTTTGTTCATTTGTTTTTTTTTTTTTTTTTTTTTTTTTTTGTTTTTTTTTTTTCGGTTTTGGTTCCTGTATCACTTGGTGTAAAAATAAAATCTCTGGAAACTGATCCCAGACTCTCCTTTTTCCTCCATTGGCTCTCGGAAACCACTTTACAACAGAAAGATAGAACTTTTAGAGTATTAAGTATTCTTTAATGCTTCATTAGATTCTTGAGTAAAAACTTAAAAATAGCTTGAAGTCTGCATTTTTCCACCTCCTCAGCCCCTCATCTTCTTTGCACTGATCTTATACACTTACTTCACAAATATTTATCTGTATTTTTTTTTCCCTTTACCCTGATCTAGTTTTATTTGGTACAATTTTCTGTTCGCTTTTACTGATTTAAAAAAAATAACCAACATATTTTAACAATCATTATGCATTTGTAAGTGTTATCTAGCAGTTTCTAACATTTGACAATATTTTATCAAGCTCAAGAGTAAAACAAGATCTTGTCCCTTTTAAGATGTCTGAAGACAATGGAAAGATTTGAATGAAGGCAGCTCTGTACATTTGTAACATTGGCGTCAGATGAACTGATATAATATTGTTTTCTCTGGCATTCTGGGCCTTACAGTTCATATGCATCAATGGAGGAGCTGAAACCAGTGAAATATATCCAATGATTCTTCAAGGTTGCGTGAAAATCTTAGGTGTGTGGATCAACCTGAGGGTGAGTAATTAATGATGCAACAATCCTCTTTTTGTTGAACGACTCCTTTAAGACACTTGAAGCTTTGCCTTGAGATTTCCCCACTCCTCGTCAAGGTCAGGAGTTGGTGAGGGACCTGAGGATATTGCTACACTATCCAGAGCATTAAAGCACAAATGTGGATCAATGGCATTAAAACTCTTCACTGGATACTTTAGCATGAAACAGGAAAAATTAATCAATGTCCTGAATAATGAATAGCTGGGTTTTTAGCTGCAGAATCCTAATGCTAGGCTATAATTGCTGGTTCATCTATAACATAAATCATACAATACACCGTAGAATTATTAATGTAATGAGGGTTACAGAGTCTTACATTGAGGCATGGGTACACTGGTGACCAGTTCACCTCCAGGCTTTATTTAAGGAAGGCTTCAACAATACAATATATAGAATTGAAGCTCTTTGGATCTTTGTGGCATGTGACAGCCATCTCACTTCAAAAGCTGCTACCCTCCAAATGTGTCCTCTATTTCTCGGCAAGTTAAAGTAGCATCTGATAGATCCTTAGCCATTTAGAATATTTGTCTGCAAATGCATTTCTGTATTGTTTTGAAATTTGACGTATGACTGGTCCCCATTATCGGATGCTGTCATGGTTACCAGGCAACAAGATCCATCATCATCTGTGGACTGTAAAGTACAACTCCCAATTTTCACATTTTTATTATAAATGCAATTATTGTATATTAAATCTTATTTTTTATGAAGCGTTTTGTGCCAAACTCTTCCATAAATGTTAAATTGAGATGAATTGTTTTCTCTTCCACAAGTTTTTGCATGAAAATAATCAAAATAGTCTCTAATAATCAAATCCATTAATCAACTAAACTGTATCACAGCTGCCTTAAAAAAGACTGCACTCATTTTGTTCCATTCAAGCTATTTTGATTGTTTTTAAAAACAATATTTTCAATAGCTTTTCATTAGACCTGATTTATATTCGTAGATGTCCTACTCACAGATAGTATTAATACAGATAAATTATTTTATATTGCAAAAAAATAGGACAGGAATAGTGCTGGCATGTGAATAGTGGGTTGGTTAAATGCATTTATTTGTAGAATAAAAAGAAGATTTGTGATTTATGCAATATGAGTAAATATGAAAGAAACAAAGCTGAACTAAACGACCGATATTAAGTTTTACTAATAAACAATGAAGGGATTTGCTAATAAACAATGAAAGCTTATTTTGGCAATAACATGTTTTCACGTTTGCAGTTAATTGCATTTTTTGAAAAAAAAAAAAATTCATATGTCTTTCTGTCATTCATATCTATATTATCTTCTACATCATGTATCAATAATTGTAGCATGATTTTTAGTATTACCAGCCCATAATTGTGTCTAATTAGATCCATTTCTTCATTCTTTTGATTGTGTTCTGGAGGCATTTGATCGTCCGGGTATTTCACACCTACTGCTTTGCCCAAACAAAGGGCATCAGTAAATCTCCGCTTGAATATATATATATACCATGTAACGGACCTGGGTTCAATGTCATTTATGTTCCTTTTCCCCACTAATTACTCTAATTTCCCACTGATTATGACTTCTAGCTTTCTTGCCAAAAACAAGCTATGAACTTTTAAAACTTTGCCTCTAACATGTTCAAATAAACACATCTATGTTGATGACCTTCACAGCACCATACACACTGTTGACTTTACACAGGAAATAAATCAAAGTGTTTATCAGGGATGCCTTCCTTGAACCTGACCTTGTTTTGTAGTTTGTTAGTCTCAAGATACATTGGTTAAAAGTAATCCGAAGTGTCCAATTTTTAGGTTTTATGGTGCCTGTTATTAATTAAACATATAGTTAGTGAAGATTACGTTAAAATTGATGCACATAATCTAATCTGTAACCAGAACAACCAATAATTCCAAATTCACTGCAATGAGAAAAACACACTTTGGTTCGAAAGGAGTCTGATCACAGGGTGCAGGCAAATCCAGAACGAATTGTTGCTGTGGCAGAAAGTAAATAAATAAAAGAATCGATCGGTCAAAGGAGAAACGTGTGTAGATACATGCTGAAAAATCAATGAGCAAATAAATAAACATAAGAGCGGGAGAGCAGAGCAAGCATCATCTGCTGAAATCTGTCAAAGAGAGGAGAGAAAAGAAGAGAGGGTCAGGGGAGGGGGATAAACAGATTTATAAAACAGAACCATGCTATAGGAGCAACTCACTGAAAGAAGATATCAGAATGATCCTTCTCAGTGCTGGGTGTGGAGATAACGATAATATATTCATCTTTAAACATTTACATTTTTTAATTTATTGTGTTATTCCATCTTGTGTGCCGTGCTGACACAAATGCATCTACTGGCTTTGAGCTTCTTGAAAACAAAAATCACGTTCACCGTTTTAACAACAGCAGCTTTATAGAAACCCTGCTGTGGCTTATGGAGGGGGAGAGCCAACTGACCACAAGCTCAGTAAATAATTATCATTTAATGTGTACCGAATAAAATAATTTGAGATCAAAGTGTTCTTTTGACGCTCAAAATAAGACTCGTATATCTAAAGCAGAACGCTGTGATTGGTCGGTTTGGTAGCAGGGTGTTTCTGGAGTGATCTCATACATATCCGAGCGTCGCTCCCTTGAGAAAAACAAAGTGATTGAAGAAATGCAGAGCTATAACCTTCTGTATGACCGTTATTTCACAAAGATTTGTCAGATGGAAGATCATTTATAATATCTATGGCTTAATATCTAGTGAAGAAGCTACAAATTAGAAATCCACACATCGAATCGTCGCTCGCTGGAATTTAAGAAGTTACTTTGCAAACAGACTACGCATGCAGAGGCTACAAGTATGATCAATCAGAAGTACAAAATCGGTCACTGGGAGTGCACAATCCCCATAATGCAACTGAATCATAAACATGTGGGTTAAGTTTAAGATATTGTGAATATGAAGAGTTTGGTTAGGAAATGATCACTTTTGGCCTCTCGTCAAAGACTTATACTTGTTTTTTTTTTTTTTTTTGCTTTTATGGCCCTATTGTGTTGCTTTTTTTATAAACTGCAACAAATGACAGCTTTTATTTTGAACAAAACATAACAAATTCATTCTGACCAACGGACGGGGCACTTTTCACATGACAAAACGGCAAAACGGTTTTCACTGTCTGGTGTTTTCCTTTTATTTCCTTCTAATTTATTAATTCATCTGTAGGAAGAAAGTGATCCCAATCTAAAAACAACTGATTCCGATTCAGGTGCTGGAAAGAAACTGGAGATGTGCTGCTGCTCACCAAAGAGAAAAGCTCTCGCCAAGTGGATTTCTGGTGTGTAAAACAGCTTTCTGTACAGCATTAGATAAGTTCAACTTTGGTTTCTTCAGAATATTTAACATTATACAGAGATAATATTTTAAGCTGCATATCAGTGAATGAGTTGAACAGAATTTTTTAAAGTCCACAAAATTAATGTAGCTATCTTTATAAGCAAGTTGTGCACAAATTGACTTGAAGTTTGGGACTTGAGGTAAACACAAATCACTTTTCCTTTTCATTTATTTTTATGTTTTTTTTTTTGTTAGCATTTTTTGGATAAATAAAAGGACTTTAATCTAAATGTATATTTGATTTTTATGTCATTAGAGACTCGTTATGATCTATTGCAGTTTGAAACTGCTTTCTTGGGAAATAAAAACCTTTTTTCTAAAATTTTATTTCATTTTGAGAAAGGCCCAATACAGATTATGTGATGCATGTGAACCACTTTAAAGTGTCCAACGCAAGTGTGTCTACATAGCCGGCGAAGTGATGCAAAATTGCGGTGAGCGCCCCCATGGTGCTGGCTCCAGAATGATTACCACCCAATACAAAGCTATGGGAAAAAAACTTTTAAATAATTTCCTCAGAAATAACGACACCAACAGTTTTAATAACTTTCAAAAATTATCTTGAACAAACTTCAATAGTTTTTTTTTTCATGTGGTTCACGATGGTTTAATTTTCCCTAAAAAAAAACTAGGCGGGACCATGTGATTGACAGCTACACCGAACAGAGCAGCCTGTCATCGCATTGTGAGACAGATCATTTACCTTGCCGACAATCAAATTAGGAGAAGAAAAAAATAAGTTGTATATAATAGGCTGCGTGTGAGGGGCGTTTGTTAGCCAGACACAAGGCGGAAACAATTCCATCTTTACCGGTTGTGTCTCCACACATGCACCGGTCAATGGTAACCTCCAGTCCAGCTTGAAAAAGCTTCATATTAGCCCAATGGCAGCAGGCTCTGTCACACGTCCAAGTTTTACAGTCTATTGTCCAAAGTCCTCTTTGAAAGTGTACATATTCATTAGAAACCATGCCGCAGAAACGAAGTTCATTCTATTTGCTTTAAGCACTGAGGATGGACCTTTGTGCCATTGTAAGAACGCTTCATATATTTTGATCATTGGACAAGCCAGTTTGTATTTCACATTCAAAACGATTCTTGACTGCAGTATGGCAGACATTCAGGAAACTACTAAGTTAAATATAAAGTTTTTTTATTATGGCGCTGCAAAGCTGAAATAATGTCGATTATTAATAACGTCATCATTAAACTACTGATTCGCGCCTCGGTTCATTCAAGCATATATTAGTTTATTCATTATTTCACTTGTGTGTGTTCATTTTGTAAGTACCAGTTTGGAACCAGTACAAGAGAACAAAATGGTACAATAAAAAAAAACAGTGAGCCAAGTTGAGTAGATGATAAGAGACACTTAGCTCCTGCAATCCAAAAGACAAGACAGCAGCAGGAAATGGCCATATTCGCAAGTGCTACTATCCATTACGTGAAGAAAACTACAGTCCCAGAACAGGAACAGCTAATTACAGGGGTGACAGACCCCTGATAAAGATCCTTTTTAACATAAAACACATTTCAAGAAAATTAAAAACCTCATGTTTACCACCGACTTTCATACATCAGGGAAAAAGACATTGTGTCACTTGTGACTCTTCTGAGCACTGAAGACAACTTCATTTGAGTAACTGTGGAAAATATTGCAGCTCATAACATTATAGTCTCTAACACTATCCCAAATATTGACTTTGTGTTTGAAACAGTGTTTTTATTTAACTCACATAACCTGTGTAAACCTATCATGAGTCAGTTTTTAATTTGGATAGAATATCTTTCGCCATAGAACCTCCTACATTTCAACAAGATGCATTCTTGGTTCTCAGAAAGGAAAAACAGTGAACCGCTTTAAGCGGAACCCGAGATTTTCAACTCAACTGCATTTGAAGCCCAAGTGTGCTGCAGGCCGCCATCGACAAGAAACCAGAGATGCTTTCTTCATTCTTTTCAGCCGCTCAGAATTGTAGGATTAGTCTTAGGTTTGAGACCCAGTGTCCAAGGAGACTGACAAAACATCAGCATTGATCTAATCCCATAATAATGGAGGTTATCAAAGCAGCTCATTAGCATAACATTACACCTCCTCACAATGAGCATCACGGCTGTATTGGTTTAAGTTCTCACAGGGGTTCGAATGTGGAGATTTACAGGGGGAAAACGTTAAATTCTCAAAGCTTGTTGGTTTAGGTTACTTTTGAGACAGGAACAACATTAATCTGAAAGGGCTACTAAATAAAATGTGGTGTTATTAGTTAAAAGTAGCGGTTGGTTGCCATAGAAATAAAAACAATAATAGTTATCCTTATGGTAATGTTTTGATTTTACAATTGATTTAACATTTTCTAAATGTATTATTAACAGCACCTGTACAGTAAAATAGTTTTTTTTTTATTTCTTTAGGAGTAGTCCTATATTTCTTTTTTTATACGCGTCACACAGATGAAGAACTAATAGATCCACACAACTTTCATTAAATCGTATTTAAAATATTTTATATACAGTTTATTTTTTACAGTATTATATGTTTAATATTGTATTTGTTTCAAAACGAAATGTAATGCATATACAAAATCTCCAGTAAACAGTTCTATATATTATTATTATTATTATTATTGGTAGTATTAGTAGTATTTTAATAATAATAATAATAATAATACAAATGAAACTTCTAAGTCATATAATTTTCTGCATTGTAAAAAATACATGTGGTCAGGGATGTAATGCATATCTGTTCAGGTTTGGGAATTTAATACTATTATTATTAAAATCTAGTATACAAATATAATTCACACTCTATTTTAAATCACTCAATATTGTGTTTTTCCTTTACATTTTATAAAAAAAAATGTATTAAATGTTTTTACTCAATTGTGTTGCATACATTTTTTTTCAATATTTTATTCATTGTTAGTTTTAATATTTGAATTAATGTTGGAATCTCTTAAAGCGGTTTTATCATTAAAAAAAACTAGTTTAAAGTATTTCTACGTAAAGAGAGAAAATAAGGAGTGGAAACCATGGAGCGATAGCCTTCCATAGACCCGTTCGCATCAAGCTCCCACCCCACAGCATCCGAGACCAAACATGGCTCCCAAAACTAGATAAATGCAGACAAAGGTTTGTCAGAGGAGCAGCGTGTTCCCCCTTTCTTTTTATCCATCTTTTTAAATCTCTGAACTTCTTCCCTGCTTCAAAGCGCATACTGTGCACAGTTGGGGGGCTTCAAAGCTCCAAGTCCACAGAATTAGGGGAGAGAAAAGCAGCTTCTGCATTGCTGACGGCTCAGAAATATCACAAGGCAAGGCGGTAGAAAAAGCTAAATTTCCCTCTGCTTTCTCTCATTTCACCTGCATCATTTAAACGGGAGATTTGGAAGTGCTTTTCTTTTTCGGGATGAGATTACAGGTGGACGTTCCTGACCCAGCCTAACCATCTATGGCCTCTGTGCATTGTGTCCTCGTCTCTTTGGTATTACGTCGACGCTAGGTATGTTGGGAGCATCTGCTGTCCTGCAATACTTCAGCACTTTTTGTCCGATGAGATGAGCTATTGTGCTAAAGCTAGCAGATTCTGTAGGCATTGGTTGTGGGTTTTGTTGTGAATGGAGCTGAAAATAACATATTGCAAATATATTAAAAGATATTTTGTTTGTTAAAAACAATGCTATTTTATGCACTTTGTAGTTAGTTGTTGGAGTTTGAATGACTGAGAATTTTAGATAACTTCTGTTGAAGCTTTAATTAGCCCACAACACATTGTTAAAGTCACCGCAAACCATTGGATATTAACCAATAGAAAGCGTTGAAGCTTTGTCTTGGGTGTTTAGGCATTTCAATAACTGTAGACATAGTTTGGTGCTTTTGGTTGTTTTAATGTCATCTAAAGTTAATCTCTTTCAAGTGCCTTCCCTTTATCTCTGTTTGAGGCAAAAAGCTATCTATTCTCTACAAAGAATGCTGGTTAATCTACTGGAATCATAAGTGTTTACTTTTTTACCACGCGACCAATTGCCAAAACAGCAGCAGATGGTTCCTAAAGTCCACAGTTTCCACTTAAGATCCAGTTAGCCAAACTGGTTGCGGACTATGTTTTGGGAAAGTGAAGGGCAATTTCGAAAGGCCATCATTTCTCAACAGCACAGGGAAATGCTGTTCAAAATGCTCAATTCTCAAAGTATTATTTTTTCACTTTTTTAATCAAAAACACTAAAATCAGTCTCTAAATAGGGTTTTTTTCTATGCTATTTGCTAAATTAATTATTGTAATTATTTTAAGAGTTATGATTGAAATGATTTGTTATCACTTTAGTAAAACACATTGGATATTATCCATTCTAATATGCAAAATCTTTTAAAATATATCCATTTACTCACTAAAATAATTTGTAATGGTCACAAAATTATAATTTTTATGAACTTAAATTATCACAAGATGTATTATAATCCTTTAAATCTTTCAGGAATCGTGCATTAAAATCTCTAGAATGATTGGTTAATATAAAAAAAATTAATTGTATGTACCCATTAAAATATTTCAAAAGAATGGCCATTATCAATTAAATATTCCCTGTATACCTATTTAGCCATTATAATCTCTAAAAAAAATATACATTTTATACATAACATTATCTCTAAATTGAACATCAGCAATAAATAGCCCCTGTATACATAGTTAGTCATTAGAATTTCTAAAATGAACTTATTTTCAATAAAATATCCCTTGTATACATGGTTGGCCTTTATAATGTATCAAATAAGGATTTCATTAACATTAAAACTTCTATGATAGGTTTATCCATTATAATCACTACTACAATTACTTGTAATAATCACTAAAATATAACCTCAATAAAAATGTGTACAGTAATGGCCACTAAAACATAGCTTAACTGGAATTTTAATCACATGGTATTTTCCCCAGCAAGTGAAAGCCCTCTCATAATCTCTGTGAGAGCAAACTTTAACCAAAAAAGCTCCTTGTGTAATAAGCTGCAATACTCAGATATAGGCCTAAACTGTATATAGATTTCAACGTCCAGACAAGTCACCGGAGGCAAAAAAGCATCACAATGAGAGCAGGTGAACATCATGCACCACTTTCAACATTTGCCTCCATTTGCATTTATTGTTCTATGTTTATCAGCTGCATAGACAGGAAGAGCACACTGTTCAAGGAGCTCGAAATGGATCAAATTAAAACGATTTACTGATGACTACGACTAAGTTCAGTTGGAGAATTGGTGTTACGTGCGTTTTGGGCTCGTTGACTTGTTCAAAAGAATGTGAACAGCAATCGTAAAACATGTGAGTACATTTTTAAACAGGCAAAGCATCCATCGGAGTGACCACTGGTCTATGTTTGTACATCACATGACCATACTGCAGCATTCTGGAGTACAGGTCATAATATTACATTTTGAAGCAATGTATTGAAATAAATAATTTAGTAATTTAACCACATTCTGTAGTTTCCACCATACAATGGGTGGATTTCCTTTTTCGTTTTCACAGGCTTCAGCAGCCCCCAGTTTTGCTTTTTATTGTATATTTCTCATTCTTTAAAAATCTGCTACCTACACTGAAAAGTCATGAGCAGAACATGTAATAATGTTTTGAATGATTTAGCAAATGGTGATGTGTAGTTTGCACTGCCTGTTTTGTTAATCTTAAATTTGTAAAAGGAATTATTACGTTTATTCACTTAAAACAATGTAAATACTCAGGTTTCAATAGTTTGAGTTTTATGTAATTGTTTACTTGTTTTTAATCATGTATGTTTGAAATGTTTGTCCCATTCTTGTGATATTGTATTAAACTAACTACCATTTGAAGAAATTACCACATTCAAATTGAACCCATGATTTTGCTGTTGGTTGCACCATTGACTGAGACCCAGGAAAGCTGTGGTTGGGATTCCTCAAATCTAAATAAATATAAATGTTGTGCAGCATTCCAAACATTCAACACAGATTTCCTAGAGTTGATCAGTATGGCGATATCCTGACGGGAACGAGATTCGAATTTCATCGAAAGCTCAAACGGATAAATGTTTATATTAAATGTTTCTATGCAATAAATCATAAAAAAAGACTGTGCTGTGTTTGGATGTTACTGCAAAAAAAGGCATATTAATGCAAAAAATACATAAATATTGTATAATGTATGCTCCGTTTGCACTTTTAGATGACGTTTAGACTTTTTTTTCACATAAAATATAATTGTTTTCTCTTCTTCTTCAACAAATACTAATGTCTAATTAATGTACTTTCATTCAAACATTTGCTGCGTTCAATGCGTATGCATCTTTCACAATTCAATTAGATTTCATTTGTATATTTAAAAAAATGTTAGTAATTAAATTAAATTTGGGGTGGGCACATTTGAATCTTGAGAAGCTCATTTGGAAATTGTTGATTTCTAACGAATCAAATGCATGAGAACGATCAGATAAATGCAATCCGGCAATCTTTTTTTTTTTTTTTTAGATGTAGGTTGAACTCATTTGTTCTCTCTGTCTGCATCTGTATTTTCTCGAACTCACTGGAGTTCAGTGCCAAGCGCCCTCAGCGTTCTCCCAAGCCCTCGGCTCATAATTATGCATCGCTGCTCACGTTGGTTGAGCGAGGACCACTGTGACTGATGCCAAATAATTAGAGTGCTCTGAAGGGGGGCGGTATCAGTGCTGGCTAATGGGCTGTGAAAAGAGATCGCTACCTCGCTGCGTCCTGCTAAATAATGCAGTGTGTATGTGAAAGTGTGTGCACTGCACGACAGGCCCATCATACAGAGATACCCCAGCAGCCAATTATATCTTACCTGCCAAGGTGACATGCCTGCTAATGCTAATGGTACTTCATTACCTACCCCAACATCCCCTCACCCCAACTCCAAAACTTTCCCTTCCACTTCTTTTTCTGCATCAAGGTTTATGAGGTTTCGACTGCACTGAATACCAATCAAGTTCATTATGAAACTCTCATATGAGTTCGGGCTGCGGCAGAGAATGAAAAGATCTTTTTTTATATATATATATATATATATATATATATATATATATATATATATATATATGCTAATCATTAAATGGATTACATTTTCAGAGAAACACGAAAAGCTACAGTACATGGAAAAGAGAACGTAACAGTGGTCAGTTTTACAAAGCCTCCCAGATCCTTGTGAGGCCAGTACAGAGCTGGCTTTTTCTGCAATTCTTCGACTGGCGTTGACTCGACTCTCTTTGTTAAAAAGTCCATCTGCATGTGTCCGGTTTAATCTGTAGTTTTGTTTTATAGCAAATGTCTTCTTCATAAGCTGCATCGCTGAACAGGTTGGCCCTAGGGTTTATTGCACCATCTCAGCTCCACCCAAGGACTGTTTCAGCTCTTGGTTGATATTAGATGCCGTATTCTTAGTTTTAGATGTTGTAGGATTTGAGCTTCAGAAATGAATGAATACTACAGAATTATCGTAAGGTATACATTAAAGTGTTCCGTAGGTATAAAGTTATTGATCAAATACAGAAGCTATTTTATAAAAGTGCAGCACTGTGATCTATAAAAAAAGAGTATTAGACAATTAAATTGGAACAATGCCATGTTTATACCTATGCGACCTGGCAGCGTGCCCTAACTGACTGTGTTTCACCAACCAGAGCATACTGTTTAGATTGAATTGTTCTCAAAGAATGTTTGAACAATTACAATTATTTTTTGATGCTTTTTTTTTTTTTTAGATTCGTTTGAGTGCAGCACTGTTGCAGAGCCGGGTATAAAATGCTACTTTGGAGAAGTGATTCAGGTTTTGCCAACATTACTTCTAAAATGAACTTATATTCAATCTGTTCTAAAAGAGGATTTACTATAAATACAGAGTGAAAAAATATATAATTTATCTAACTCAAATACAAAAATTGAAAGAAAAAAATTGGCCAACCATCTTTAATAGATTTAACCAGTGCTTAATTTGTAAATTTGAAGTTACTGGAACACAACAGGACTGGGGTGACGGACAGGGGGGCTGGCCCAAAACAGTTGCTGGAACACAAACAGAACGCATTGGTTCAGTGTCTAACATGCCTATTTTTAAGCAGCAGGACTTACATACATCATTTACAACATAATTTAAGACATATACACACAAAAAACCTTTAGATTACTTTCAACACAATTTATCTTAATCTTCAATATCATGTTAAATGGCCGTTTAACATGATAGACTTGAGTCTTCGTTTCTTTTAAAAAACGAAAGCACGAAGGAGTCAAACGTGGGTTTCAGCTTTCAGGCTACTCTTGATCATGTGACCACATCTCACCTGGATTATAGACAAAAAGACTGGACAGCTGCAGTGTGGATCAACGTTATATTTTCTGATGAAAGTACAATTTGCCATTTCATTTGGAAATCAAGGTTCCCAGAGTATGGAGCTGAAAGTTACCACGGTCAATGCCATGTCATCTGCTGGTGTTGGTCCACTTTGTTTTCTGAGGTCAGTCAACACAGCCGTCTACCAGGATAGTTTTAAAGCACTACATGCTTCCTTCTAGTAAACAACTTTTTGCACACTTCCAAAGTGTGGTTTCCCTGTTTTTAATTGGCCAGCAAGCTCTCCTCACTTAACCCCATAGAAAATTTATAGGGAACTGTAAAGAGGAAGACGCGATACACAAGCCCCCACAATGCCACCATCAGAGCATCCAGAGCCCGAACTAAGTATTGAGTGCTCTACATGCTCATACTTTTTGTGGTCAGTTGGCCAACATTTCTAAAATAATATTCTAAATTCCTAATATCTTAATTTTCCATGATTTATTCGGTTGTCAGTTATAATCATCCACATTAAAGGAAATAAACACTTAAAATATTATCAGTTTCTGCATAATGAATGTATACATAAGTTTAGCCTTTTTTCACAACATTCTTAAATTAGGATCAACTCCCAATAAAATATAGTATAAACTAGTTTATAAATGCAACAAAAATAAAGTATGTGCAAATGTGTGTTATTAAATTTAAAGTAAAGCACATGAGATGAAAATAATAAAATATTGTATTAATGATTTACAAGAGTGACAAGAAAAGGAAAGCTTGAATTTTCAAAAGTTCATATTCTTACTTCGAGGACAATACCAGGATAAACATTTGGTTAACTCAAAATTTACATTTATGAGTTAGATTGACTTTTAATCTAATATTTTTAAAATGGCAATATGCTATTAGGGGAAAAAAACCTGAAAAGTTTGTGGTATTCTCACATTCAGAAGGGATAAGTCTTGTTTATGTACATGGCAAATACGTTTAACCTCTGTTTGACACCCCACAACATCCAATTAAAGCTCTTCTTGATGCTCCATTCATCCAAAGCTCTTTATTCACACTGTCAATGACGAGGCTAATGTTAGCGCGCTAGTTCATCTCCCAACAAATTACACACTTCATTCATTTGGCTGAAATGGACTTCATTTGTCACAGCAATCACACAGAAATGCTGAAATATTCTGGTTTAGACATGTGGATTATCTTTTAATGGGAGAGCTGCAATTTGTTAAGTTTAAACATGCTTTTCAGGACCCAACTTTCAAATTAAGAGTTCTGTCTGGATCGTGTGTGTGCTTCTCTCCCACCTGTAGTTTATGTCTAGGAATGTTTGTAGTAATAGTGCTATGTTTAAAGTTATAATTGGATTTTCTCAGGTTGAATGGGTTGTTGCTTTTTCATAAAGCACTTTAAGAGATCCTGGGGACACTCACATTTTTCAAAGTCATCATGGCTGTGTGCATGTTGAAAAGTAAATCACAGATTTAGATTCCATAAATCAAATGTTTGGTTCCAAAGTGCAATTAACACCTTTTCTTATCAAGTTACCATCAAAATAAGCTTTTGTCCGCCACTCAAAGTCCTTTAATTATTTTGTGACAAATCAAATTTACATCATATTCCTGCTTTGTGTATCATTTTTTTAATCAAAACACAAGAAGCTTTGATTTTTTTTAAAAAAAGTCATTAATCCATTTAGCGTCACTGCACACTTTTCGATCCAATGATTATAATAACGGTGCCAGGGAGTAAACATGTCATCCATGTTTCTATGGATTTTTATCCTTGTAAACATAAATTTTTCGACGAGCCTGTGCTTATTTCATCTGTGGGAAGAAACCACTTATAGACAAGACTCCCACAAAGGAAATGTGTTAAAAAACAGAAGAAAACAGGTGCTGGAAAGATACCAGCCAAAACAATTTCTGAATAAAGTAAAGCAGCTTTCTGTGCAGCACTAGGTGATTCATATATTCAAAAGAAATAGTTTTAAATTGTACATCATTTTATGAGCTGAAAAGAATTTTTAAAATACAAGATGAATTTAAGCTTTCGTTTGTAGCTTTTACAAGTCTCTGCACGCACCGACAATTTTGAATTAACTAGGAGTGCTGTGACGCACCAATTGTTTAATTTTTATATCAAATATGAGGAATTTCAAAAAGGTTATTTGATATTTTTTTTAAGAGTTATGACAGTATATTTGTACTACCGGTAAAAAAATGTTTTAATAAATGTGACTTATGTTATTACAGACTGAAACAGCGATAAATAGCTTTAATACAAACCTTTTTTTTTTTTAGAGAAAAAAACCCTTTTCATAATTTAACATTTAGATAATGTTTTGAAATCCAACTCTTAAAATAAAAATGCAATGTATATGTTAAGATTGCTTTCTTGATTTATTATTAGCTCCACAGGACAGAATAGGAATTGTACAACTGAAAAAGTCCATATTTAAGAAGATGACTTTTGTGGAACTTTAAAAGTGTGCTAATTTAATCAATGGTTGGAAGTTGAAACATCTCAGAGCCTTGTTTTAGCATGAAGGCTGATCATTCAACTACTGCCCACTAAAGAGGAAGCAAAAAGAGAATTGAACATGAACGCACGCACGTACACGCGCACACACACACATACATACATGTTTATTAGTACACATATTAGATAATAATGAAGATTTGCAAATCTTTCTTCAATATTGCTTGCATGAGTTTCCTCCGGGCTCCAGTTTCTTCCCACAGTATCATAAATCTGTGTCTGGTTTGATGGATGACATTTATATTGGCCTCAGGGGTTAATGCAAGTGTGAATGCTGACCGGTGTGACTCCCCGATGGACGGCTGAGCAGTCTAGGGTGTATACCTTCCAGCACCAACAGGAGCCCATATAGGGTTTTTATATATAAAGCACTTCAGCTATGCCACAAGCAAAACCTATATGCAAAGCTAAATGAAATTTCTACATTATTTTAAGAATAAAACCCAGAGTCTGTCAATTTCTCATGGAGTCAATGCAACTGTGAACAAACTGCTGATTTCAAATCTTTACACAATGCATTTCTGAACAGAAAAATCAACACGTCCAGCTGAGCTTTTTACCTAGAAAAGTAATGGAAAAGAATACAATTTCATATAAATGTAGAGCGGTACTTATACTTTTATTACTGTAAACACACTTCTAATCTTTTTAGTATTTATTTTACAAACCTTTCTGTTCTTGTTTTGGAATATAACTTTAATAAATGAAGAAATTAACTCTATAATCCTCCTTTGTGGAAAGCTTTGAAGGCCTCAATTTCAATTGCTTTAAGGCTGACCTTAAATTAAATTAAATCTCTATTTTGATCGAGCTCTTCTCCAAAGATATAAAGACGCACAAAATATATTTAACATTTTTTATGTACCTGATTTTTTTTCTCTCTTTTTAGTTACAAATGAACAATAAATCCTATGTATAACGGAGCTTTATAAAGTTGCTGACAGTTGGCTATAACAATATAATAGTGTGCATCTATTTCCCAAATAAACTAAATTAATGATGGAGAGCCCGATTGTAAAATTGTCAAGAGAACTTTAAGAGAGAACATTTAATTCTACAGGATTAAATTACACAAAACCTAATTCTGGTAATATGCGTCTGGCTCTGTCAGTGGCGATCCCATTGCCCTAAAAAGCCCTAAAATGTTTCCCCTAAAATGTTCTCAAATGATGCAACTGGTTTTGAGATTATTTGTTGGTCATTTTTGAATATTGCTTTGATTTATTACAAATCAGTTTTATTACTGATTTACAGTTTTATTACTAATCAATTCCTAATTAACCCCAAAACCATTGTTGTATAACATGTACAATGGTAGGTATATTTTAAGTTAAAAAAAAGTTGTTTTTAAACAAAATCTTGTTTTTTATTGATAAAAAATAAATAGATTGTGTAAACATTATTTATGACTAGTTACGAAATGAATTTAGTGCATTTTACTTAGATTCTCAACAAGGTCAAGCATATGAGTGCAGATAAAAATATTTTTATTATATAAAAAACATTCCAACTCAACAATTTTATGGCTTCGATCAGAGCTTAAACAAAGTACAGTTTTGTGGTGTAAAGTGCAACAAAAATGATACAATCTTACCATTTTGCTAATCAGTCGTGTGCATGGACAGAAGCAACTTTCTTAATTATAATCGCAGACAAATTATTTTCCTCAAAATGAAAATTACAAATAAAGCCACCCAAATCTATGTCAAAACATGCCAAAGCCCATCAAACAGATAATAGTGGGGAGTGGGGGCTGACGGCAGATCCCCCTCTCTCTCTCTCTCCCTCACACAGCAGAGATTACAGCCAGGGTGACCGGACTCAGTCATTCTAATGGTATTGATTGAAAACAGCAGGGGGTCCAGAGGCTGAGAGCTAGAGATATTCACTCACCTGCACTACAAAGTCTCTCGCTCTCCCTTCCTCGCTCACAAATCAAATCAAATCCCATTTGGGGCTGCTGTTAGGCCAGCTGACTAAATTGGCCTGCAGCTCTCAGTTTAATCCAGCCATAATGTCCTACTGTGCTTGTTTACTCTGAATTTTAATTTTATGTTTCATTGCTCCTGGTTATTGATGCTAGCGTTATTGTGATCACTTTTAACTATTGATAAACTGGTGTCTGAGGTTTCAAATGTATAATTACAGCAGGTATCAAAAGCACTCGGCTAGATGAAAAAGTGTAGTTACCGATGCAGGAGGTGAATTCCGTTAAAACAGAATTGGATCCAGATCTGTTTACATGATTAGTCGCCATCTTAGCAGTGCATGGATCACACTCGACCATTGATTTGATCAAGATGGTACAAACTGGGCTTTAACATGTGATTGGAAATGGGAAACATACTAAATGTGAAAACCGTGCATATAGAATTTGTACAAATGAGAAGATCATATGTGCGCAATAAAGAGCTCAGATGAGTTCAAGGTTTTCCATTAATGAAATGGCTTTTCAAGAAAATCAATAATAGCCAATAGTTAATAAACTTCAAGAACAAGAGGTGAGGGCAGTGGAATGAGACTTTTCTTCATCAAGCAAAACAGAATGGCATGCAACAAGACCAGTTTCTGATTGTTGATGGCAAACTGTGATTAACTCATACGCTGAAGTGGAGTTTGTCAATGTATAAATCAACCAATGTATAAATTAACCAATTACCAGAGTGGGTGTTTAAAATCCACTGCAAATGGCCACTTTCTGACTTTTGTTCATATTAAGGGCTCCACAATTCATTAAGAGCACAATTGATTATTGGAAAGAAATGTTTTTGCAAGTGTAAAAGCTCATTCTGTTGGTGGGAGCCGATCTGGAGAATGCTTGCACTGGTGCTCTGTGGAATGCTTCAGCCATCCATGGGCACAAATGGGCAGAACATGTGGCTTAAAAGAGAAAATGGGCTGCATATATCATTGCAGGTGCACTTTGAGTCTTCTGATATAAACAGAAAATCCACAGAGTGAGGATAACGTTCATTGTTCACTGTTGTCTGGATTCTTATGAAAGACCATAAGACCAGGTGGTTGCTGCTTGGTGCAAACTCAAAAATTATTTCATCCCATTATCTAACTTTTTTTTAGTATTGTCTTAAAAATGGTGGACTAAACAATTTGTAGCAGAACTTTTCATGTTCACTTGTACAACTGAGGCATACTGCAGCAGGACTACATACCAGTGATTACCAGTGAGGGTCATGATAATAAACCATGATTCAAAAAAATCTTAATGGCAAATTTTTACAAGTTGATATGGTTCTAAAGAGTTTATAACAAACAGTTTTATTTCTCTATGGAATTGTTAAAATATTATTATAATTATACTTGTATATAAAGGTAATGCATACAAATATAAACACACATACCGTATTTTTCGGCTCATAAGACGCACTTTTTCTTCCCCAAAACAGAGGGGGAAAAGTTGGTGCGTCTTATAGACCGAATGCAGAGCGCCGCGAAGTCCGGTCACGGCCATATGAGAGGCGTAAGAGCTCCGGAGCTAGGCCGAAGCCGCGGCCATATTTGTTTACCCAGCGCTGCGCGCTGACGTCATCGCCCATCTCTGCCATAGCGCGGTCGTAACGAAAACGAGAAAAAAACTACATTTCCCACAATGCCTTTGGCTACGGTAGCCGCAGCAGTGCTTCCGCATCCATACTCACGAGCTACAGAGCTGCCGTTTCTCACACATTAAACGTAAAAGAGCCCCGGAGCTAGGCCGAAGCCGCGGCCATATTTGTACACCCAGCGCTGCGCGCTGACGTCTTCGCCCATCTCTGCCATAGCGCGGTCATAACGAAAACGAGAAAAAAAACTAAATTTCCCACAATGCCTTGGCTACGGTAGCCGCAGCGTACTCCATACTCACAAGCGGAACTGCTGCCGTGAGCTCTCTCTCTCTTGCTCGCGTGAGGAAAACAAAACGCTCTCAATGACTGAAACTCTTCTTTAATAAACTCAAACTCAAATCATCTCTCAACGGTACATCTCACACATGTACATACGAGATAACAAACGTAACGTGCTCTGCAATTAGGTAGTGTTTCTAACCAGGTAAGAGCGCATAAGGATCATATCTTAACACCATGCAACCGAATTGTCACTTAAATAAGCTATAAATAATGAGTTATTTAACATTAAGGAGTAGTTACATTTATTTTACATTAAAATAGTTATTAATTAATTATTAAATAATTATTATTTTATATCTTTTACATTCTTTTCAAGGTTTAAAGGGGGGCTTGACTAAAAAAGTTTGAGAACCACTGTATTATTACTAATGTGGGGGCAATCTTACTAGCTATTATTAGTAATTTGGGGACAATGTTACTGGCTATTACGGTATTACTAATGTGGGGGCAATGTTGCACTGGAACAGTGATGGTGATAACGAATGGTGGACTTTAGAGTGATGAGTGGGGCAAAGAAAAACATTACAGCCTTTTTTTGTTACTTTTACTGTTTACTGTCTGTTCATGTTACATGTTTGGCTGTTAACTTTTACACAGTTGATATAAAATATTTTACAAAAGTATTTGGTTCAGAATCTTTTTTTCTAGATCTTCCTCTTTTAAAATTGGGTGTGTCTTATGTGCCGGTGCGTCTTATGAGCCGAAAAATACGGTATATATATAATTTTTTTTTAATGGTGCTGTCTCTGTCAATGGTGAGTATTATTACAGGACAGCATGTTTTTTTAAAGGTTCTCCGAGTAGTTTCTCATTAATAAAATGACGTGGTTCATCTGCAAAGTTTCTTTTTTTTTTTTGTTGAAAATAGATGATGCAGAAAGATAACCACTGTTTTTTTTTCTCTCTAATTATGGTAGATTTTAAGAACAATTGAAAAATATTCTGTCAAAAACAAAAATGCTTCGCTTCAGAGCCTATGAGCACTTCTTTATACCCGAAGATATCACATAGACATTTGATGACATCAAGGTTTTCTCAATGATGGCTTGCTTTGATTCCAACCACTACCAACACCTACCCAGAAGCCCATTCATTTCCGTCCATGAACCTCATTTAAGGTATGAAGTACTATGGCATTCCAGACACTGTATTTGAGAGTGTCCAACATATCCCCCACACAGAGGGGCAAGTCCTGTAAACTCTGAATTCGACTTTCCAGGTAGAATTATGACATGGGGACTAAGAACCATCAAAAGATTAAAGCTAGGGGAAGCCAGGGGTTATCACAGACACTAAACTAAACCCATGACAAGCAAGGTATGCATTATTCCACCTATTATTAATGAAACAGCTGATCCCGCTGCTCCATGGATCCATACCCCAAGCCGGTAACACCAGTCCCATTCAATTGAATCCTCCTAGAGGCAAGATCTCAGAACTGAAAACCTTGAAGAGCATGCTCCACCAAGGTGTCCAGAGAATAGAGTATTTGTGCCTTCTACTCGGCATGTTTGGAGGGGGTACTGTCAGGACTTGTACCAGCCATTTCCAAACTCAACTAAATCCTCTTTTAAACTCATTTTCTTTGGACCTTTTCAGAAATAAACTTTGGACGTCTGCTCATGCAGTGTAGACAGGGCGCAGGACACATACTTGGTGCGGTTGCACAAGGGGACACGAGTTTAATTCCTGACCTTGGTGCCATTTCCCAAACCTTCCCCCTCTCTTTTTCCCCAATTTACTTCCTATATGATAATAAAGAGAAAGGGATAATAGAGGGGGAAACTATTAATCTTTCTGGTTTTGTGAACAAAACATACTTTAATAGAGCATTCTAAATACATTACTACATGATTGAGAAAAAAATGTATCATCTTATCAAAATGAATACGTATTACTTATGATGCTGAAGTTCAAACATGGTGATGTATTTTATAATGCAAGATTTCCACCTACTTGGCAATATCTCTACATTAAAAACTCCATCATCCGGGTCATGTTCATCTCAGGTGTTTCTCTGTGATCATGGAATTATCTGCAGAGAATCTCTAGAGTCTGCACTGAGATGGAATTGCTGAAGGGACCATTTCCTCACTATTTTAAGTTTATTTCATGACGGTAGTCACAGGGCACTCTCCTGTGAGACGAATTTGCATGTTATAATATTAATACTCAACATAACCAATTACAGACTTGGAAGTAAGAGAGCTGTGATTGGTTCATCATGGCTAGATTTATAAGGCTGCTTCTTCTGGTTATGCAAACTGGTATATAATCTTTTGCTTGTATAGAAGTAGGGCCTATTAATTTACATTTAAAAATTTGTAAGAGTAATTGGCATAGTTGACTTGTTTTTAAACATTTTGTATAATGGTTTAGCTCAATTAACATAAAATCTTCAAGCCAAAACTTAGTTTAATTTCTAATGCGGGAAGGAATGCAGTTTTAAGACGAAACAGAGGAGTTATCACAAGGGAGTGCACTGGAGTTCGTGATCAATAGTGCCAATCACTATTAAAGGTAAATAAATATATATATATATATATATATATATATATATATATATATATATATATATATATATATATATATATATATATATATATATACTGCTGCCTATATACTATATATATATATATATATATATATATATATATAATATATATGGTACACAAGTTGTATGAACTCACCGACATATAAGGCATTTTTGGTCAGGAAGATCTAGAAGAAAAGATTCTGAACAAGTGCTGTAGTAAAATATCTAATATCAACTGTGTAAAAGTTAACAGCAGTTTTAAGAACAATTATATGCCAAACATGTAACATGAACAGTCAGTAAACAGTAAAAGTAACAAAAAAGGTTTCATACCTGCTCCTTACGATCTGCGCTATGGTAGGATGACGAGCAGAGATGGGCGATGACGTCAGCGCGCATCGACGGCTCCTATATAATACTACAATCTAGTGGTCATTTAGAGAAATGTAATTTGAGAAACTTTTAAGAGACACGTCATATTTCAGTCCCGCCCTTTCTTTGAGAGGCTCAAGGTTCTTCTTCCAATGCGGATAATACCTGTGTAGGAAATGCGGTGAGACTGCTAAATCTTTACAATAAATAGCCGCATTTGCTGTGTTCTCTCTCAAGCGGTCTCCAGTGTTTATTATCAATTGAGAAGGTATATTTTTTACCATAACAGGAGCTAGGCCAAAGTCGCGGCCTCTCTTACACCTCTCCTACGGCCGTGACCGCCCTCCGCTCCGCGGTGCTCTGCATTTGCCGTATAAGAAGCACCAACTTTTCCCCCTCAGTTTTTGGGAAGAAAAAATACGGTACGTGCAATGAAAATTGGAAGAAATATACCCTTATGAATGGGTACACCCCTACAAAGTCAGCCAAAGGCTTCTGAAAAATCATTATATGCATTACTACTAGTAGTTAAACATATCAATATTAATAATTAAAAGAAGCTGACAATGTACAAATTTGTTGTACTACCATTAGTAATACCATTAGGCTAAAAAATGGTGGTTATTGAATGTAGTGATTTTTTTTCCTCCTCTAGTCACTTAAATTACTCTTGCTGGTATTTATATATAAAGATAGGACATAAAATCTAACAAAATATAATTTAAAGTTTTTATAAACGACAAATTACTTACATTTGTGGGCTTCTTTTGGTCGCCTTGGCATACCTCTTCCTTTGAGGGTGGTTTGTGTGGTTCTCCTTCTACCCCTTTGTCCAAAAAATATTTGGGACACCCCTTCGCTTCACATGACCATGCAAAACGTCTAGGTTACTTGCGTAACCCCACGTTCCCTGAATAGGGAATGGAGACGTTAGTCGGGATTAGACCGACTGAATGGGAGCGAATCACCTGTGGGAGCGACTGCCGAACATATCAACGGGCAAATTAATTTGCAGGCGTAGGTGATTGATTAGCAATCAGCCGGGTATAAAGCCGGGCGTGCCTAAGCCGCCAGTATGGAATTTTCCGAGGAGCTGGACCCACTTACCTCCCAGCTTACCTCAGATCCATGACTTCCAGGGCATGGCGAAAGGTAACGTCTCCGTTCCCTATTCAGGGAACGTGGGGTTACACAAGTAACCTAGACGTTCCCTTTCAGTCGGTCCCGGAGACGTTAGTCGGGATTAGACCGACTGAATGGGAGTCTCTGTAAAGGGCCATGCCCGAAGTCCATCCAGACAGGTCGGCACTAAACCCAAGAGAGGGGTTAGTAAGAGGCCGTTAGTACCGGAATGGGAACTCCTTCTGCCCCTGCCCGGAATACTCATTGACGGGGAAGTCGTCCAACACTGAGAGCATCTGCTGTACTTGGTTGATGCTGACGACCAGAAGGAGGCACCCCTCGACCCGCAGGGAGGAGTGGCGGAGATCGCGTTGAGGCCCGAAGGGCTACCAGCGGGTCATCGCTCTGCAAGAGAGAGGAGGCAGAGACGGAAGTCATCGTTACGCACCAAAGCAAGGGGAGTAACGGAACGGGTTCATACTAGCCACCTGAAGGGGGAGCTGTATAAGAACATAGAAAGGGAGCGCCAGAGAGGGACTCCCAGATCTGCACCCTAGTTCTGCGGGGACCAGGCCGGAGCAAAGCCACCACACGGAACCTGGCAGCGCTGACTGCTCCGCTCAGTCAGATGCCGAAGGGGGGAGGATGGGAGAGCCACCCAAAGGGGAGCTCTTAGAAAGGTGTACTTCTCCCGATGACGAGGAGAGTACTGCAAGCTTACACCTGCTCCGTCCCCTAAGGGTGACTGCCACCACTCAGGACCGCAGAGGGAACAGCGCCTACATCAAGGTTGTACAACCTGATGAACGTGTTAGGTGTAGACCAGCCCGCAGCTCTACAAATGTCGGCGAGTGAGGCCCTTCTAGCCAACGCCCACGAGGCAGCGATGCCGCGAGTGGAGTGGGGCCTCAGATGGAGAGGGCAGGGAACCTCACACGCCTCATAAGCTAGGTGGATAGCCGCACTAGCCAGTGGGCAAGCCTTTTCTTGGAGACAGCGGAACCCTTACGCTGGCCTCCGAAACATATGAAGAGCTGTTGGGAGCGACGAAGCTCCCGGGTTCTGTCCAAGTAGATCCGGAGAGCTCGCACAGGACATAACGAACCCTGGGCTGGTTCTGCCTCCTCCCCGGGCAGAGCTTGCAGGGTCACCACCTGGTCCCGGAAGGGGACGGATGGGACCTTGGGGATGAATCCGGGCCTGGGTCTGATGGTAACCAGAGAATCACCAGGGCCGAATTCCAGGCAGGATTCGTCGGCAGACAGTGCCTGGAGATCTCCCAACCTCTTAATTGAGGCCAAAGCAAGCAGGAGTGCGGTCTTCCGTGAGAGGACACGCTGCTCTGCCAAATGCCAGGGCTCAAAAGGTGACTTCCGCAGCCCCGAAGGGCGACGGAGAGGTCCCAAGAGGAATGGAGGGTGGTCTAGGAGGCAGGAGGCGCCTAGCCCCCTTGAGAAATCTCACCATAGTGCGTGGTTGCCCACTGATTTCCCTTCAACCCGGAGGTGGAAGGCAGAAATAGCGGCGGCGTAGACCTAGAGGGACGATGGGGACAGCCCCCGATCGAACCTCTCCCGGAGAAGGTCAACACGACTCAGATGGGGCATGTCCCGGGGTCTTCCTGGCGGGAAGAGCACCATTCGACGAACCGACCCCACTTGCCAGCGTAGCACACTCAGTGGAGGGGCTAACGCATGGTATAGGTAGTCACCGCGAGGGGTGGTAGAGGCTCGGGGTCCACCGCGGACAGATATGCCATACAAGTAGGGCCCAGAGGTCTGGCCGCGGGTGCCTGTATCCCCCCCCCTTGAGTCAGATCTGGACTCAGGGGGAATCGGCCAAGGGGGGCTGTCACGAGCGCAGAGAGGTCTGGAGACCATACTCTGTTCGGCCAGAAGAGGGCGAAAGAGTAGCCCGCGCTCGTCCCCCCTGACCATGCACAGAGGTTGTGCTAGGAGGCTTCACTGGGGAAAACGCACATAAGCGTTTGTTCCTGGGCCAGCAGTGAGCCGGCGCATCTGTCCCGAGAGGAGCCAGGGACAGGAATAGGAGCCGGCAATGGGTATTCACACGGGAGGCAGCAGGTACCTGGGCCTCGCGAAGATGTCCCAAATCTGCTAAACAGCCCGAGGATGGAGTAGCCAATCTCCTGTCGAGGGGTGGAATCTGGACGGCGGAACCGCGATCCTGTTACACTCCGCAGGGATATGAAGGCGCGAGCGACGGAAGGCGCTCTAACTCCAGAGGAGCAGCTGTTGGGCGAGGTAGTGCAGGAAGCGGGAGGGTACACCGCCCTGGTGGTTGATGTACGCTACTACCGCAGTGCTGTCGGTCCTGACCAGCATGTGCCGCCCCCGGAGGAGCGGGCAGAAGCGCCGTAGCGCTAGAATGACTGCAACTAGCTCGAGGCGGTTTATGTGCCAGCGAGAGCGTCTTCCGGTCCAGGCACCGGACTCTCGGTGGGAACCGCACACGGCGCCCCAACCGGTCTTGGAGGCATCGGTGGTGACCACCACGCGGTTGGGGTGGCTCGAAAGAGGCACCCCAGACCTCAGAAAGCACTCCGTCTTCCAGACCTTCAGGTAAGGGAGCATGTCTGCCGTGGGCAGACGTAGCGCTCCCTGACCCCATGCCCAACTCGGAACTCGCGAGAGAAGCCATTGCTGCAGTGGTCGCATCCGCAGGAGCCCGAGCCGAATGACTGGGGCTGCGGCTGACATATGCCCCAGGAGCCTCTGAATTAACTTCAGTCTGACCACTGGTCGAGAGGACACCGCGAAGAATGCGGTCAGCAAGGCCCTGGTGCGTTCTACCGATAATCGCGCCAGCATGCTCTCGGAGTTCAGCTCCATCCCGAGAAAAGAGATGACTCTCACGGGGTGAGGTGGCTCTTTTCCCAGTTGACCTTCAGACCCAAACGGTTTAAGTGCGAAAGCACCTTGCCCTGGTGTCGGATCAACTGGTCTCTGGACGAGGCTATGAGAAGCCAGTGGTCGAGGTAATCCAGGATCCGAATGCCTGCCCGGCGGAGCGGGGCTAGCGCGGCCCTGACAACCTTCGTAAAGGTGCGAGGGGGATAGGGCAAGACCGAAGGGTAGGACCTTGTACTGGTAAGCATGGCCCTGGAAACAGAACCTTAGAAAGGGTCTGTGCCTTGGAACCACTTCTACCTGGAAGTACGCGTCCTTCAGGTCGATTGTTGCGAACCAATCTCCAGGACGGATGCATGGTAGAATGCAGCGGACCGTCAGCATCTTGAACCGGTACTTGGCCAGGTGCCGGTTTAGACGCCTCAAATCCAAGATTGGTCGCAGCCCGCCTGCTTTCTTGGGGACCAGGAAGTATGGGCTGTAAAACCCTCGTTCCATATCGGCTGGGGGTACCGGCTCGACCGCACCTTTTGTTAAAAGGGCGTCGATCTCCTCTCGCAGGAATGAGGCGCCTGTTCGGGGAACAGGTGAAGCACACCTCGAAACCTGGGGGCGGACACGAATTGAGAATCGTGTAGCCCTGCCGGATTGTCCGGACCTCCCACTGTGAGACCCGGGAAGCTTCCGCCAGGCTCCCAGGTAAGCTGACAGGGGTCGTGGTCGGGACGTGCCGATGGTCCCCATGGCGGGGCCGCCCGGAGGCGGACTTGTGGGCGGAATCACCAGGGGAGGACCCTGGGAGATGGTCAGATGAGGGCAGGGGTGGTGTGCCCCCGCGCTCTCTGCCATGGCCAGCGGGGCTCGGGCCCATGTCGGGATCTTCGTCGGAGACCGAGGAAGAGGAACCCCAGACCGTCGGGCATGCGAGACCGCTATTCTCGGGTAGGAAGTGAGTTCTATCTTTGACACAATGGGTGCCGCCGTCCCGGAGGACGGCAGCGAGGAGTGTGTGGTGGACTCCCCCCCCCCTGGGGGAGCTGGGTCGATGACCAGACCCAAAGAAGAGCTCGTTTCCTCCCGAGTCGCCAACCTCAGGGGAGCTTCACTAGAAACCCTCGTCTGCTTTCGAAAACCTCAGAGGTTGGCTCCGTCTTCCGCATGCAGGGGTTTTCCCCGGACCAGAGGTCGAAGGAGTAAACCAAGGCAGGAGGCGTACTCTTTGGCAGCGAACAGGCGGAGAGGGTTCCGGCCCAGAAGCAACGCCTGCTGCTTCTGGCGTGGAACTATACCCAGACCCTCCTCCTGCCTCCTGATCGTGGAGACCTTTGACGAAAATCTTCACGGTGACGCCAAAGAGGCCATCCGGGGAGACAATCGGTCCTCGGTCCTCGGGACGCATTGAAGCCTGCTCGAACCACAGATGGCGTTCCTGGACCACAAGCGTGGACATCGCGTGACCGATGTTCAGCGCGGCTGATCTTGTAGCACGAGGCGACAATCAGCGGCTGAAAGCGAGTCTCAGAGAGACTGCTGGTCACCACCACCCTGGTGCATGACACGGAGGACCTGTAAGGTCGCCATAGCATGCAATAATGCAGCAGATTTACCCGCAGCTGAATAAGCTCTCATCATCAGGACTGATGAGACCTCCCAGCTTTGGCGGGAACACCCGAACGAGACCGTCAAGCAGCAGCGCTGTCGGGGTAAGCACCGCGACAACCTACCCACTCGGGGAATCGAAGAGTAACCCGTATCTGCTGCATTGGCCAGAGTGGTGAAGAGGGAGGAGCTCAATCCCCTGACGGGCAGGGGAGCCTGCCAGAATTAGTGAGCTCCTCGTGCTTCTCGGGGAGAAAAAGGCACTAGCGGTATGCGGGGAACCTGTCCCGGCGCCTGCCTAGCCACCAATTCTCCAGCCGTGACAGCATCGACTCGGGGGGGAGGAGTCACCTCCCGCCGATCGAGGCTGCGGCTGTGAGAGCACCGCGAACGCCTCCGGCTCCAGCTCGGCTGCAATCCCGAAGGAGGCAGGCCGAACTGGAGAACCGAAAGCCGCGCCCCTTCCGATGCTGCGTGGGAGAGCAGATCGTTTACAGGATCATACGAGGTACCGGGCGACACCGAAGCGCCGTCCGATTCACCCGCAGACCAGACGGGAAGCACGCTCGGTGTTTGGGGATGACGCGAGGAATCACCTGACGCCGCTCTACCCAAAACTTCCGCGTGCGACTCAGCAGAGTGCTGCAATGCAAACACTCGCGCTTCACGAGAGCCGCGTCGGTGTGCTGGAAACCAAACACATCGCGCAACTCCCGTGACCGTCTTTTCAACGAGAAGCCCACAACAGCCAGGAATAGTGCACGTTTTGCTCATCGTGTCGTGAAAAATGGACAGGATACTGAGAAAACGGCTGAATCACTGGACAGGCTTGCCTGAGAAGATCTTCGAGGTGCTGGCTGCTGGTGGCATGCTATCTGAGCTAGCAGAGGTCTACACCAAAAGAGCCAAGAGGTAAGCAACCTGCTGATCTTTCAAGCTAGAAGCGTCAAAGTTCAGGAGAGAGAGTCTCACTCAGTCAGCTCCGAAGGAAAATTGCATACTGGAGGCTTAGGCACGCCCGGCTTTATACCCGGCTGATTGCTAATCAATCACCTACGCCTGCAAATTAATTTGCCCGTTGATATGTTCGTCAGTCGCTCTCACGGTGATTCGCTCCCATTCAGTCGGTCTAATCCCGACTAACGTCTCCGGGACCGACTGAAAGGGAACTAGGGGATGCAACAATACTTGTTTTTATACTGAACCATTCAGTACACCCAATATAATAGTTATTAGTTTTACATGTGAAAGGCAGATTTAAGGGAAGGAAATATCCAATCAATGAACTGCTGCTCTGTGAAAATCCAATCAATGATCGCTAAAGTTAGAAGAATGGTCAGCCGCTATAGGGAGACGGCATCAGGTTTTTTTGCAGATTTGCCGAAGAATACGACAAAGATGGAAGAAGAAAAGTAAACAAAGATGTGTGCCAGGAATGTTTTATCAGATGATCTTATGCTAAGAAACATGAGCACTCTTCTGCGCCGTCTTCAGACAGGTTCTGGCTCTTCTACGCTCTATTGCTGGTTCCAGCTCATGCCGACTTTGCAACATTTTTTTTTTTTAATTTAAAGTTATTTTTTGTAGATGTGTCTTGCTGTTTGATTTTGCAAAATAAAGTGAATTCTGTGAAATGCCCGTTATTTATTTGTTCATTTGATCAAAACAAAGAACAATTTAAAAAACAAAAAAACTTTGGTTAAAAACCATGTTACGTACCAAACCATGAGCCTAACCGTAACGTAACAACTTTCTTCTGGCCACTCAACCATGCACCCCATTTTTCAAGTGTCTCCTCAATGTGCTCCTTGAAACATTTCAGCTGAAGTTATTTTGGGGTTTTTCTGGCATGATTGTTGGTTTCCCTCACTTTCCACTGCTACCAATTCAGAGATTTCAGCCTATCACTGAATGAAAGAGGGCAAGGTTCTATGAGGTCGAGGTGAGGATGGTTACCTTCACCAGCAACTAAAAACCTTCTGTGTATGTGTTTGTGCTTGTTATCAGGCCAAGATTTTGATCAGGGTCATTTGAAAATGTTTTTGTCATAATGATTTAAAAAGAGGAAACACAGTTGTTTGACTAACTATGAGTGGTGGAAAACGCTTCTGAAAAATGGTCAAGAAATCAGCTGTTTCCCTTTAAGTTTTCTTGAAGACGTATGTTAGAGACCGACTGACAGGAATGATCCCTGGGAGAGTGACTTTTTATCATTATGCAGCTGTAGGTGGTTAACAATCAGCTGGGAAGTTAACTACCATCATTCTGTCTTTTCCTTGAGGCATACTGAGTGTCTTTTATCTTTGACGCTTACCAAAAGCTGATACGTGTTAGATAGTTGCCTTACCTTGGTGTAGCTACGTTACGGTAGCAGCTCTAATCTTTCAGTGTATTTTTCAGATGTTTGCTTGTCATTCTGTCCATTTTTTATGACGCAGGTAGGAAAAGTCTGTAATAATCCTGGGATATATCTCGATCAACATGCCTCTTGTGCAGGATGAGTGGCACTGCTATGCTGAAGCACACATTGGAGTTTAGGAGGTCCTATTTCGATAAAAGAGACCACTAACTCTCCCTCTCGGGCGGATGGCGAGCCTACAAATCGTTCTAGCTCCTCTGAAGCTGCTCCCTTACGCCATCACCATTCGTGCATTGTGCTTCTCGTCTGGCCTGCGGGGGAATTGTATAGTGCTTCGGCACTGCTCAGTTCCTCCTATGACCCAGCTTTGGAAGGAGCGCAATCTTTTTGGATTCAGATCTGCCTCCCTCCGGTCTGACCATTCCTGGCGGAAGCCTCTCAGTGGGTCATCCCGACAATCTGGCAGGGCAACATGATTCAGTTTGTGCACAAGCCTGTGATCTGAGGTGCAGAGAAGTAAGTGGGTTCGGCTCTTCGGAAAACAGAGAACGACTGTAGGTTTCACAGGGCTTAAATACCCAGTGCATAATTTCCCCTTTAAAATGGCGAACTCAGTCATTCTCCCACGAATCATGCTCATGAGTCAGTTCTCCGACATACGTTCCGGCTCCACCCTCAGGCAATGGGAGTTACGTAACCTAGACATTTAAAATATGAATAGTATGAAATTAGGGAATGGCACGGTGGCGCAGTGGGTAGCACTGTGGTCTTCCCAGGTTGCCAGTTTGTGGCTCGCCGGTGACCTTCCTGGATGGTGACCTTCTCCACGTGCTTGCGTGGGTTTCCTCTGGGTACTCCATTAGGTTAATTGAATAATTTCCCTCAGGTGTGAATTTGTGTGTGTTGCCCTCCGATGGACTGGTGACCTGTCCAGGGTGTAACCCCCGCCTCTCGCCCAAAGTTGGCTGGAGTACCAACAGACCCCCATGACCATGAATTGGATTAAGCGGGCTAGAAGATAAATGAATGAATGAAATCACAGAACTTGGGGTCAGACTTCTACCAAGTAAATAAAGGCATCAATGGATCAAAGTTGATCAGTAATCCATACCAGCTGCTTCCCGTGTAACGGCACGCAGACCAACAGTTCATCTTGTAACTTGCTCTTGATCCTACTCCAATTAAAGTAACAATGACAATAAGACATGCCGATACTGTTTTCAAAAAACTAATTCCACTGCACAGCCAGTTCTGTAAATATGGCAGTCAGCAGTGTTTCCCCTACCACTTAATACAGGGGGCACTCCGGGCCTTTAAGGAAGTTTCTATTTTCTTTAAATGCATTATAAACTGATTGTTACATTTTAAAGGTGAGTGAGCATTAAAATCCACTTCATTAAGGCTCATCCATTGGCTGCCGTGACCGGAGATTGCTTTTCAATCTGTTGGTATTGGTACTATTGATATTAGTATGAATATGTTTTTAAACAAGAAGTTAATTTGAAGAAGTGAAAAACTCTGCCTAGCGATTTCACAGCTTATGGTCTTCTGCTTCAGGTGAAGTTTAGGAATATCGTGGAGAGTGTTTCAACGCAGACTCCTGAAGGACGAATACGGCGAATCTTAATCAACATTTTGGATTTGGATGGATGAAATCTTACAGATGCCATGATTTCATGTAACAGCAGTCCACTGGAGGCATGTATCCTTCCTGAAATAATGGAAGCTGAAATGCCAAAAGATACTGCCCTTATGCCCACCACACTCCGGGTGGCACTGGCTGCCATCATGATCTTTATGATCACCATTGGTTTCCTTGGCAACGCCATCGTCTGCCTCATAGTTTATCAGAAACCAGCTATGCGCTCAGCGATTAATCTCCTTTTGGCCACATTAGCATTTTCAGACATCATGCTGTCACTCCTGTGCATACCTTTTACCACGGTCACGCTGGCAACGACGGACTGGAGTTTTGGAGTGGGGTTCTGCCGCGTGTCAATCATGCTGTATTGGCTGTTTGTTCTAGAAGGTGTGTCTATCCTGCTGATCATCAGCGTCGATCGATTCCTCATCATTGTTCAGCGGCAGGACAAGTTGACACCACATCGAGCCAAGATCCTCATCGCTGCGTCTTGGGTTCTATCGCTCTGCGTGTCCATACCATCCGTGGTGAGCTGGAGGACCATGAGGATAGGTTCACAAGTTCCACAATGCATTCTGGGATACAGCGAATCACTTGCAGTCCGAGGGTACACAGTTCTACTAGCTGTAGCCGTGTTTTTTGTGCCGTTTGGTGTGATGATGTATTCCTACATTTGCATCCTCAATACGGTTCGACGAAACGCACTTCGTATCCATAATCATACCTGTGAGAGCAGTGTGCCAGTAAGCCATGTCAGCAAGTTGGGATTAACTGGTTTACAGCGCCCCCAAGTCAACATAGACATGAGTTTTAAAACCAGGGCTTTCACCACCATCCTCATCCTTTTCATTGGATTCTCCGTATGTTGGCTGCCGCATACGGTGGTGAGCCTTTTGGCCGTGTTCAGTAGACGCTTCTACCTGAGCCAGGCCTTTTACCCGGTCAGTATTGGGGCGCTCTGGTTGAGTTATTTGAAAGCTGTTTTCAACCCAATGGTTTACTGTTGGAGAATACGGAAGTTTCGGGAAGCGTGCCTGGAGTTTGTCCCCAAGACATGTCACCTCTGTCCTAAAATTCATGGGAGAAGCCGTAGACGTATAAGACCCAGTAACCTCTATGTGTGCTCCAGTGAGACCCAGTCATCAGTTTAGACCACCAGCAAAGACTCAGCAAAGAACTGTGGTGGCAACCCGTCCTGAATGAATCTGGCCAAGCATCACTAGATGAGGTCGTCACCTAATCATCATCAACACCATGTGATCTGGATGAAATACCACAAATGCTTTTTTAATGCCAAAGAACAAAGTATTGCATATTGAAATAGGGAAAAAAATACTATAAAAAACAGGAAAAAGCAATAATGAGAATTACATGAAGTAAATAGCATGGAAGGAAAGTTCGATTTAAGCTCTGTGATATAGAACTAGACATCATTTTTGCTGTTGGTTTTCGTTAAGCAATGAACATAAAAAATTATGCTTATTAAAAAAAGCTGTATCATACTTAGCATTGTATGAAATAGTACTAGATGTGTGTGAAAGAGGAATAACGCACAGGCACAATAAACTTCCTGTTTTACTAGTTTTCCAGTATTCCTTGATTTTGTTATGAAAAGCCACAATTTTTCTCTGGCTCCAGAGAACAGAGCCCACACTTGCATCATGAGAATCGAAGTGAGCTACTAATTCTCATTTTGCATCCCTAAAGGTATGAGTATAGTGTGTTGATTTGGATGCAGCTTTAGTCTGAATGTGATGTGTGTAGTTTGTGCCACTCAAAGACTCTTGGAGAACATCAGAAAGATCGGACACCTCCTTACAGAACATTCAACTCAACATCTAGTCCAAGCACTGGTCATATCATGATTCGACTACTGCAATGCCTTTCTCACTGGACTTAATTCCTGTGCTGTCAGACCTCTTCAAATAAAACCAGGACAGTCATCATACCTTCACAAACTTTTACAGTTCTACATTTCCAGATGTCTGCGCTCAGGAAATGATCAGCATCTGGTGTCCTGAATCTCTCATCAGAAACCTTCTTTTTCACAGTTCCTGGCTGGTGGAATTGGTTGTAACTCATGCAGCAGAGACTCTCTGAGAGCCTCATGACTGTGTATTGTGTACAGATATTTGCCAGTACCGCGCCTGCTAAATACATGAATATAAATGTAAACATGATTTTTCAAATAAAATATGTGTATATAAATATGTGAAAATATATTTTCATGTCCTTATGAAATGTTATGGAAAAAAATATTAAACTGCAGCACTGTATCAATAAGCAAGCATAAAAGATAAAATGGTGAAATTAATACATTACAATTTTAAACAAAATTCGCATATGATTTTTCTAACAAAAGATTATATATATATATATATATATATATATATATATATATATATATATGTATATATCTGCTCCTCCTCCTCTTTCTCTCTCTCATGCTCTCTCTCCCTCTCTCTCTCTCTCTCTACTCTCTCTTTCTTCACTCTGTCTCTTTCTCTCTCCTCTATATGCCTCATATATATATATATATATCTCCTGTATACTCTATATTATACTTATATATGTTGTATAAAATGTGTATATAACCACTTTGTATATGTATATATGTATATGCTTATATATATATAGTCGTATTATGAGTTTACGCCGCTAGAGTTCAGAATACATCGCCCCTATCAGCGCAAAATAAGAGCACGGTTTCCGGTCTTCGGCGGAAATGGACTAAAAACATGGCGGTGCACAGAACGCGCACTACGTTAAATTCATCAGCAGATGCTGGGGATACGTGTAAAACTGATCTTCTACTTCATCCAGAGCTTCTTTCAGAAGAGTTCATCCAGCTCATGTTACGTGAGGTGAGATTAGAGACATTCTAATGTAAATGACGCCAATACTTAACATCGCTTTGACGTTTGGGTTCCTGTCATTGCGGTCTTTTGATCCACTGTGGCTCTTCAGATTACTTAGCATTTTGGAAAAATAGGGTTCAACCAAAGAGAACGAGTTTGCCAAAATATGGTGAACTGAAGTAAATTAAATCAACATTTAGTATTATATGTGCGACTATTTTATATTGTTAATCCTCAATAACATTAACTGGCTGGTGCCCCATACCGTTAACCTTACATTTTCTGAAGAACACTTTTACCTCTCCAGGGCAGTGTTCCTCAGCTCTTCCCAACAGTATTATTATTTAAGTGTACGAACCGTATTTCTAAACTTTGATGAGCAGCAAGTGAAATTCTAATTAAGGTTGTGTTGAATATGCTTTTAGTTGATCTTTGTGTCTGTGTTGGGCTCAGAGGAAGATAGCTGTGGGTGGGCACGAGGACCATCAGCAGCTAGCGGAGCTGTACCAGCACCATGTACTTCCACTTCCACAGAGAGATCTGCCACGCAGCCGCTGGGGCCGAAGGATGGAGAAGAGTAGAGCACGCCAGAGTCTCAGCATCAGCAGCACCTCACACAAGTAACCTTAGCACCTCACACACAGCAAGCTGCACGGCTCTAACTTTGGGTTGGAAGTTAGGAGGTGTCATAATTTTGAGTCGCATTAATTTATATGTTGTGGTAAGCAGCATGTCGACTGGTCCTTATAAAAAGTTTAAAGTTGTTAAAGCTGTGTTGTTTTCCAAACGTTTCTTTTTTTAAATACCATAAGGAGAAGATCTAAATAAGTGTCTGATGACAAAAAATTAGGAATGTGTGCAAGTTTTCAAGATGTTGATGGAAGGACGGTTACACGTTCAAAATGCACATTTCTACTTTTCACAATTCATGACAAAATCATTTGAGTTATTAAGATGAACAGCTAGGGATGAAGACGGCTGTATAAGATTGAAATAATGTTTTTGTTTATTTAATCATTAATTGCTTCCCTGTTAGTTTAATATTAGCAACATATTAATAAAGCATAGTGAATGTTCTATATTTTGCCATTATTCTAAAGTAAAAACCAAGAGGATCGTGTTTCCAAACTCTCTGCCCCAGGGTCAATGTTAGGAGTGTCAAAACCTGCACCGTTAAATGTCTTTATGCTCTGTTTCTAATTTTAGTCACAAGCTGCTTCCCAAAGAAAGTTCTGCAGAGTTTTAGGGCTGTTGTCGGAAGATTAGGGCTAGTTAAAAAATATAGTTTCTCCAATTTTAATCAATCTTCAGTTTAAAGCAACAATATTGATTTGGGAAATCCCTGATTATGCTTCACATAATAGTATATGAATAGTCACCTCTCTTTAAAATAAAAGTTGTTTAAAATAAACAACTGTGAGCACCCTATTATTAATTATTGAAGATGTGTATTTCAGTAAAAAACGTATGTGTGCGAGGTTCTGTCACCAGCATTTATATAAAAACATGGATCCTATGTCTGCAAAACTAACAGTTTAATGATAAAATGTATAGCTTCTTCTTTTCCTTTCGGCTGTTCCCAGTTTAGGGGTCGCCACAGCGAATCATCCTTTTCCACCTAACTCTGTCCTCAGTATCCTCTACTCTTGCACCAACTACCTTCATGTCCTCTTTCAGCACATCCATATATCTCCTCTTTGGTCTTCCTCTTGACCTCTTGCCTGGCATCTCCATCTCCAACATCCTTCTTCCAATATAACCACTATCCCTCCTCTGCACATGTCCAAACCATCTCAACCTGGCCTCTCTGACTTTGTCTCCAAAACAACCAACCTGAGCTGTCCCTCTGATGTGCTCGTTCCTAATCTTGTCCATCCTCGTCACTCCTAAACTGAACCTCAACATCCTCATCTCTGCTACTTCCATCTCTGCCTCTTGTCTCTTCCTCACTGCCACAGTCTCCAACCCATACATCATAGCTGCTCTCACTACTGTTCTGTACACCTTTCCTTTGATTCTTGCTGACACTCTTCTGTCACACAACACCCCTGACACTTTTCTCCACCCCCTCCAGCCTGCCTGCACTCGTCTCTTCACCTCTTTTCCACACTCCCCGTCACACTGGACTGTTGACCCCAAATACCTAAACTCCTGCACCTTCTTGACCTCAGCCCCCTGTAACCTCACTGTTCTATTTCCCTCACTCTCGTTCAAACACATGTATTCTGTCTTGCTGCGACTGACTTTCATTCCTCTTCTTTCTAGAGCTGACCTCCAACTTTCCAGGTTTTCCTCCACCTGCTCTCTGCTCTCACTACAAATCACAATGTCATCTGCAAACATCATTGTCCACGGAGATTCCTGTCTGACCTCATCTGTCAACCTGTCCATCACCATAGCAAATAAGAAGGGACTCAAAGCTGATCCTTGATGTAGCCCCACCTCCACTTTGAACTCCTTTGTCTGACCTACAGCACATCTCACTGCTGTCTTACTTCTCTCATACATATCCTGAACTATTCTGACGTACTTCTCTGCCACTCCTGACCTCCTCATACAGGACCATAGCTCCTCTCTCGGCACCCTGTCATACGCTTTTTCTAAATCCACAAAGACGCAGTGCAGCTCCTTCTGACCATCTCTGTACTACTCCATTAACAATCTCAGAGCAAAAATTGCATCAGTAGTGCTCTTCCTGGGCATGAAGCCATACTGCTGCTCACAAATATCCACTTCTCTTCTTAGCCTAGCTTCCACTACTCTTTCCCAAAGTTTCATTGTGTGGCTCATCAACTTTATGCCTCTGTAGTTGTTACAACTCTGCACATCACCCTTGTTCTTAAAGATTGGTACTAGGACACTTCTCCTCCATTCCTCAGACATCTTCTCACTCTCTAAAATCCTGTTGAATAACCTAGACAGGAACTCCACTGCTGTCTCTCCTAGACACTTCCACACCTCCACTGGTATGTCATCTGGACCAACAGCCTTTCCCCTCTTCATTCTCCCCAGGGCCTTCCTCACCTCATCCTTTCTAATCTTTTCAACTTCCTGCTCTACAATATTCACATCTTTCTCCCTTCTTTCCCTTTCATTCTCCTCATTCATCAACTCCTCAAAATACTCTTCCATCTTCTCAGCACACTCTTCTCACTTGTTAGCACCTTTCCATCTCTATCTTTAATCACCCTTATCTGTTGCACATCCTTCCCATCTCTGTCTCTCTGTCTCGCTAATCTATACAATTCCTTCGCGCCTTCCCTCGTGTCTAACCTGGCATACAACTCATCATATGCTTTCTGTTTGGCCTTTGCCCACTCCCTCTTCACTCTGCGCTGCGATTCCTTGTAGTCCTGTCTACTTTCTTCAGTCCTTTCAATGTCCCACTTCTTTTTAGCTAGCCTCTTCTTCTGGATGATGTCCTGTAGTTCCTCATTCCACCACCATGTTTCCTTATCTTCTTTCCTCTTTCCAGCTGACACACCTAGCACCTTCCTACCTGTCTCCCTGATCACTTCTGCTGCAGTTTCCCAGTCATCTGGAAGCTCTTCCTGGCCACCCAAAGCCTGTCTCAGCTTCTGTCTAAATTCCTCACAATCTTCTTCCTTTTTCAACTTCCACCACTTGGTCTTCTTTTCAATCTTTCCTCCCCTCTTCTTCCTGACCACCAGAAACATCCTACACAACACCATCCGATGCTGTCTGGCTACACTCTCTCCTACCACTACTTTACAGTCTCTGATCTCTCTCAGATTGGCTCGTCTACAAAGGATGTAGTCTACCTGCGTACTCCTCCCTCCACTCTTGTAGGTAACTCTATGTTCCTCCCTCTTCTGGAAATAAGTGTTAACTACAGCCATTTCCATCCTCTTGGCAAAGTCCACCACCATCTGTC